>NW_026844049.1:2268531-2393131 GCF_029531705.1 Pantherophis guttatus | reverse complement strand
GGTTCGTTACGCTTCCCATTCGCCAGAGCCAGCCCGGATGTTGAGCACAGGCAGCGCCCGCGAAGCCTCGGCCGTCGCCTGCCTTGGCTGCCTCCCCGTCGGGTGTCCCGAGTCCGCAGCCTCGGTGGGGACGGCAGCCCGGAGCATCCTCGCTTTTTCGCCCGGAGACCCTATTCGCCAGCAAAGAGCCGGATGGGTCCCTGGCCGAAATTGCCAACTTTGGAAATTTTAGAGCCGCTGCTCTGCAGCCGGATTTCAGCGCAAGTTTGGCTCCCTTAAAGCCACTGAGATTTTAAAATCTTTTTTATTTTTTTTTTTTTTTATTGAATTAAAAACATACACACACGGAAAAACAAAAGAAAACAGAACACAAACGAGTACAAAATAAAACAATACACAACATATACAACATTTAGCCTATTTTTTAAAATTTTTTAAACTGTTTAATTTTAATCCGAATTTTAATGGGGTATTTAAAACTGTTGGGCCAAATTATTTAATTAATTTTAATTTATTTATTTATTTGTTTGTTTGTTTGTTTGTTTATTAAAGTTTTATACCGCCCCCTCTCCCAAAGGATTCGGGCGGTGAACAGCCAAAACAGCCAAAATTTAAAAAACGTGCAATATAAACATTAAAATAGTATAAAACAAAATTAAATTTATCTTTGGCTTATTTTAAATTGCTTTTAAATTTTGTATTTTGTGTTTTTTACCTGGGCTGTTCACCGCCCTGACTCCTTGGCGGTGTATATATATATATATATAAACAAATAAACAAACTTAAACATAATATCTTATTTCTTAAGAAAATACATCGGTAACTTGTATCTCTCAGTATATATTCCCACATCTCACCTTATATAACGATATTTTTTGAAGTTTTGTTGTAACTCTATTGTATTTCTTTGGTACACGATTTGTTCAAATCTTTTAGGATCATCTTTTTATTTGGTTTTCCTTTTCTCTAGTCATTGATACCACTTTTGCCAAACTCAGTGGCTCCCTTAAAGCCACTGAGATTTTAAAACCTTTTTAAAAATTTTTTTTATTGAATTAAAAACACACACACACACAGAAAAACAAAAAGAAAAAAGAACACAAACGAGTGTTCTTGGCTTGGGGGGAGTGTCCCACCCCCCCCAAGCCACGCCAACAGAACCGGTAGTAACAAATTTTACATTTCACCCCTGCCCTACACCCGTGATGGTGAGCCTATGGCACGCGTGCCACAGGTGGCACATAGAGCCCTTTCTGCAGGCACGCCACTCATTTCCCCAGCCCAGCTCCACTGCGCATGTGTGCATGCCTCCCACTGGCCAGCTTTATTTGGGTCTCTAATGCACATGCACGGGGGGCAGGGGTAGGACGCATATGCTGGGGACACACACATTGCATTTGTGGACTCCTTACGCACGGTCACTCATGCCCTCGTCACCTCCCGCCTGGACTATTGTAACGCTCTCTACATGGGGCTCCCCTTGAGGAGCATCCGGAGGCTCCAACTGGAACAGAGTGCAGCCGCGTGGGTGCTAATGGGAACAACATGGCGTTCCCATGTAACACCCCTCCTACGCGAGCTGCACTGGCTCCCGGTGGTCTTCCGGGTGCGCTTCAAGGTTTTGGTTACCACCTTAAAAGCACTCCATGGCTCAGGACCTGGGTACTTGCGGGACCGCCTACTACCACCAATAGCCTCCCACCGGCCGGTACGCTCTCATAGAGAGGGCTCCTCCGGGTGCCATCGGCCAAACAATGTCGACTGGCAGCCCCCAGGGGGAGAGCCTTCTCTGTGGGGGCACCTACAATCTGGAACGAGCTCCCCCGGAGATACGGAGGATCCCAGAACTGCGCACCTTCCGCCGCGCTCTCAAGACCTTTTTATTTCACCAGGCGGGCCTGGCCTAACTTTCTCCCTCTTTTTAAACAATTTTAATATTTTTAATATCTTTTAATTTTCAAAGTTTAAATCTGTTTTAAATTGATTGGGGCTTTAATCTGTCTGGGCCAAATTATTTAATTCGATTTTATTTCTGTTTTTAAAATTTTGTATGTATGTATTTTATTGTTGGCTGTTCACTGCCCTGAGTCCTTCGGGGGAAGGGCGGTAAACAAATGAAATAAAAGTAAAGTAAAAGTAAAGTTTGCGCATCCCCCATGCCCCGTTTTGGGCCTGAAAGACCTCCTGCACCAAGCTGGATGCCAAAATGGGGCACAGCGGGATGTGTACGCATTTGTGGGGCGGGGCGCATGTATGTGGGGGCACACACATTGCATTTTGGGGGTTCGGGCACGTGCGAGTGCATTCGTGCACGCATGCACATGCTTTGGGCATCAAAAAGGTTAACCATCACTGCCCCTACGCCATTTCTGACAAATAGCAGTCCATCCTCTTGAAAAGAGCGATGAAGCTCCCACAACTTCCTCTTCCACATGACCCCAGCACATTGCAGCCATCACAAAATTACATGCCAGTTGCTAAGCGTCTGAATTTTGATTGTGGGATCGCCGGGCGCAAGTGTGAAAAACAGGCCTAAGTCGTTTTTTTTCCCCAGCCATCGGAGCTTTAAACAGTCCCAAAAACAAATGGTTATAAGTCGAGGACTATATCTGTAACATGCAGTGCCAGCACGTGGCTTAATGAGATGATCCAGTTTAGACAACAAACTGAGATGTAATTAGGCTTGTTTGGTTTTCACTGAGCTGTTGTGACTTGTAAAACGTTTTTTTAATAGGATGTGTAAACATTGCTTTTGATTTAAGAGCCTGTGAGGTCCGATATTGGGGTGTAGGACTAATCCTGCAGAGAGTTAGTTCAAGTTCCCTTTTAGAAAGTTTCCTATCCCCATAAATGCTTGGAAAATTTGCCCAGAATTTCCCGACACGTCATATTTCTTAACATAGAATTTCCAGGAAGTATTTGCTGGAAAAACTAAAATCTATAGGTACTTTTGCATTGTGGGGATATCTAAAAATGGGATGACTATGCTGTTAAAGCAATATTTATGTACTTGCTTACTTTTTTTTTTTTTTTTAATTTGATTTATATGCCGCCCTTCTCCGGAGACTCAGGGCGGCTTACAGTGCGTTAAGCAATAGCCTTCATATTTTTGTATATTTATACAAAGTCAGCTTATTGCCCCCACAAACTGGGTCCTCATTTAACCTACCTTAGAAAGGATGGAAGGCTGAGTCAACCTTGAGCCTTGGAGAGATTCGAACCAGCAGTAAATTGCAGGCAGCTGTGTTAATAACAGGGTGCTTTAAACCACTGTAGTACCAAGGCTCTTGGTACTTATTACTTATTTACTACTTTGTAAATCTACACAGTGACAGAAGTATCTTGGGCAGATTGTGCCTTGAATCTACTCATTCGTAGTGGTCCTTGGCAGTAGGTGACCTCTTTTCAATAGCAATCTGACAGATAGCTAAGTAAGTAAACTCGATAGGAAATTAAAAAGCTGGCAGGAAAATGGAGACGCCCCTTGAAATGTATTAAGGTAGAAGAACTAATGTTTTATTTAAGTTTGAATTATGCCATCAATGCAAACCACCCTTCCTAGCATTAAAAGTCTCCGTGTGCCTTGTATACGGTGAGATTTATGTCACTTGTTGCAATGAGATGGCAATACGTGTGACATCATTGTGACTTGAACTGAATGCCTATGGAATTTATATAAATTCCATAGGCATTCAGTTCAAGTCACAATGATGTCACACGTATTGCCATCTCATTGCAATATATATATATATATATGAGAAATTTTTGGAACACATTAAGGTCCATTCAGTTTTTGGTTTTTTGGTTTTTTTGCTTTAATTTATATGCCGCCCTTCTCCGGAGACTCAGGGCGGCTTACTATGCGTTAAGCAATAGCCTTCATACTTTTGTATATTTATACAAAGTCAGCTTATTGCCCTCACAATCTGGGTCCTCATTTCCCCCAACTTTGAAAGGATGGAAGGCTGAGTCAACCTTGAGCCTGGTGAGATTTGAACTTGCAGTAATTGCAAGTAGCAGATGTTAATCTGTTAATAACAGTGCTGTAGTCCACTGTACTACAGGCTCTTCCTGTAGTTTTATTTGTCAATACAGCTTTCTAGCCAGGCATTATTTATTTATCAAAATCAATGGCATAACATTATGCATCTAGCTAGCTCGACCCATTGTGGCTATTAGCAAATTTAGTTTTGAATTGAGATGCTGGAAGAGTCATCCCTAGGCAAAGTTTGGCCTCTGAAGCTATCCAGCAGGAGATTGTCTTCCTGATGGCACATCCCAAACAGGGCAATATGCCATGAAGACTCAGCAAAATTAAGAAGAAAAAAGGCCTGGAAAATCTATTTATCCTGCTGGAGGATGATAACTTCCAGGGCAAACAAATATGCATGAAAAATATATCCCGCTTCTTGGAATCTTTGCCTTTAGAGACAGATTGCAAAAATGAGTTCATTCTCTGCACACACACCCAAAAATGTACAGAATGTGAGCCCTGAGTGACAACTATTGTACCTCTGGATTTTGGCAGTCGGTCCCAGTAACTCCTAGGCAACCAACAGAAGAAATTACGCTGTTGGTGGAGGTTGGTATTATCAACACTCTGAAAACTTATCATTTGTGTTGCGTTGTTCATTATTTTTTTGCAACAGCGTTGAAATGCACGCCTGCATATCTTGGGACAGGATAGATGGATCATAAGCTACATGGGTGAGATAACTTAGGCCGTAAGTTGCAAGTACTACTTGTTGTAGGAACTATTTTGGATGCTGCTCTATTTCCCTGCCGATCTCTGGTTCTTAGGTGGTTTGCATTAGCTTATAACCTAGTTTTCTTTCAAGATCAGTTTCTTAGCTGACTGAGTATTAGCTAATGGCAGTGAATATTGCTGAGCACATTGTAAGCCGCCCTGAGTCTTCGGAGAAGGGCGGCATATAAATCAAATCAAAAAAATAAATAAAAAAAAATAGGGATTCCATTCAGGACGCCGGAATTTCAGCCTGGATTCACGCATCAGTGAATCGGTTATTAAACCATGGTTTTATTAAATGAACTAAAAAACCTTTTATGTTTGTGAAACTGCAATGTCAGAACTTGCAGAGACTTTTTTTCCCCTCTTTTGTTTCTTCTGGTAAAGAACCACCCTCCCCTTTCGGAGAAGACGCAGCTTCCTCACTTAAGTTTTAGTTCTTTAGGATTCTCTTTTGAATTTCTTTTCTTTCTTTCTTTTTTTTCCCTTTTTCAGAAATCACTTCCTGCTTCCTCCCTAGCAACCGTCATGTTCCATACTTTCAAAATCTAAAGGCGGGGGCTGCCTTTTGCAGATCTTGTGACTGCCTGAGATCTACATTTAAAAAGATATTTTTTTTTTTTACTTGCAAACATCACACATTATGCTGCAGAACTATTTATAGAGCTTGGAAAGTTAGTTGCTCCTTACCACATGCAGCCTCTTTGCTTGAAGCGCCGCTCGCCACCTTTCCGTTGTGCCAGAGTTTGGCGCATCGAACGCCTGCCTGTGAAGACGGCTGAAAAAAAAAAATATGAAAAGAAGAAAAGACGGCTGTGCGGGTTTGGGGATTTTGACTATTCATGCTTCTGAACACAGCACTTTCTGCTCATCTTTGCATAAGTCTCTTTTGTGGCTTGAGCATGTGATCCAATTTGCTAAGTTGCTATGCAACCATCAGTCCTCTTTGGCTTGGATCTAACAGAATTGGTCAGGCAGAAGTCAAGGTCATTCATGCCTAGAAGATTTGAAGTGGGACTGGAATTCCGGAAGAGGAAGGAAGGAAGGAAGGAAGGAAGGAAGGAAGGAAGGAAGGAAGGAAGGAAGGAAGGAAGGAAGGAAGAAGGAAGGAAGGAAAGAAAGATTACTATGATTTTTTTCAGCTGGTTGGACTGAAGGAAGAAGGGAAGGGAGGAAGGAAGGAAGGAAAGGAAAGATCATGATTTTTTTCAGCAGGTTGGACTGAAGGAAGGAAGGAAGGAAGGAAGGAAGGAAGGAAGGAAGGAAAGGAAAGATTATCATGATTTTTTTCAGCAGGTTGGACTGAAGGAAGAAGGAGAGGGAGGGAGTGAGGGAGGAAGGAAAGGAAAGATTATCATGATTTTTTTCAGCAGGTTGGACTGAAGGAAGAAGGGAAGGGAGGAAGGAAGGAAGGAAGGAAGGAAGGAAGGAAGGAAAGATTATTATGATTTTTTTCAGCAGGTTGGACTGAAGGAAGAAGAGAAGGAAGGAAGGAAGGAAGGAAAGGAAAGATTATGATTTTTTTTCAGCAGGTTGGACTGAAGGAAGAAAGGGAGGGAGGGAGGAAAGGAAAGATCATGATTTTTTTCAGCAGGTTGGACTGAAGGAAGAAGGGAAGGAAGGAAGGAAGGAAGGAAGGAAGGAAAGATTATCATGATTTTTTTCAGCAGGTTGGACTGAAGGAAGAAAGGAAGGGAGGGAGAAAGATAGGAAGGAAAGGAAAGATCATGATTTTTTTTCAGCAGGTTGGACTGAAGGAAGAAAGGAAGGGAGGGAGGAAGATAGGAAGGAAGGAAGGAAAGATTATCATGATTTTTTTCAGCAGGTTGGACTGAAGGAAGAAGGGGAGGGAGGGAGGGAGGAGGGAATCATTGTGATTTTTATCAGCATGATTCTAAAGATCTAAGTGGATGGATTTCCACAACATAATTTCTTACTAACTTAATATTCTATGTATTTTAAAGACATAGGATTGTTCTTTAGGCCCCCGTCAACATTTTTTTTTAAAAAAAAAGACACTTTATTGTAAACATAGTCACTTTAGTTCTTCAAAATAATAGTAAAAGCCAGAATATAAATCAGAGTGCTGGGAATCCACATAACTGAAAGCTGTTAAATTTGCAAAACCATGGCACAGATGCAGAAAAGTGAAATATTTGAAACACAGCATGTGTACGCACAAACACACACTCACCATAAAGAGGAACTTTCAGTAGATCATTTCCCGTCCCCTTCCTTTTTTCCCTAGCTAGTAAGCTCTGATCAACTTTACTGTTAGGTCAAGCTTTTCTCCCCGAGCTATAACTGCAGAAAAAAACAATTACTACCAACCTGCCTTCCATGGAGGACCTGTCTAATGCACGAGTCAAAAAGAGGGCTGTGAAAATATTTGTTTCAGCAGGTTCTGACCAGTTCTGGAGAACCGTTAGCAGAAATTTTGAGTAGTTCGGAGAACCAGTAGTAAAAATTCTGACTGGCCCCGCCCCCATCTATTCTCTGCTTCCCGAGTCCCAGCTGATCGGGAGGAAATGGGGATTTTGCAGTAACCTTCCCCTGGATTGGGGAGGGAATGGAGATTTTACAGTATTCCTTCCCCTGGAGTGGAGTGGGAATGGAGATTTTGCAGTAGCCTTCCCCTGCCCCGCCCACCAAGCCCCGCCCACAGAACCGGTAGTAAACGTTTTTGAAACCCACCACTATTACAGACCCCCTCGCATTCTGGACGTAAATTGTTTCAACTCAGATCATCTAGGCCAGGGTGTTATGATGCACATTAACATAATGGACATTATTTGACGTGATGTCCTATGATGTCACTTGCTGCTTCTCTGAGCTTTATTGCTCATTTTACGTGTCGCCCCCTAGAGAAGGGGTCTGCACTCAAAAGAGCCATTTCGACCTGTTTCCCACCCAAAAGAAAACACCGGGAGCCACAAAACCCTTCTGACTATTTCTTGAGCAGCCACAAAACTGGCATATGTAAATTTAATTTTAATTTAATTAATAAAATTTATATGTATTTTATTTATTTATTTATGTATTAAATAAAAGAGCCTTGGTACTACAGTGGTTTAAAGCACCCTGTTATTAACACAGCTGCCTGCAATTTACTGCTGGTTCGAATCTCTCCAAGGCTCAAGGTTGACTCAGCCTTCCATCCTTTCTAAGGTAGGTTAAATGAGGACCCAGTTTGTGGGGGCAATAAACTGACTTTGTATAAATATACAAAAGTATGAAGGCTATTGCTTAACGCACTGTAAGCCACCCTGAGTCTCCGGAGAAGGGCGGCATATAAATCAAATTTAAAAAAAAAAAAAAAAAAATTCTATACCGCCCTACTCCCGAAGGACTCAGGGCGGTGAACAGCCACAGGATAAAACACATAAATACAAAAATTTAAAATAGAATAAAAACGAATTAAATAATTTGGCTGAACAAATTTAAAATACCCCATAATTTAAAAACAAATTAAAATTTACATTTAAAAAGGGGAGAAGATTTAGGCCAGGCCAGCTTGATGAAATAAAAAAGTCTTAAGCGCGCGACGGAAGGCGCGCAGATCCGGGATCCTCCGTATCTCCGGGGGGAGCTCATTCCAGATAGTAGGTGCCCCACAGAGAAGGCTCTCCCCCTAGAGGCTGCCAGTCGACATTGTTTAACCGACAGCACCCGGAGGAGCCCTCTCTATGAGAGCGTACTGGCCGGTGGGAGGCTATTGGTGGTAGCAGGCGGTCCCGTAGATAACCAGGTCCCAAGCCATATGAATTAAATGTTCTGTTTTCTTCTGAAACTTTTCTTTTTTTGGATTGATCCATGGTTGGCCTACCGGGGGTTGAAAAGCTCAATAAATTGCATGCTGGAGGGTGTCGCACATTGGCGGTTGTGATGCATATTTTGAGTGACAGGGAGCTGCAGCAGAGAGGTGAAAGAGCCACATGCGGCTCCAGAGCTGCAGGTTGCTGACTCCTGACCTAGAACCATGTTGGGGTTGGAAATGGGACAAGAAAAATGGAGAAGGGATGGTAGGAAGTAAGGAGGTAGATCCGGATGAGAGAGAGGGTGCAGTCCAGAGGTAACTCAGCCCATTCCTCCTGAGAGGAATGCTAGATGGGTCTCCAAGGTACCCTAAATCGAACACTTCAACAAGAGCTGTGGTGGCGCAGTGGTTAGAATGCAGTATTGCAGGCTAGTTCTGCTGACTGTCAACAGTTTGAATCTCACCCGGCTCAAGGTTGACTCAGCCTTCCATTCTTTTGAGGTTGGTAAAACGAGGACTCAGAGCGTTGGGGGCAAGAGGCTGACTCTGTAAACTGCTTAGAGTAAAGCACTGTGAAGTGGCATATAAATCTAAGTGCTAGGAAGGAAGGAAGGAAGGAAGGAAGGAAGGAAGGAAGAAAAGGAAGGAAGGAAGGGAAGGAAGGAAAGGAAGGAAGGAAGGAAGGAGAAAGAAGGAAATAAGGAAAACAAGGAGGAAGGAAGGAAGGAAGCCATGTTGATGCAGTTGTTAAAGTGCTGTATTGCAGGCTAACTCTGCCCACAGCCAGGAAGTTCGATCCTTACTGGCTCAAGGTTGATTCAGCCTTCCATCCTTCCGAGGTTGGTAAAATGAGGACCCAAGTTGTTGGGGGCAATTGGCTGACTCTGTAAACTGCTTAGAGAGGGCTGTAAAAACCCTGTGAAGCGGTATCTAAGTCTAAGTGCTATGTCCCACAGTATACTTCTATTAGCCTCCCTACCTAGTAATCTTTCAAAGCCAGAGAAGTCTTGAAATCTTGCAAAATATTGGGAATGCTGTATAGGAGAGCTGTGTCCAGCCTATGGAGTTGGTAGCCTCAGGGCCATCTGGCAACACTTTCTCCAGGCTGCAGCTCACAACAACTTTTAATAAAATGTGTGAATTGGAAAATGGCACCAGACTCCCTGTTTTATATGAGTAACCATCAATGGGACCTGGATAACGACATCCTTCTGCCTGGGTTTTGCTGCTGAGAGATTAACAAACTGATGGCATCTCTTTATCCTACAAAGAGAGATGGGATTTTTTTTAAAAAATTTGATTTATATGCCGCCCTTCTCCGGAGACTCAGGGCGGCTTACAATGCGCTAAGCAATAGCCTTCATCCTTTTGTATATTTATACAAAGTCAGCTTATTGCCCCCACAAACTGGGTCCTCAATTTACCTACCTTAGAAAGGATGGAAGGCTGAGTCAACCTTGAGCCTGGCGAGATTCGAACCTGCAGTAATTGCAGGCAGCTGGTCTTAATAACAGGGTGCTTTAGACCACTGTACTACCAAGGCTCCAAGGATTGGAGCCTGACAGCCAGGTCTGGTTTCCGTATCGTTTCCCCTGCCCTGTGGAATGTGCTTGCCTGTTCTTTCTCGACTAGAGAGAGACCTCACGTGGTTGCTCAGCTGACTCCCTGGTTGGTCTGTCCCTTTCCTTGAAAAGAGCCGCCAGAGATGATTGGCATCTGCAAATTTATACTTGGCTTATGCCGAGTTATGGAGGGAGGAGGTTAACATCCCCAGGGAGAAGCGAACATGGCAGAGAGCTTCATAATGGTAAACGTTCTGAATTTTTTTAGACGGGCAAAATGTTTTCCTTGGCACGACGTGTCTTTTTATCCCGAAGATGCGGTACAAGGTAATCCTCGACTTAACAATCGCCATCAAGTCCCAACATGTCCATTGCTATGGAAGGCAGTGGCCATCGTCCCGTTTTACAATCTTTTTTTTGCTACCGGTATTAAGTGGATCATATGGTCACTCAGTGAATTTTACTTCCCCCCCTTCGGAAGTGAGTTGGGAAGGTTACGAATGGAGGTCGCACGACTCCAGGGCAGTGCAATGGTCATAAATCCCTGACAGTGGCCAAGTGCCCGGATTTTGACCAATGGGGATGCTGCAATGGTCGTTTGAAAGCCGGTCATTAACTCGCTTTTTTCAGTGCCGTTTTGTATCTTCGGTCACTAAATGAATGGTTGTAAGTCAAGGACTTACCTGTATTTGGCTGATAAGTTTCTTGCCATGTTTTACCATTTTAGTGTCCAACAAGTATAGAATTGTGGAACAAGACCTCTACCCAAAGGGATTGAATTTTTTTTTTTAATTTGATTTATATGCCGCCCTTCTCCGGAGACTCAGGGCGGCTTACAATGTGCTCAATAATAGCCTTCATCCTTTTGTATATTTATACAAAGTCAGCTTATTGCCCCCACAACTGGGTCCTCAATTTACCTACCTTAGAAAGGATGGAACGCTGAGTCGACCTTGAGCCTGGCGAGATTCGAACCTGCAGTAATTGCAGGCAGCTGGTCTTAATAACCAGCTTAATAACAGGGTGCCTTAGACCACTGTACTACCAAGGCTCTTTCAAGAATTTCAAGAATCAGCAGAGACGGAGAGTTAAGTTTTGCGCAGATCTTGTATCATTTGCAGTCCTTAAAACTTATGCCGCTTGAAAATTCATCCTTCGATTTTAAATACTCTGGTCATTATTCTTAATGTTTAAACGGGGGAGGGGGTTTCATTCATCATTTATTTATTTATTATTCATATTTCTATGCCGCCCACTCTCCGAGGACTCTGGGCGGCTTACACCAAAGACAGTATACTAAATAGCATATTGCTCCCAATAATCTGGGTCCTCATTTTACCCACCTCGGAAGGATGGAAGGCTGAGTCAACCTTGAGCCTGGTGAGATTTGATCCGCTGATCTGCTGAACTAGCAGCCAGCTGAAGTAGCTGCAGTGCTGCACTCTAACCACTGCGCCACCTCGGCTCTTTCAATGCTTAATGGCGACTAGAAAGGTGATTGGGCTTGGGTAACACCCTAAGTCTGTGATGGCAAACCTATGGCATGCGTGCCAGAGGTGGCACACATAGCTCTCTCTGTGGGCATGTATGCCGTCGCCAGCTTCTCTTCTGGTTTCCAGCGCCAGCCAGCTGGTTTTCGGGGGTGCTGGAGCACCAGAAAGCAGCCCCAAAACATTGGGCCATTTTCAGGCCATTTTTGGCCCAAAAAGCAGCCTGAAAATGGCCCCAAAACAGCCAGAAAATGGCCTCAAATGGCCAAAAAACAGGCATGTACATGCCAGCCAGCTGGTCCTCAGGTTTCTGGTGCTCCAACAAGCACACATGCATGCATGTTCCGGTTTGGCCACTCGGTGCCGAAAAGGTTCGCCATCACTGCCCTCAGTCATAAATCATGGTTTAGAAAACATAATAGCCGAATCCATTTTGGCATAGTATAAGAGACATGCCCAGGATCACTAAAGATCTTCTCCTTTACAAAGACATCTACAGATGGAGCCTATTAATAGGAAGTCAGGATTCTTTTGAAATACTCTTCATAGTTCCCGGATTTGAACATTATTAATCTCTGGAGATCTCAACAATAAAATGTACAAAAGGAGATCCCAGGATATTTTTTGAGCAGAAGAGGTTCTGCAAGGAAGAGCGGGGAAAAGAATTCCAAAAGCAAGAATAGAAAGATTTATAAATGCAAGCACTTAACTCAAAGGATATTGGCATTTCTGCGTCTGCCATATGCACTTTAAGCAGCCACACATCAATTTTAAGTACGCATTCAACCTTGCGGAGAGGTGTACTATAATGTTTTAAGCTTGTTTCATGTAGATGTTGTTGTTATGCTTTTGCAGTTTTAAGTTAGTTATATACCGGTATCAAAATCTGCACTACTATTAATCTTCTCATCGTTCCTATCACCCATCTCCTCCCACTTATGATTGTATGACTGTAACCTTGTTGCTGGTATCCTTACAATTTATATTGACTGTTTCCTAATATGATTTGATTGCTTATTTGTACCCTATGACTATCATTCAGTGTTGACGAATGTATCTTTTCTTTTATGTACATTGAGAGCATATGCACCAAAGACAAATTCCTTGTATGTCCAATCACACTTGGCCAATAAAGAATTCAATTCAATTCCATTCCATTCCATTATTCTATTCTATTCCATTATTCTATTCTATTCTATTATTCTATTCTATTCCATTCCATTATTCTATTCTATTCTATTCCATTCCATTATTCCATTCCATTATTCCATTCCATTATTCTATTCTATTCTATTCTATTCTATTCTATTCTATTCTATTCTATTCTATTCCATTCCATTATTCTATTCTATTCTATTCTATTCTATTCTATTCTATTCTATTCTATTCTATTCTATTCTATTCCATTCCATTCCATTCCATTCCATTCCATTCCATTCGTAGATGTCTGTCTGGATTAGAAATAAGCAACAGACAAATTATATATCGTAGCCAAGTTGAAAGAACATTGGTTTTATTCAGGCAGTGGGGAGGATGGGGAAAAATATATTAACAATCAATTTATCTTACTGGAGGGAGTATAACTCTTACAAATATTTACTTGACTTAGAAAAGGGATATCATATACTGTATATATATATTTATGTATCAAATATGTAAAGCTGGCAAGTCAGGTATACCTTCTGTACAAAGGACTTCCCACTTCCCTCCATGAAAGTTTGCAGGGTGCCTTAGATCACATACTAGAGAGCTTTTTGCTAGATGATATGGAAACCAAAGAAATCTTTGGGCACAGGTAACGCTCTCAGCGTCTTTACCCAGGCGGATAGCAGTCACTTGCTTCATAGGGGTAGGCAAACTCCTTTGTGCAAAAGGGGATTGCAAGAAAAAAGAGAGAAAGGAAGAGATGCTTAGAGCCAGAAAGAAATAGACCTCAATTCACTGTGATCTGTGAAATTAAAGTGGACCCCTAACCATAATCAGCTGTCAAGAAATAATACATGGAATTTGTTTCTGTTTTTTTTTCTTCCCTAAGCTAGGGTTGATCCTTGA
Source organism: Pantherophis guttatus (assembly GCF_029531705.1). The sequence goes on along the minus strand of NW_026844049.1, from coordinate 2,379,523 downwards.
TATATGACTGACTTGGTAATGTCATTGACTCACATATCCTTGTGATACCACCTGCCCTGTAGATTTATGGTGGATTATTTTGGGGGATGTTCTACCTTCCGCAAATTCTTTTCCATGTAGAAACAGATTTTAACACTTGCCTTCGGTCAATACCAACCACCCTTCAGAAATGCTGGGCTGCAAAACTTAGAAGGCTTAGAACAGGGGTCTCCAACCTTGGCAACTTTAAGACTTGTGGACTTCAACTCCCAGAGTTCCTCAGGTTGAGGAACTCTGGGAGTTGAAGTCCACAAGTCTTAAAAGTTGCCGAGGTTGGAGATCCCTGCTTTAGAAGGCTGTGTAATTCTGGGAGTCCCAAGATACATAGAAGAAGCCAAGTTGGCAAAAACAAGCCATCAAAACTTCTCCCTTTCACATCTGAAGTTTAGAGTTCCAGGTAGACATAAGCAACCTCTTCTATTAGCACTTTCACTGAGGAGATAATCTTAAACCTATAATCTCTCTTGCAAGTTATGGGGCTGCAGCTGTGTGCTTTTAAGTGGCCGAAGCTCTTTAAAGGTGTTTTGAGACAGCTCAAAAACAAGAACAGGGTAAGGTGGGGTGACTCCAGTCAAGGTGAACGATTATGGGACGAATTGAGTGTTCGCTTGCACAAACCCTGCAGCTTCTTTCTGGCTGAGAAGTGATCGTGTGGGACACCTACGTGGGACGAGCGATCAAACCGAGAGCTCTTCTTTCAAACGGTTTTGGAAACGTTACAGATTGGTGGAAGGTACGGCTGTAGACGGAGGGGATTTGACAGAATTAGCACCCAGTCCGAGTAGCATTTCGAGTAGCACACAATGCTATATGAGGTGCAACAGTTCTACAGACTTCAATCACACACCCACACCCCAGCACTATATAGAACTATATCATTATATATATATATATATATATTATACACATACACACCCCATGCACGCGCACGCAATTTTCATATCCGAACAAACTATAATAACCATATTATAGTTAATAATATCATTCCTTAGGAATCTTCTTTACCCACCCTTTTTAGTGGCATGCTTGAGGCACAAAACAAGAGAGCATTTGGCACAGTGTGGATGTGAAGACACATGCCCACCCCCCTGCACAAAACACACCCCAGACAAAAGTGCAACCACTGGACATCCAGCCAACAGCTGGAGGATGGCGTTAAAACCACAGAGCTCTGGAAGAAGACACAGGATTTTGCTTGCAGGACAAACTTTGCGTTTTCTACTTCCTCCTTTTCTTTAGTCAAAGGTGGACAACTGCAGCCAAGAAGTGCATGCAGTTCCCAGACCAGTTGAGGTTGATGCCAACTCCATTGAAGCTCTTGAAGGCCACAAGATCTCCATCCCTGACTCAGCTGAAGGAGGCCGCTAATACAGCTGCTATAAAGCGAGCAACACCATAAAACAATGATCACTTGCAAGATCATCGTTTTATCGACACTGAAAAACAGGCCTTCCCAAAATTAGCGCAAAAGAGCTCTTCCAAATGCTATTCCACAGGCCAGAATCTATTGCTTGGCGATGCCAACAAAAGCTCCTAGATCCAGATCCGAAATGCAATTTAAGCCCATGCTGTCCCCGGTAGCGCCAGATTCCATAACACTCCGTAGCGTGATTTTCCACCAGATGCCGTGAGCCCAAGAGCTCTGGATCCAAGGAATTTGGCCTGGCATAAACCTTTGATGGTATCTCAGCTCTGTTCAATGATAGCATCTCAGTGGACCAATGATGTGGCAAAGGGCAGAGGGTGAATTTCAGTGGAAAGATAACCTCATGAGACATCGTAAGAGAGAAAGGTTTCGGGCAAGCTTGAAAGTGGAGTTCCTACTCAGAATGGCACCTCTTCTTCAGAAATAGAGGGGTTTATATTATTGGTCAAATGTATTTCATTCTTTATCTCTGAAGACTAGAAGCTTCTTACTGGGTCCTCTGTAGATGTGCTGGACTACAATTCCAAATATTTCCAGCCAGTACTAGAAATTGTGGAAATTGTCACACAACACTAGGGAAGAGTAACAGCTGGGCAAAAGTAGCCCGAAGCTCCCGCTACATGTTTGGGAGTTGCAAGATGGAGATATGGACCGTTTTGGTAAGACCCCAGAAATGGAGCTCTTCTCCCCGGCTTTGGATAGCTCCCTAGTGCGGCTTGTCTCCGTGTGTGACTAAGACAACAACCCACAAATGGGCTGATCTCTGGAACTCCCTTTCTACAGCAAAACTCCATGCAGAATTTGGATGGAGGATCTGTGTGCTACGAATTTCAGCATCTGGTCACCTTTGAACCCGCAGGCAGAGAAAAAAAAAAAACAACTCCACTGTTTACTTGAGTATGTAAGAAGCCAACACCAACGTGAAACAACTAAATGTTCACACCAGCCATTCCCGAACAGCACCTTGCAGATGTATTGCAATCCTGGGACTGATGGCTCCAACATCTGGACTGGGACAACTCGGGGCCTCTTTGAGTATCGGTTTTGCGAGTTCCTTAATGCACTTGTCACTGTGGCTTCCACCCAAAAAACGAAGAACGTGAAAAGATCTCAAGCCTGGAGGCTGATAAAACGTTTGTGGTCATCGTAAAACTTGCAGGGCAATTGCAGTTCCTGGACAGATCTCCATTTTAATGACCTCAACTGAGAGGAGTGGGGGGATGTTCTTTGCAAATCATTTTAGATTTTGAAATGGTATCAAATTCTCAGGGAACCTTGGGGAGGCTCGGGAAGGAGTTTAATCATCAGCAGTTGGCACAAAGAGGTTGGACTTGTATTTCTTCAGTTGCTCTCCATCGTGTTCCTATTCCTTGCCCTTTGTCTGGACAGAGAAAAACTGCTAGCGCAAGGAATGGTTGGTGGGTGTTCGTGCTGTGTCTGTGTGTTGATCTCTGTGTGTGTTTGTGTGTGTGTATTTAGGGATTTCTAACAGTTGCTCTTCTTCGCTCAAGTTCACTCTGTGCGTGTTCTCTTCGGGTGAGTTGTGGACTACTACACTCGTGCTATCGCCTTAAAGTGCATTAAGACAGGGGCCTCCAACCTTGGCAACTTTTAAGACTTGTGGGCTTCAACTCCCAGAATTCCTCAGCCAGCTTAAAGCTGCCCAAGGTTAGAGACCCCTGCATTAAGACAAATCTCAATCCAGCTGGCTATACCTCTTTAAGAGACTTATGGCACCTTATATTAATTTCCCCGTCCCAAGTGCTTTTCCGATTGGCAGATTCCAGCCTCCCAAACACCCGAAGCTGGTGGCACCACATCTGGAATAACCGCTAAACTCAAAATCCTCACATCTTGTGGCCCCGCAGGGCTATGAAGGCTGCCTTTAGGGCTTATGGATTTCTCGTGGCCCGTATTTTCAGATCTACAAAAGCTCACAACGCTTTTGTAGAATCAAGGGGCCTTCAAGCTCCTTGCCGTTGACGAGTTCCTTCTTCTCCGTAGCTGACTAAAAATTTGCAAAGACGCCACGCTGCCAGGAATGCCAATCCATTTTCATCTGGGCATTTTCCCTTGACGAACAGTGGCACCTGCCTTGTGATTGCCCCCTTGTGCTTTTAGAGGCCGTCGTACTCCACTTGTGTCCTTGCCGGGATGGTATTAATGCATGCAGGGGAACATGTATTCAATTAAGCTGCATTCTTGGCCTTCAGACTGAAGCATCTGCAAAAAAAACCTCTCTTCCATAAGTAGCTGTCCTTGAGGCACTGATACAGCAGCTTCTGTGGGCCAAAGCCTCAACCCAAGTGCAGAAACCCTTTCGTGCAAAGCTATCGCCATCTCTAACTCGTGTCCCTGCTTCTATTCATTGGCTTCGTGCAGTCAGGAGAGCTTGCAAAATACTCAATAGGCAAGAGAGGTCTACAAGGGCAGGAAATGAGTACGAACAGGGCAATCATTGCTCCTCTTGCAGATGGCAGACCTTTGATACAAAAGCATGTGCTTTTTTCTTGCTGCCGTGAAAAGGGAAAAAGATTATTTCTGGGACAAAAAAAAATAAGGCAAGATGCTTGCTGGAAGATAACAGACGGACAGCAGGGAGAAAACCCGAGAATGGTGCTCCAGATGATAAGAACGTCATCAATCGGTCTTTCCTAACTTGGCAATCAGCTCATCACAGATCTTGGTCAACTCTTCAATTTCCTGGTTCTGGAAAATAAAATGAATGGATAAATAAAGCCCAGAAGTGAAATGCTGATTACCCACAATTTTCTCTGATAATACTGTGTTTCCCTGAAAATAAGATCCTATCTTATATTTTTTTGAACCCCGAAATAAGCTCTTGGCCTTATTTTCGAGGAGGTCTTATTATTTTGGGGTGCATGGAGCAAGATGGGGCTCCTCTTTTTTTTTAATTTGATTTATATGCCGCCCTTCTCCGGAGACTCAGGGCGGCTTACAATGCGTTAAGCAATAGCCTTCATCCTTTTGTATATTTATACAAAGTCAGCTTATTGCCCCCACAACTGGGTCCTCAATTTACCTACCTTAGAAAGGATGGAAGGCTGAGTCAACCTTGAGCCTGGGGAGATTCGAACCTGCAGTAATTGCAGGCAGCTGGTCTTAATAACAGGGTGCTTTAGACCACTGTACTACCAAGGCTCTTGCCATCTTACCTGATTTCCAGCTCTGTCTCCCTAACCCTAACCCTAACCAGAGGAAGTGGAGGGAATATTTAACTGCTGTGCATGCAGTTAAATATTTTTGGAGAGGGCGTATTTTTGGAGGGGAGCTTATTTTAGCACATGCGCTCAAAAGCCCGATTGGGCTTATTATCCGGGGAGGTCTTATTTTCAGGGAAACAGGATAGCAATAACACTTATAGACTTATATACCGCTTCACAGTGCTTTTACAACCCTCTCTAAGTGGTATATAGAGTCAGCCTCTTGCCCCCAACAATCTGGGTCCTCATTTTACCCACCTCGGAAGGATGGAAGGCTGAGTCAACCTTGAGCCTGGTGAGATTTGATCTGCCAAACGGCTGGCAGCCGGTGATCAGGAGAAGTAGCCTGCGGTACTGCAGTCTAACCACTGCCCCACCGCGGCTCTTTGATGCTGCAAAATTAGTAACCTCCCCATAACGCACGGACCTCCCCAACCCATTCTCCTGATGTTAAGTGTTCTCCTTCGTGTACAAAATGCAACCAGATTATACACGTCCGAAGGTTAGCGCTATTATACATGGTGGGAGTGTTCTCAAAGCTCAGAACTGGTTCTTCAACCTGCCATCACCTTTGAATGAGACAGAAAGAAGAACCTTGTAAGATAAAGCCTGGCAAGGTGGCTCAGTGGCTAAGACGCTGAGCTTGTCAATCAGAAAGGTCGGCGGTTCGAATGCCTAGTACAGGTCTCTTGCCTGAGCAAGGGGTTGGACTAGATGACCTCCAAGATACCTTCCAACTCTGTTACTGTTATAAAAATCTATGACGGTCCAGTCCCTGCCCCCCCCCCTTTGAGAATTGGGTGGTGGAGTGGTGAGAAGGGTTAGTCTAATTTGCAAAAAAAATAAATAAAAATAAATGGAGTCTTCAGTATGAATTGACATAGCTGCCAGGATGAGAACAATCTCCTGTTTTTGAATTTAAATTTCATTTCTGTTTGATATAAATATTTTCTTTAAAGCCTTCCTTTAGGCAGACGGTTGTGTGACTTGTGCAGCTCAGTTCCAGGAATATGACTTTTTCAAACGCCTCTTTTTGCTGCCGTTAGTAAAACTGTGCACTGATGTAGGTTGGTTGCAGTTGAAAGACGGCTTGTCGTTGCTCTGTATTTACCGTATTTTTTGGAGTATAAGTCGCACTTTTTTCCCTCCTAAAAGAGGCTGAAAATTTGGGTGTGTCTTATACTCTGAATGTAACCCTGCGTGGTGCCCAAAATGGCTACTCGGAACAGCTTCTGCCTTCTCTTACCCCTTCCGTGCTTTCTCTGCTTTAGTCACTGAAGCGCCCTCCAAGGATCAGCTGTGCTTTTGAAGCTGTTTTTCAGCCCAAAGCGAGTGCAGTGATCTTCCGTGCTTTGCCTGCTTTTCTAATTGCTGCTCCCTCTGACAATCAGCTGTGCTTTAGAAGCACTGCCCTAACCTCAAAACCAGCGAGCGAACTAATGTACTGCGACTAGCCAGATGAATACCTGGTAGGCAGAATTCCCGCCCCCCTATTTTCCTCCCCAAAAACTAAGGTGCATCTTATACTCCGAATAATACGGTATTCATGTGATACATTAAAACAGGAAGTGTAGATGAAAAATACAGCAACCCAGCAGTGATTTAGAAACTAAAGCAGCTCCCATCTAAAGTTTCAAATGAATGCAACTGCATTCCTCAGTAAGTGAGTTATAGGGCAAGTTTCTTAATCTTTAAGTAAATAATGATAACCTATGCCTCCTTAGGTCATTGTTTCAGAGATATTTCCTTAGTTAAATAGAGAAATTGACTGATCGAGGGTAGCCAAAAATCAGTGTTTCTGATTCTGAATCTGATTCAGATTTAGTGAAAGCAGGAACAACCTTCGACTTCCTGCTGGCTTCCCCATTGAGTTTCTTCATGGGAATCTGCCGGGAAGCAATGGAAATCTCCCTCTTTTGAGCGTCAATTTGTTTAACGGACACAACAATGCACATGCACATACACAAAAGCTAACAACAAGGAAAAATGTAAGTGATTCAACTCTTTTAGGTGTGTGTGAGGTGGTCCTGTCCCATCAAGGCTAAATGTTCTGAACTACAATAGTTATCGGAACAGAAGTTGCCTTCGGAAGTTGTGGGAGCTTCATCATTGGAGGCTTTCAAGAAGAGATTGGATTGAAGATTTGTCAGAAATGGTGTAGGGTCTCCTGTTTGGGGAGGGGGTTGGACTAGATGACCTACAAGGTCCCTTCCAACTCTGTTAATCTGTTTTCACTCAATTCCAGGAGAAACGTAGACTGAATTTCAGACAATCTTCTCCAGCGGGAAAAGCAAGTGAAAGGGATAAAAAGGGATTGTTGTGGTCCACTAGCAGCCTGCGGAGCTGGCAGCAGAGTCAGACAGTGAGGAGGCTCGGGAGGACCATGAGCCAGTCCTAGAGTCAGGGGAAGGCCCAGACGAGGGCTCTACATTGGAGGCAGAGATGGGGCCAGGGCCATCTGGGAGCGATGCACGGACTCCAGAGCCTCCAGAGGTGGATAGCAAAGAGGCAGAGGAACAGGAGGAGCCTGTTCCTAGTGCACACATGCGCAGAGCTGCCAGAAGGCAAGAGCAGCTAAAGCAAAAAGGACGACTCGGGAGTAAGGCCAGGAGATGATTGGCCCCTCCCATAAAGCTTAAAAGAGCAGCAAAGGCTCTTGGGCTCTTTGTAGGAAAGCAACATTGCTACATTTATTTCTTGTCAGCATCTCTTGTTTCTGAACTTCGTGGGGCTTTGCCAAGAAAAGCTTTTGGCAGGGTGCCAAAGAAGACAAAGGTTTGTGATAAGGCCAAAGGACTTTTTCTGAAGGACTTGTTTTGGAATTAATTTGGACTAAGCTGAGAATGAAATAATTCTCAGCTGTTCTAATAAAATATGTTTAAGACTGATTGTGTCTGGTAATAACTACTTGGGCCTAGGTCAAAACAGGGATGGGGAAGAATTACCTTCTGCTGGAGGGTCCTTTCAAGAGATTCGACTTTCATTTGTTCTTTTCGAAGTCCAGCATGGAGAGCTGCACTCTCAGCTTTGGCCTTAGTACGGACCTGAGCAATTTCTTCATTGGCTCTGGAACAAAGGGAAGGGGCATGAGAGACAGAGAGAGAGAGACACACACAGAGAGAAAGAATGAGTATAAAAATAAATTCCATAATTTAGCGGACAGAAAAGCTCTACAGAGAATCATTAAAACTGCCCAGAATATTATCGGGCACCAGCTACCAGCCCTGGATGACATCTTCGAATCTCGCTGTTTGGGAAAGTTGCATAACATTCTCAGAGACTCTTCCCATCCTGCTTACAATCTTTTTGGACTGTTGCCTTCCGCCAGAAGATACAAAACAATTAAAACTCGGGCCACACATCATCTGAATCGTTTTTATCCCAGAGTTATAATTGCACTCAACAATGAACTAAAGGGCCACCATCCGTGAGCTGTTGGACAGCATTACTTGGTCTGTTGTGTGGATGTTTGGGTGGTTTAGGGCTGGGGAATTTGTGGTGGGTGGGAGTGTGTTTGGGGATTGTTATGTGTGTTGGACTTGGTCTTTGGGTGTTAAATGAATTGAGTTGTATGGGTATAGTGTGTATACACATACAATGACAATAAAGTTGTTGTTGTTGTTATTATTATTATTATTGTTGTTGTTGTTGAATGCAGTGGTACCTTAGTACTCAACTGCTTTGAAATTCCTTGAATTTGGTACTCAACATATTTTGACGTGAACATTTTTGTCTTGGTACTCATTGTTTGTTTGGTACTCAATGCACAAGCTAGAATTTGTGTCGGCTGCTTGTGACTCAGTGCATTATTCCTTATGGGAAAAGTTTGTTTGATACTCATTGTTTTTGGTACTCATCGTGCCTCCTGAAATCAATTAACGATAAGTACCAAGGTGCCACGGTACAGGAAATCCTCAACTTACGACCATTTGTTTGGAAATGTTTGAAGTTACACAACGGTGTTGAAAAAAGTGACTTAAAACTGGTTCTCGTGCTTACAATTGTTGCAGTGTTTCCATGGTCAAGTGACTAAAATTTGGGCACTTGGCAACCAGTATGGACTTACAACAACTGCAGCATCCTGAGAATTACCTGATCACCCTTTATGACCTTACCAGTTGGCTTCCAACAAGCAAAGTCAATGGGGGAAGTCAAATTCATTTACTGACCACAGTAAAAAAGGTTGTAAAATTGGGTGCGACTCACTTAAGGACAGCAACAGAAGTTCTGATTCCAATTATGGTCTTAAGTCAAGGATTACTTGTATCCCATCCCCAGTTCACATGTAACATCAAGCCACTGGCCTTCTTTGGGTCATGGGAGAGGAATTAAGGGGAAAGCATGCAAACCTGAAATTACTAATAAAGGAGAATAGAGTCGGAGTCAAAAAGAGGGCTGTGAAAATATCTACAGACCCCTCGCATATTGGACATAAACTGTTTCAACTCCTACCCTCAAAACGACGTTATAGAGCACTGCACACCAGAACAACTAGACACAAGGACAGTTTTTTCCTGAACGCCATCACTCTGCTAAACAACTAATTCCCTCAACACTGTCAAACTATTTACTAAGTCTGCACTACTATTAATCTTCTCATCATTCCTATCACCCATCTCCTCCCACTTATGACTGTATGACTATAACCTTGTTGCTGGTATCCTTACAATTTATATTGATATTGTTTCCCTAGGACTATCATTAAGTGTTGTACCTTATGATTCTTGACTAATGTATCTTATCTTTTTATGTATGTTTTATGGAGCGTATGTACCAAAGACAAATTCCTTGTGTGTCCAATCACACTTGGCTAATAAAAAATTCTATTCTATTCTATTCTATTCTATTCTATTCTATTCTATTCTATCATTCCATTCCATTCCATTCCATTCCATTCCATTCCATTCCATTCCATTCCATCCATACCTATCCTATCCTATCCTATCCTATCCTATCCTATCCTATCCTATCCTATCCTATCTAGTTCAGGGTTGACATGAGGGCTCCTTGGTGCTCTCTGAACTTGCTCATTTTCTTGCAAACGTTTCCTTACCCAGCTAGGTAACGTCATCCGTGCTATGCCACAGCTCCTTTTCTTTTGTATGAGGCATTCAATTACAGGGAAAGTGCCTTTATTGGCCTTACTTGTCTAATTTCTCCTCCGCATGGATTTTCAAGGCCTGATAGCGCTGCTCCTCTTGCTTGACTCGGTTGAGATAATCCTGAGCACACTTCTTCAAGGCCTCTTCATTCTGGAAGAAAAAACAAAAGAAAAGCTCAACTTGGCTATGAAACGTGCAGTGGTGGTATTCAGCAGGTTCGGGCGAATTGGTAGCGGTGACCACGGTTAGGCCCGCTCACCCTTTCTGGCTCTATGCCATCCTATTTAGCTACATTTTCGAGGCTGGGTACATGCGCGGAAGGTGTGCACACGAGCAAAATGCATTCGCGGAAGGCCGGGCACCGGTGTGGAAGGCGCGTGCGCGCACGAAGCATGTGCTTGCGTGGCGAACCGGTGGTAAAAATATGTGAAACCCACCTTTGGAAGCGTGGCTTAGAAACCACAGTGTTTAGGTTCACCCACTACAAAAAGCCATCAAATCACATTCTGGAGTTGGGACAGAATTGCCCCTTGCAAGTTCTACTTCAAGACCTTCAACCTTCAATTCAGGAAACAGAAAATCCAGTGGTGGGTTTCATCAGGCTCTGACCAGTTCTGGAGAATCGGCAGCGGAAATTTTTGAGTAATTCGGAGAACCGGTAGTAAAAATTCTGACTGGCCCCAGACCCACCTATTCTCTGCCTCCTGAGTCCCAGCTGATCAGGAGGAAATGGAGATTTTGCAGTATCGTTCTCCTGGAGTGGGGAGGGAATGGGATTTTACAATATCCTTCCCTTGGAGTGGGGAGGGAATGGAGATTTTACAGTATCCTTCCCATGGAGTGGGGAGGGAATGGAGATTTTACAGTATCCTTTCCTTGGAGTAGGGTGGGAATGGAGATTTTACAGTATCCTTCCCCTGCCACGCCCACCATGCCACGCCCACCGGTTTGCTCTCATATCAAGATTTCCACTACCGGCTCTCCCGAACCGGGGAGAACCGGTAGGAACCCACAACTGGCCTGCATGTGCTGGGAAGGTGATCTTCCGGTTTCTGGAGCGTGCATGTGCACTGGCCACCCGGGCTTCCAGTTTTTGGCACGCATGCTCGTGCGAAGACCAGCTGGCCAGTGCACATGCGTGCGCTGGAAACCGGAAAATCATCTTCCTGGTGCGCGCATGTGCACCGGGGCGGCTGCTCTTCTGGTTTCCGGCATGTGTGTGCGCACGAGCACTCCCGTTTCGGCACTCGGTGCTGAAAAGGTTCGCCAACACTGTCCTAATAGATAGAAGTTCTGTGGTAGAGTTGTCTCTCATTGCCCATCACCTGGTTGATCCAGCAGAAGAAGCAACGATGGAAAGCTAACTTTTTAGCACTGAGCTACAATTCCTCTCCATCAGCTTGATAACTTTAGACAGCAGTGTTCGTAAGGACAGTCTCCAGACCAGGATAAAACAGGAAGGGGATTGGTACAAAACCCATATTTAACCTCCTGCAATTAAAACTTAGTTCAAATTCAATTAAATTCATCAAGAACGCCTAATGCGACTACTCCCCATATTTTTGTCATTTCAAAAACAATATTTTGGACTGGGGGTTTAGAAGAATATGTACAGCCAACACACTGGGAGCCTTTTAAATTGTGCATCCCTGGTCTTCCGTGAAGGAAAACCCGTAAGAAAAAAAAGAGACTTTTTTTCAAATAAAGAAAGGACCTTTTTGAAACCTTCCAGGACTCCTTTGAGGTTCTCATATCTCCTGAACAGATCGGACAGGGATCTCTCCACCGAATTCAGGTCAGACAAGGCTTGCTCCTTCTCCATCGTCAGCTGCTGGAGACTCTTCTGGGACGTCATGTTGCTTCTCTGCTCGTCCTCTGTGAATTCAAAGGCAAAGGGGAATGGTAACTCTGCTTCAACAGGCCTTTAGCCAAGAGACACCAAGCAGAGCAGAAGACGGCAATCTTGGTCATCTGCAGGAGGCGTTTTCCTTTATGGGTTGCAGGGAACATGCTGCCATTAGAAGGGGTAGAATCAATGTTTTTATTTCTATTTCCCTATTGAGAGCTTTTGGGTTTTTTAAGAGGCAAAATATCGGTTTAAAGCTAGCCTTCCAAAACGGAGGTATTCTCCAAGTGTGTAGACTTCGACTTCCCGTTTGTAGATCTACAGTATATGGCCATTGCTGAGAATTCTGGAAGGGGAAATCCATCACATCTGGTGGCTGTGCTGGAAAAGAGAAGGGTTTTACCTTCTCCCTTTTAACAACCCTGTAATCCCTTAATTTGAGGTAGAGTCAGGGGTGGATGGATGGAGCGGAGTGTTTACTAGCTGGACACCCTTCCTGACGCCATGCCGAGTTTGCAGTAGATATTTTTTTTTTCTTTGTGCCCTAAGAGAGAAATATCTGCCACTACCTAGAATTGAACTCTGGATCTTCCAGGTAGGAGTGGAGCATTTCCGCCATTAGGCCACCACGCTGCTCCACCCATCAAACCACTCTCAAAACAGAATATATATATATATACAGCCAAGCTCCCACCCAATCAGTTCACACCCCCACTGGCAGTTAAAAGGAAGAAACAGCTGCGATCACACACATTGCTCCTAGAAGCATGAAGCCAAAGACACCAGCCTGAAGATGACGAATGAGACTTCGTCAAAACGTTGCCAAGACACCTCCAATTTTACGCGGGAGAAAACCCGAATAACCAAAGACCTACATATATATATAATTAAGTCCTGGTTTTGTCCATTAACTAACACACACACATACACACACACAGGAGAAAAAGATGCAAAATATTCAGCCCCATCTGGTGCAATGGTGATGCTGGAGGTACAGGTTGCCCAGCCGCAAGCTAGGAATTTCTTCCACTTTAATTCCACAATCTGAGAGGAACATATAAAGAGCAGTGGATGAAGATAAGTTTTTTTTTAAAAAAAAAATAGTTATTTTTATATACCGCCCTTCTCCGGAGACTCAGGGCGGCTTACAATGCATTAAGCAATTTTTAATGGAGTTCCTCAAAAACATCTGTCCAAACGACGGGATCTCTTTGGACTCTACGTTTAGTACTTCACCTGTATTACTAGTAACAGACCGACAGAGCACAGGATATGTTTTCTGTTGCAAATATGAGCAATCCAAGAACATAGCACCTGAAATATGCGGTTTGAGTCATGCACTCAAAATCATAGGCAAGGTTCTTAAATGATACTTAAGGGGAAAAAAAACCCTCTATCTTTGATTGGAGCAGATTGTTTTTCTCCACCCCATCATTTGCTGGCTGGGGAATTGTGGGAGTTGAAGTCCGTGCATCTTAAAAAGAAGAGGGAGTCAAGCTATTCTCCAAAGCACCAGAAGGCAGGATAAGAAGCAATGGGTGGAAATGAATCAAAGAGTGAAGCAATCTAGAACAAAGAAGAAATTTCTTGACAGTTAGAACAACTAATCAGTGGAACAACTTGCCTCCAGAAGTTGTGAATGCTCCAACACTGGAAGTTTTTAAGAAGAGATTGGATAACCATTTGTCTGAAATGGTATAGGGTTTCCTGCCTAAGCAGGGGGTTGGACTAGAAGACCTCCAAGGTCCCTTCCAACTCTTCTATTCTATTCTATTCTATTCTATCCTATCCTATCCTATCCTATCCTATCCTATCCTATCCTATCCTATCCTATCCTATCCTGTTCCTGTTCCTGTTCCTGTTCCTGTTCCTGTTCCTGTTCCTGTTCCTGTTCCTGTTCTTGTTCTTGTTCTTGTTCTTGTTCTTGTTCTTATTCTTATTCTTATTATTTGTTACTCTTGGCTCTGTCTTCTATTTATAGTCCACCTATAGAATCTACAGCCAAGGAATCACAAATATAAATAGTTCCTGAACTCTCTCTTTCTGCACATTATGGAAACTAGAGAAGACACTCTACAAGCACAAGAAGAAACTCTAAAAACTACTATTGGGCTGAACGTTTGCAGGCTGGCATGAACTGGAACATGTTGGCCTCTTTATTTGTTCTTTCCAGTAATTTGCAAGTGAATACCTGGCATTGATCAGTGGCTTACCTATCATCTGTGCAATTGTCTTCTCATATTCAGCCACAATCTTCCTAAGGAGGAAACAGAAGGAAAGATATCAGTCACAGAAATGCCATTAATTTTCTCCTCCTATAAACCCAAATGCATTTGATATTCTATCCTTTCTAACCATTTTTTCCAATACATTCCCACTTAGGCAAGCTATTTCACCCTGGTATTAAATCACTGGACATGGCAGTTCAGAATACTAGAAAGTTTTGACCAGGCTGTCAGCTTTTGTAGCCTGAAGTACTGCACTCTAACCACTGTGGCACTGCAGCTCTTAATATGGTGAATAGTCTCTATTAACTCAGTTAATAAATCTGTCTTCCAATCTACATGAGGTTTCCATAGTGATCTGTGGCTGCACACTTGTAAACAATCTGAAACTATATGGAATTATGGTTGTTTCTGTAAAACAAGCTGAGTTGTTTTACCTCATTTCCAAAACTTCCTGTCGACTTCCTTCATATTTTCTCTTCCACTCGTTGGCTTCAATTTCCTTAGATATAATCTAAAAAAAAAAATATGAATACAAAATGCAACTATTAGTTTTGAGAAGGCAGCCCTCTCACCGCTGAAAGAAATGGTGGTGAAACTATTGGGAGGAGAGGTGGAGGAAGGAGGAGATATCACACTATGCTGCAGTGATGCTGTGTTATTTCAGTTCTGTCACCTGCAAATACACCTGTGGATTCTGCCTGGTGTTTAGTTGGACGTTCTTAAGAGATGCATTCTTTGCAAAAAAATAAAATAAAATGCCAGGCTACCATTTTTTAAAAATCTTTCCAGAATATCTAGATACGATGTAAGTTATGGGCAGACACACCTGTTTAGGGAAGGTCTGCCAGATGATAAGATGTCTCCTCTGGTTACCAGAGGACCAGTGGTGAAATCCAAATTTTTTTATTACCGGTTCTGTGGGTGTGGCTTGGTGGGCATGGTGTGGTTTGGTCGGCGTGGCAGGGGAAGGATACTGCAAAATCCCCATTCCCTCCCTACTCCTGGGGGAAGGATACTGCAAAATCTACATTCCCTCCCTACTCCTGGGGGAAGGATATTGCAAAATCTACATTCCCACCCCACTCCAGGGGAAGGATACTGCAAAATCCCCATTCCCTCCCTCCTATTGTTAATAATTTAACAATATTTAATGAGCTGATTGAAATCGATTAGGTGAAACCCATTTCCATTTTTGTCCCAACCTGCCAATTAAAGGCCACTTGTGATTCTTTGGCCAGTGAAGCAGAGCAAGGATGCTATGCATTCATAGATGCACCCAGAATGCGTGAGACAACCTTCAAAAAAGCCATGTTAGTCTCTGAAAAATACAGGAGTTTTTCCTTTCTAAAAAGGGAGCACTTTGCTTGTCCCAATGCCTGCTGACCAAGCGCCTCTTAAAACCTTCGCACAATCTAGAGAAGAGCTCCCAAATTTCAAACATCAAATCATCCGGCTGTTACCTCTTCTCTGATCAGAGTCAGAACTGCTGTCTTATCAGATTCACTGAGGCAAATGGCATCCAGGGGACTTTCAGCCCCTCCTTTCGTGTTGCCTGGTGCACTTCCAGGAGCCTTTTCCATAGAACATAGTTCAAGATTACTCTGCGGAAAGAAAGACAGAGTCAGAATACAATCAGCCCTTTCTAACTTCCACCTGGCTTCTCCTGCCAGACCACCAGTTAAACCAGGGGTGCCTGTTTTTCCCCTCGCCTGAGGTATGCAACGGGGGAGAATGGACTTTTCTTTCATGCAAGATATTTGATTTTTACCTGTCTTCTCTTTTGGTAACTGGTAACTGCTATCATGTTGTTTTTTGACTGTATGTGAATTAACCTCACAGGTCCTACCTGAATTAGTGATGCCCAAACCGGGAACCCAAAATAAAAACCTCAGCAGTTTTGAATATTGTGTTGGGTTGGTCCAAATTTGCCACTAGGGCAAATCTAACACTCAGTATTGATCTATCTATTGGGGGTATTTTTTTGCAGGTGTGAAAGGATATGAATGTTATTTGGAATTATACCTGGATAGACATATATGTATATATGTATAAATTAAAAGACGCTTGCTCCTGGGGAGGAAAACTATGGCAAAGTTAGACAGCAAACTAAAAAGCAGAGACATCATCCTGCCAACAAAAGTGCATATGGTCACGTTTTCCCAGTTGCAATGTATGGCTGTAAAAGTTGGACGATAAGGAAGGCTGAGCGCCAAAGAATTGAGGCCTTTGAACTCTGGTGCTGGAGAAGACTCCTGCGAGTCCCTTGGACTGCAAGGCGATCCAACTGATCAGTCCTAGAGGAGATCAACCCTGACTGCTCTTGAGAAGGCCAGATCCTGAAGATGAAACTCAAATACTTTGGCCACCTAATGAGAAGGAAGGACTCCCTGGAAGGAAGAGCCTAATGCTGGGAACGATTGAGGGCAAAAGAAGAAGGGGACGGCAGAGAACAAAGTGGCTGGATGGAGTCACTGAAGCAGTCGGCATGAGCTTCAATGGACTCCGGGGTATGGTAGAGGACAGGAAGGCCTGGAGGAACATTGTCCATGGGGTCGCGATGGGTCGGACACGACTTCATAACTAACAACAGATATATATGTAACATAGTTATCCCAGAGCAGTAACTATATTGAATTCTACTGTATAGTGCAATATTAATGCAGTATCAGGGGTTTTCAATTCAATTGTATAGAATGTGACGGAAGTGTGTTTTTTTGTCTTATTTTTATAGTTTTCTTATGTATGATGTACACTGAATTTAATTTCGTTGTACGAGATGCAATGGCAATAAAGTAAACGAATTAGTTAATTCCAAATTTAGAATTCTGGATCTGAACAAATTCAGGATCTGAATCTTCGTGCAGGATAAACATCAGGAAGGGCAGCCAAGACTGGGACTTGAAAGGATTGTTGCTCTTTTGTGAAATGAATGGAACATATCGCTTTACAGGACCATATTATGTCAAAAATAAAATTCTGTTTTTTTTTTCCAAATGATTCTCAAATAGCACGTAAAATAAACACTGTTCACCTCACTGTCCATTTATACATAATACAAAATAAAAGCCTACCGTCCTTGTCCTAATGTTTCTTCTATTTGTACCTATTTTATGTATCCAATCCATGCTTATACTTATTACCAAATACGTTCTTGACAAATAAAATAAATAAATAAAAATAAATAAATAAATAACAAGAGTTGGAAGGGACCTTGGAGGTCTTCTAGTCCAACCCCCTGCTTAGGCAGGAAACCCTACACCACTTCAGACAAATGGTTATCCAACATCTTCTTAAAAACTTCCAGTGTTGGAGCATTCACAACTTCTGGAGCAAGTTGTTCCACTGATGATTTGTTCTAACAGTCAGGAAATTTCTCCTTAGTTCTAAATTGCTTCTCTTCTGGATTAGTTTCCACCCATTGCTTCTTGTCCTGCCCTCAGGTGCTTTGGAGAATAGCTTGACTCCCTCTTCTTTGGGGCAGCCCCTGAGATATTGGAAGACTGCTATCATGTCTCCCCTAGTCCTTCTTTTCATTAGACTAGACATACCCAGTTCCAGCAAGTTCTTCATATGTTTTAGCCTCCAGTCCCCTAATCATCTTTGTTGCTCTTCTCTGCACTCTTTCTAGAGTCTCAACATCTTTTTTTGTATTTGTATTTAGCATTTATCTTAAGAACAAACCTGCAATGTTTTGTTGGATATTTTGGAGAAATGGGCTGGGACAAAAGAAGCAATATTGGGATCAGAGTAATAACGACGCTGCTATTCTGAGATCAATTTTGCTCCATGCTGCTTTCCAGAGGTAGGAATCAGCTAATAAACTATTCTATTCTATTCTAGCTGCAGCGCAGCTCAGCTGTCAGCAGAGGTCTCTGTAAAGGTAGTACATTTTCTCTTTATTTTAGTTCATATCTCGAGCCTTGTTAGTATTTTGCAAATGAAAGCACTTTTGATTTTTAAACATTTTAGGAATATTGGATGTAATTAATACCCCTCTGAAAAGAGTTCCAACTTTCTGCTCTCATTTATTTTATTTTTTTGCAAAATACTGCATTGGTATCATTTTACTATGATATTATAATTTTATTATATAGGGAACTCTTCAGTTTTCCAGAACTCGACTGTTCTCAACCGACTTGGCACGCAGCAGATCAGAGTCTGTTGTGATCTACATCATTTTCATAAGGACGAACATTATATAGCTAATATAACTACGTCATTTACACTAGCGGTAAAATCCAGTTCTGTAAGTCTGCTACTGAGTGTGCACCTGCGCAGTGCTAAAAATGAACATTTTGAAGCCTTCCAAGTCTGCAAAGGTAAGTAGAACAGTGAGGGGGGAGGGAATCCGCTGTGCCACGTGATTTAGATTAGCTAGAAAGCAGAAAATCCGACGATTCTAGCTAATCTAAATCACGTGTCACAGCCATTCATTGCCCAGCTGATCATCGAAAATACCGGTTCGCCGGAACTGGTAGCAATTTTACTACCGGTTCAGGAGAACCAGTCCGAACCGGTAGCATTTCACCCCTGATTTACACCATTACCACAACATATTTGATTTAAGGTGAAGGCAATGATTTCAACTACAATATATTCTTCTGTTCCATGCAAAGATAGTAAGTTAGTAGTAAAGTAGTAGTAAAAATAGATCTTCGG
The DNA here is from genome assembly GCF_029531705.1 of Pantherophis guttatus. Next base: position 2,360,999 of record NW_026844049.1, on the reverse strand, counting down.
CATGGAATTTTAGCAGAAAGAGTAGTCCACGATTTTGGACACAGAGGGGTAAGAACAATACTTGCGCTTACTGAGATATCACTGGAGTTATTCTTCTCTTCCAGCCTGCACAGAGATTCTTTCTCGGAGCCTACAATCAAAGGACATGAGGTGATTATACATTATGACAACAAGGTTCTTCCTGGTGAAATAACTGGATTAAGAAAGAGGCATGCAACGCGCAACTCTATGACAGTACTTGAAAGAGAGGAATATGAAACTCAAGGAGGATTTTTACTGAATGAAGACCAGGATGCCCTAAAGTGACAATCGGTATAGTTTTGGGCAGATATCTTCTTAAACCATGAGATGCAGGTGGGAGACAGTAGAAAAATCACTGTATTTCAGACATCAATCCATTAGAGAGGGTCCAGGGATATTTTACTAGAGAGTACTCAAATCCTCTGCTCGAAATAAAATTTCCTATACCACCAGGCTTGTAATTTTAGGCCTGGATAGCCTCGAACTACGCCGTCTACGTTCCGACCTATGCTTAGTTCATAAGATTATTTACCAAAAATTCCTACCTGTAAATGAATACTTTAATTTCAACCATAATAACACAAGAGCTATCAATAGATTCAAACTCAATGTAATTCGCTCTAATCTTGATTGTAGGAAATATAACTTCTGCAATAGAGTAGTAAATGTCTGGAACACTCTACCTGATCCTGTTGTTAGTCTCTCTAACCCCCACACCTTTTATTTTAAACTGTCTACCGTGGACCTTTCATGTTTCTTAAGAGGTCCCTAAGTGGGTGTGCATAAGCACACTAGCGTGCCTACTGTCCCTGTCCTACTGTCCCCATTAATATGTAATCATTCTATGTGTTTATGGCTATGTTTTGCCTATTTATTTCCTTTTATTTGTGCCATTTTTTTTCATGCGTCCATGTCTATGTCTATACTGTTACTTGTCTCCTTGTACTTGTTGACAAATAAATAATTAAACAAACAAACAAACAAACAATAAAATTGTTAGGATATGGTTTGAGCCTAACAGGTTGTCCAGGCAATATATGTGTTCTGTGACTTTAACATGAATATGTATTGTGTGACTTTAAAGTTTTACTGCTGATTTATTGTAATGCTGAGTCATGCTGTAATTAGATAATCACTGGTTGTAAACATATTTAAGAAAGGTACCGTAACGTATTCAGTTGATGATATGCTACCATTGTGTGTGGAGTTGCTACCATTGTGCTATCATCGGTTGGATGGATCTGCTACCATCGTGGTTTGTTACCAGAGTGAACTTGTTATTCTAACCAACTACTGTTTGTATGGTAAGAAGATTTTTGTATCACTGGACTGATTTAACTGGCAAAGACTTAGATTGTTTAAAGACTATGAGATTGTTTTTTTCACTATAAAGTAAACTTTTGATAAACCAGTTTGCACATCTCTTATTCATTGCTCTCAGCAACGTTTTTCTGTGTTCTACACTCTGCTGGTTGGTAACACAACAATATCATTAACAAAAATGATCCAAATTCTGAGACCTAAGAGACATCCCCGCTACAGAGGTATACCCAGAAAACCTATCTAGACCAGGGGTGTCAAACTCAAGGCCCAGGGCTGGATCCGGCCTGAAGGGTGTTTCGATCTGGCCTGTGGGGCCACCCTGGAAACAGAGAAAGACTGGTACACAGTGCCCCTGCCAGCAAAAACAGAGCTCCATTTTCACTGGCAGAGGGTTGCAGGAGGCCGTCGCAGCCGAAAACGGAGCTTGGGGGCCCGTTTTCACTGGCAGAGCGCTTGGGCCTCCACAAGCGCCCCCGACATGAGTGACGTCGAGCTGGCCACGCCCACCCTGGTCATGCTCACTCTGCCCCACCCCCCGAGGTTAAACACAACCCTCAATGAAATCGAGTTTGACATCCCTGATCTAGACAGATCATTATCATTATGAGCCAAGGTGGCGCAGTGGTTAGAGTGCAGTACTGCAGCTACTTCAGCTGACTGCTAGTTCAGCAGATCAGCGGATCAAATCTCACCGGCTCAAGGTTGACTCAGCCTTCCATCCTTCCGAGGTGGGTGAAATGAGGACCCAGATTGTTGGGGGCAATATGCTATTTAGTATACTGTCTTTGGTGTAAGCCGCCCAGAGTCCTCGGAGAGTGGGCGGCATAGAAATATGAATAATAAAATAAAATAAATAAATAAATCACAACCGATGGGACAAAAAAACAGCACGACACCACTGTTTGATGCCTGTGCTTCAAGCAACAACAACAACAGCTCAATATGAACGTGAATCAGGTTTTCTGCAAATTTCACATGTAGAGAAAAAAAGAGAGGAAAGATTGAAAATGAGCATCCTCATCACTCCTTGGCACAACTGAATGCCATCCTGCCAGACTGTTCCTACAGGAAAACTCACTGTCATGTTGTCCGTTCTCCCAGCTGCTCCATCGACCGAGGTGCCCCACCCTGCCGATTTTTGTCCTCCGCAGCTGTTTGCTCCCCTTGATTGACAAGAATGCCAGCCTCACCCTAGGCAAGGTTGACTGAGCAGAGCTGCCCCACATAACTCCTTTTATTCTTATCAGCTGGACAAACAGGGGGAATGCATCCTTTGAAATGCAAGACGGGAAGCTGCCGGGAAGCAGCCAAAGAATGTTCCTCTGTTATCTTTGATTGATCTCCTTTTTTCAGAAGTCTTTTACTTCCAAGGAAGCTCGGCCCACAATGTTGACCATTGCTTAGAAATGTGAAACAACTGGGGGAAGAGGAGTGGGGATTATCCCAGTCTTTGAACTGAACTGAACAAAAAACAGGTGATATTCCAATACAATGCAAAACGTTCTCATGTTCCAAAAGGCTACAAACAGAGTACGGGTCATACTCGCACTTACGACCAACACACCACATACCCCCATATTTTTTATCCAGGTTAGTGGGCTCCAAAATCCCAGAGAGCCAACACAACCCCCCAGGTGACTTCTGGGCATCATATCCACAAGTATAGAGGTGGCCAAAATTGTGGAAACCTTTTGGGAAAAGTATATTTTTGAGGTTTCATGGCTAATAACACCACTATTTTTTTTGGAGTTTCGAGATAATCCTATTCCACTGCTGGAATGGCCTGGGAATAGCCCAGACCTTCACCCAATTGAAAATTGATGGAGCCGACTCAAGAAATTTTGTTAGTCAGAAGCGACCCAGCAATTAAACCCAGTTAATAGAAGCCATCATTCAATCTTGGTTTCACATTATAACAGCTACAGAACTAAAAGACTTGGTTCGCTCCATGGGAAGACGTTGTAAGGCTGTAATTCATGCTAAAGGTTACCCAACGAAGTATTAACTGACATGGGGATCATTTTTGTATATCTCGTCTTTTTTCCTATGGTGATAATTTTTGTATATCTCGTTTTTTCTATGTGTTTCACTTTTCTTCTTTACACTGTAACTGCTATTCTAATAGCAAATCCTTCATAAAAGTTATTGCATTATATTCTTGATTAAATTATCTTTCCATTGATATATAATATATATATATATTATTTATATGCCGCCCTTCTCCGGAGACTCAGGGCGGCTTACAATGCGTTAAGCAATAACCTTCATACTTTTGTATATTTTATACAAAGTCAGCTTATTGCCCTCACAAACTGGGTCCTCATTTTACCTACCTTAGAAAGGATGGAAGGCTGAGTCAACCTTGAGCCTGGTGAGATTTGAACTCGCAGTAATTGCAGGCAGCTGGAAGCTAAATACTACCTTTAACAGTAGCATTAGTCTGCTGTGCCACTCAGGCTTAGGGTACCCTCAGGCTTAGGTTACACTTAGGGTACTACTCCAAAAAAAGTGGTGTTATTAGCTAGTCTTAGAAAATACATTTTCCCCAAAAGGTTTCCACAATTTTGGCCACTACTGTACTCAAAAGGCTTGTACTCACTTGTTACTATACTACTCTCCCCCAAATCTACTTAACAACTCTTGTTCCTCTCTTTGTGAGCCCTACTTCGGAAGAACAGTAGCTGGTCTGTTTGTCTCCGGCTGCTTCGGGCTGTTTCAGCTTCCCAAACAAACACTTTTGTGAGAGTACACACAACAGGCTCTCAACATTGTTCCTGCGGCCACCAGCCATCCCCCAGCCTGCCTTGCATGAAAAGGAGGAAATGGAAGTGCGTTTCTGCTAAAAGCTGCATGCCTGCATTTGTGTCAGGCGCAAGGGACCAGAATGATACTTGGGGGATAATCACAGTTATTTCTTCATTGCTAACCTATTTACAACTGTCTCTCTAGACCCGTGATGGCGAACCTATGGCACGCGTGCCACAGGTGGCACGTGGAGCCATGTCGCCTGGCACGCCAGCTTAGCTCCGGGAGTCTCTGGAGGCTGGGGACAGCAAAAAACATCACTTCCTGTCCAACTGGAAGTTGGGAAATGGGCCGTTTCAGGCCTCCGGAGGGCCTCCAAGGAGGTGGGGAAGGCTGTTTTCGCCCTCCCCAGATGCATAGAGAGGATCTGGAGCCAGGTGAGAAAGAAAAACGGGCCATCACATGCCAAGAGCGGGGGGGGGAGGGCGAGGGGAGGGGAGGGGTGGTCACGCGCGCATGCGAGGGGCAAATAGAATTATGGGTATGGGCACGTGTGCGTGCGAACCTCCCCTGCCCCCCCCTTCCTGGCATGTGATGGCAAAAAGCTTAGCCATCACTGCTCTAGACTGACTGCCTTCTCTTGGGAATGCTCAGATAAAGGCTGCGGGGATTTGGGGGGAGACAATCAGAAATCGGGGGATGCGGTGGCTCTGTGGCTATGATGCTGAGCTTGTCGATTGAAAGGTCGGCAGTTCGGCGGTTCGAATCCCTAGCGCCGCGTAACGGGGTGAGCTCCCGTTATTTGTCCCAGCTTCTGCCAACCTAGCAGTTCGAAAGCAGGTAAAAAATGCAAGTAGAAAAATAGGGACCACCTTTGGTGGGAAGGGAACAGCGTTCCGTGCGCCTTTGGCGTTGAGTCATGCCGGCCACATGACCACGGAGACGTCTTCGGACAGCGCTGGCTCTTCGGCTTTGAAACGGAGATGAGCACCGCCCCCTAGAGTCGGGAACGACTAGGACACATGTGCGAGGGGAACTTTTGCCTTTATCTTTAATCAGAAATAAAGCTGAGAAAAATTAAATATTAAACTCTCCTTGACTCATTTTTGAAGTCTCTTTTATCGGTGTCGATGGATTTTCTCCGTCATCCAGGTCATGGTTGTCCCAAAGGTGCTTTTTTCAAGAGGCAACTGGACTTTCTGGTTTTTCTTTGAAGACGTTTCTCTTCTCATCCAAGAAGCTTCTTCAGCTCTGACTGGGATGGTGAAGAAAGGGAGGATTTATGTTCCTTGCAGGCAGCTGGCCATTTGCATTCTTTTTAACCAGCTGTCTGCAAGGAGTATAAATCCTCCCTTTCTCCACCATCCAGTCAGAGCCGAAGAAGCTTCTTGGATGAGAAGTGAAACGTCTTCAAAGAATGACAAGAAAGTCCATCTGCCTCTTGGAAAAAGCACCTTTGGGTCTCTTTTATAGATCTTACAGCTATGTTCATATTGATGCAGGTTTTCCAGATCTCAAAAAGGTGTATATGACTGATGCTGAAATGCCAATATCTCACAATGGGGGAATCTATACCAGGGATGAAATCCAGCAGGTTCTGACAGGTTCTGGAGAACCGGTAGCAGAAATTTTGAGTAGTTCAGAGAACTGGCAAATACCACCTCTGACTGGCCCCAGAGTGGGGTGGGAATGGAGATTTTGCAGTATCCTTCCCCTGGAGTGGGGAGGGAATGGGGATTTTGCAGTATCTTTCCCCTGGAGTGGGGAGGGAATGGGGATTTTGCAGTATCTTTCCCCCAGGAGTGGGGAGGGAATGGAGATTTTGCAATATCCGAGTGGGGAGGGAATGGGGATTTTGCAGTATCCTTCCCCCTGGAGTGGGGAGGGAATGGAGATTTTGCAATATCCTTCCCCTGGAGTGGGGAGGGAATGGGGATTTTGCAGTATCCTTCCCCTAGAGTGGGGAGGGAATGGGGATTTTGCAGTATCCTTCCCCCAGGAGTGGGGAGGGAATGGGATTTTGCAGTATCCTTCCCCTGGAGTGGGGAGGGAATGGGATTTTGCAATATCCTTCCCCTGGAGTGGGGAGGGAATGGGGATTTTGCAGTATCCTTCCCCTGGAGTGGGGTGGGAATGGGGATTTTGCAGTATCCTTCCCCTGGAGTGGGGAGAGAATGAGGATTTTGCAGTATCCTTTCCCCTGGAGTGCGGAGGGAATGGGGATTTTGCAGTATCCTTCCCCTGGAGTGGGGAGGGAATGGGGATTTTGCAGTATCCTTCCCCTGCCATGCCCACAGAACCGGTAGTAAATTTGGATTTCACCACTGACCTATACCCACTCAGAGGTATTGGAAATAAACCCATTTAGTAAATCCAACTTGTACATTTGTTTTATTAAAAAAGGCAGATGATGACTCAGGAAAAAAAAAAAATCACTCAGCAACTGATACCCTTCCCAGAACGCAACCATTATCGAAATACAGTAGCCTCCTGCAGCATCTGTCCTCCAGATGTGTTGGACTAGAATTTGCAGCCTTTCCTTGCTGACAGCTAATGACTCTGCTACCAGCAATGGGAGTCATGGCTCATCAAGACTGGAAGGCAGATAAGGAGGAAAAACTACATGATTAAAGCAAGAGAGAGAGAGAGAGAGAGAGATAAAATAATGAGAGGAGCTTCCGTACCTTCTACCGGGGATGAAAACGTATGATTTATGGTAGACACCGTCACATTGGAACACTCAAAATACTCCAGTTCTTCCTCGGGCTCACCTTTTACCTCCAACTCAGCTGGCTTTTGACCGGTGGAAGCCAACTTCTCTTCATCGGTAGCATGCCCGTCTCGACTGGGAAGATCTGGGATTTTGGAAATAAGAGCTGCCTCCTCTTCACTCTACATAAAGACGAAGGCGGTTAAACTGAGAATGATCAAATCTGAACTATGTACCCATCACCATGACAGCAGTCTTCCAATCTCTCAGGGGCTGCCCCAAAGAAGAGGGAGTCAAGCTATTCTCCAAAGCACCTGAAGGCAGGACAAGAAGCAACGGGTGGAAACTCATCGAGGAGAGAAGCAACCTAGAACTAAGAAGTTTCCTGACAGTTAGAACAAGGAATCCGTGCTTCAGATGTTTTCAATGCTCCAACACTGGAAGTTTTAAAGAAGAGGTGGTCCAATTGGTGGTCCATAGTCCACTGGTGGTCCGCGAGAAAATTTTGGTGGTCCGCAGAAAAATTATTTCCATTTTTAACATTGCACTAAATCAGGGGTCCTCAAACTACAGCTCCTGGGATGGATACGTGCAATGAACGTTTATGTTGCTGCAGAGAGTCTCCCCCTTCGAGGTCTTTTTGTGTCGGTCGGAGGGGGACAGAAATTCTGACTTGGGGTCTGTTTGAGCCTCCTGGTGTGGGGCTTTGGACGAAGGCTGGAGGGAAGTGTCGCTGGTGGCAAAGAGCCGGAGGGCTTCGTTCCAGTGGGACTGCATCATGGCCTGGAACTGGCTGACCATCTCAGCCCACTGAGCCTCCAGGCGCTGGTACCTGGCCTTGCACTCCCTCAGGTCTTCCCTCTGCTTGGAAAGCCTATGCTCCTAGTCCTCAGTGAGGTGCTTCTGCTGAGCCTCCTTCTCGGCCAGATCCAATTTGAACTGAGCTGTTTTGCCAACTCTTTCTCGTGGTGGCTGCTTAGCTCCAACAACTGCTTTCTGTTGGGGCCCTAAGGAGCCCGGGCGGGGAGGTGAGGAGCTGGCCACACCCACCCAGTCACATGATCACCTAGCCACACCCACCCAGCTGGTCATCAGACAGATCATGTTAGTGGTCCACGGGATTTAAAATTATGAATTTAGTGGTCCCTGAGGTCCGAAAGGTTGGTGACCCCTGTTGTTTTTTTTTAAATTCGATTTATATGCCGCCCTTCTCCGGAGACTCAGGGTGGCTTACAATGCATTAAGCAATAACCTTCATATTTTTTTATATTTATACAAAGTCAGCTTATTGCCCCCACAAACTGGGTCCTCAATTTACCCACCTTAGAAAGGATGGAAGGCTGAGTCAACCTTGAGCCTGGCGAGATTCGAACCTGCAGTAATTGCAGGCAGCTGAATGTTAATAACAGGTTATTAGTCTGCTGCACCACCAGGATCTTGACTGGAGTCGTGTAGGGTTTCTTGCCTAAGCAGGGGGTTGGACTAGAAGACCTCCAAGGTCCCTTCCAACTCTGTTATTCTATTCTGTAAGTTAATAAGAACCTAATAACATAGACCAGGGGTGTCACCCTCAAGGCCTGGGGGCCGGAACCGGCCCATGGGGTGCTTAAATCTGGTCCGTGAGGCTGGCTTGAAAACAGCCAAGGACTGCCCTGCGGCGCCTCTGCCAGTGAAAAAGGAGTTTCCGTTTTGACTGGCAAAAGAGGGCAAGCAAAACAAACTGAAAACAAAACAAAAAGAGAAATGTTTCCCTTTTTGCATTTCTGCATGCAAGAAGGGACAGGAAAGGAGAAAGGGAAAAAGGAAAGACAAAAGATGGGAGAGAGCAGGAAGGAAAGAAGGAGGAAGGAAGGAAGGAAGGAAGGAAGGAAGGAAGGAAGGAGAAGGAAGGAAGGTTATAATGAGTGAGAGGAGGGTCTCACTCAGGGAAGTCCTTCTGTCAAGTTTCCGAAAGATGCTCTAATTAATTCATGAGCCATGCTCCAAACTTCAAAGGAAATATATTCATTTATTAGGAGCACCATTCCGGCAATACTCGGATGCAGTTAGGACTGATCCTACATAGATTTACGTTCCCCTATGATCCTGTCTCTCCCCTCCTCTCTGGCCATGTCACAAATCACATTCTCCAATTAACCACTTTGGCTGGCTGTGAAACCTAACACCCTCCTTCTGATTGCAGTCAGGAAGAATGTATGGAATGCACTTCAGTTAGGGAAATTCAGCTCTATCAGTTCTCCCTCCCTCCTGCTCATGGCAACTTGAAAGCTTTGCAAGTTGACACCTGCCTTAGTACCACAAGTGCCCCCGACACGAGTTCCATTCCATGTCACACCCACCATGGCCATGTCCCCAACCACATACCCACAACCAGCCACCATTGGCTCTTCGCCTCTGAGACAAGGGCAACCAACTCTTTACCTGAGAGCAACCATCCAGCGCCATGGAATGAGTTTCATACTTCCTCACTTTGCAGCCACTCCTGTAAAAAAAAAAAAAAAAAGAACGGGTGTAGTGGTTAGGGTCAGATTTTCTGGTTTTCCCATGGAAAGAGGAGAGCAAGCAAGGGAGAAGAGACACACACATACACAGCCAGAGAGGGAGGAACTGAAGCAAAACAAGGGGCAAATCCTGAATTTGCTGACGTTCAGCAGGGAAGGAAAGTCACCAGCCATTTCCCCCCCAATGTTTCCTGAATGTTATTTCTTGACCTGAAATAACCAACAAGGCTTTTGAGCAGGGGTGAAATGCTCCCGGTTCAGACCGGATCGCCTGATCCGGTAGCGATGGAGGCGGGTGGTTCAGAGAACCGGTAGCAAAAATCCCTGCCCCCCTCCCATGCCCAGCTGAGCTGCACAATCATCAGAGCCCCCACCCCTTTTTTTTGCTTTTAAAAGCTTTTTTCTACAACCTCTTCGGCCAAAAAATGCTTTTAAAAGTAAAAAAAAAAGCCTCTGATGATCACATGCTCAGCTGGGATCATCAGAGGCATTTAAAAGAAAAAAACCCTTTTTTCTTAAATGCCTCTGATGATCCAAGCTGAGTTGTCTGATCGGCAGAGGCTTTTTTAAAAACTCACTTGGATCTTTTTTTTTTGCTTTTAAAAGCATTTTTTCTACAACCTCTTCGGCCGAAAAAATGCTTTTAAAAGTAAAAAAAAAAGCCTCTGATGATCACATGGCTCAGCTGGGATCATCAGAGGCATTTAAAAGAAAAAAACCCTTTTTTTCTTTTAAATGCCTCTGATGATCCAAGCTGAGTTGTCTGATCGGCAGAGGCTTTTTTAAAAACTCACTTGGATCGTCAGAGGCATTTAAAAGAAAAAAACCCTTTTTTTCTTTTAAATGCCTCTGATGATCCAAGCTGAGTTGTCTGATCGGCAGAGGCTTTTTTAAAAACTCACTTGGATCGTCAGAGGCATTTAAAAGAAAAAAAACCCTTTTTTTTCTTTTAAATGCCTCTGACGATCCCAGCTGAGTTGCCTGATCGGCAGAGGCTTTTTAAAAAAGCCTCTGCCGATCAGGCAACTCAGCTGGGATCGTCAGAGTCTTTTGAAAGTATTTTTTAACAACCTCTTCACCGAAGAGGTTGTAGAAAAAATGGTTTTAAAAGTAAAAAAAAAAATAAATTGGCCATGCCCACCCAGTCACATTACACCCCTCCCCGCCACCAAGCCATGCCCACAGAACCGATAGTAACAAATTTTAGATTTCACCACTGCTTTTGAGCAAGGCAAAAGACACAACGCCGATAGAGGTGATCCAGACCCGTTTGCCACACAGAATAGATGTGGGTGCAAGTGCTGAATAGAGACATGCACAATTCTCATTTTTGAAAGAAGAATGAATGTACGTTCAGGATAAACGTGAAGAGGGAACCTACTTGGGTGCAACACTAAGCCAGATTCTTCCTTCATCCCCTCTTGAAAAGAAGAACCAAAACATCTGCTTCCTGTTTCAAACTAATCACCGTGTGCTTCAACCCGTCCCAGAGGTGGTATCCAGCAGGTTCTGACCAGTTCTGGAGAACTGGTAGCAGAAATTTTGAGTAGTTCGGAGAACCGGTAGTAAAAATTCTCACTGGTTCCACCCCCATCTATTCTCTGCCTCCCAAGTCCCAGCTGATCGGGAGGAAATGGGGATTTTGCAGTAACCTTCCCCTGGATTGGAGAGGGAATGGAGATTTCTCAGTATCCTTCCCCTGGTGTGGGGTGGGAATGGAGATTTTACAGTATCCTTCCCCTGCCACGCCCACCAAGCCACACCACGCCACGTCCAGAGAACCGGTAGTAAAAAAAAATTCGAAATTCACCACTGACCTGCCCCTATTTTAAAATAAGGATTTTGGAAAGCTTAAGCCGTGATTAATATACCACAGTTTTGTTCCTAAATGGTGGTTCAAACTAAACAGACTTTCCCCTGTTTGGGACACAGCCCACCTAGGTTTAAAAGAAGAACGACATTGTCCATCCCCAGTGGACAAATACATGTTTAGGCAGAAAAGGGGAATCATTTTTGTTCCTTGCACTATCTATTTTCCTACTAAATGCCAGACAGGTTGATGGATCCTACAGGAGAGGGATCTAGAATGGGTGGCAGTTAGCAAACTATAAATATTCCTCGAATTACAACACTTTATTTAATGACCAAAGTTGCAAGAGCATTGAAAAAAGTGACTTATGACCGTTTTTTTTTACACTTACAACTAGAATAGAATAGAATAACAGAGTTGGAAGGGACCTTGGAGGTCATCTAGTCCAATCCCCTGCCCAGGCAGGAAACCCTACACCACTTCAGACAAATGGTTATCCAGCATCTTCTTAAAAACTTCCAGTGTTGGAGCATTCACAACTTCTGGTGGCAGGTTGTTCCACTGATTAAAATTAGTATCCCCAAGATCATTTGATCAAAATTCAGACGGTTGGCATCTGACTCATATTTATGACGGTTACAGTGTCCTAGGGACATGCGATCCCTTTTTTTTTAACCTTCTGACAAGCCAAGTCAATGGGACAGACAGATTCATTTAACAACCGTGTTGCTAACCTAACAACGGCAGTGATTCACTTAACAACGGTGGTAAAATGGAGCAAAAAGTCACTTAACAAAGATCTCACTTAGCAACAGAAATGTTGGGCTTTTCAATTGTGGCCGTAAGCCGAGGACCACCTGTGATAAGTTGATGGTTTGCAACTGGTTGTATTCCCTTACAACTGCCCTGTTGTCAACGGACTATCCCAGCAGCCATTTTGAGCCTGTGCCCACGTCCTCCAAATTCACAATTTGCCAAAGCTCCGGACTGGCGTAGTCCAATTATTCCATCTCTTTCACCTAAACAAAGAAAAGTACTAAGATTTGCAAGACTCAGCCCTACTTTCTTCCCCCACTGCCGCTGCAGATCAAAGACCAGCAAACTCTGAATAAATAGAACAATTATTCCAGTTGTCATCCTTCGTCTCCCATCAAATTAATTGGCAGGGATGAAAGTAGTTAAAAGCAAAATGAAGCCTTTAGCTGCTGGCTAGCTTTTATCCTGATAGCCTGCGCTGGTTTGGGTTATTGTCATCTATAGTAAGTAAGTAGTACTTACTTACTTACTACGGTCATCTAAGGAACGCAGCCTGTGCAGGTACAGAGTGCAAGCAAAACGACCTTGTAATCACAATTCCATCTGCAAAGGGGCCCTTAAGGATTAATCGCTTGTGTGATTCCTTGCAATCCAAGCACTGCATCCTAGACTCACTAATAAAGCCATCACACCCCCTTTGAGCTGAATGGGAATCCTTTCACAAGCAAATGTGCTCTGGACTCCACGGGAGAAGCAGCCAATTAAGACGAAGCAGTGAATAAACTGCCAAAACAAGAGTTGATCCTTCGGCCACACATTTCGAGGGTCTTTAAAGAGAAACAAGTTCCTGGCTTCCCTCTGATAATGCCTCTGAGCAACAAAATGATGGTTAACTTAATTAAAAAGCAGGGGGCAAAGCAGGCATGGAAATTGGAATTCTTGCTTACACGGCAAAGTCTAAACCCAAGAAAATAACAACCTGGAGTTTAGGATGATTTTACACACGCGTGCATCCAGACATGCGTCGCCAAAAGGAAAATTAAGGCAAATGTGTTTGCTTCTATTGCCATGTTCTCAGAAAACCTAAGACAGCCTACTTATTTTAAAAAAGAATGAGAGCGAGAGAGAGAAACAGAGAGAAACAGAAAGAGAGAAACAGAGAGAGAAAGAAAGAGAGAGAGAGAAAAAGAGAAAGAAAGAAAGAAAAAGAGAAAGGGAGAAAGAGAAAAAGAAAGAAACAGAAAGGGAGCGAAAGAAAGAGGGTGAGAGAGAAAAAAAGAAAAAGAGAGGAAGAGAGTGAAAGAGTGAAAGAGAAAGAAAAAAGAGATAGAGAGAAAAAAGAAAGAAAAACAGAGAAAGAAAGAAAGAGAGAGGGGGAGAGACAGAAAGAAAAAGAGAGGAAGAAAAAGTGAAAGAGAAAGAAAAAAGAGATAGAGAGAAAGAGAAAGAGAGAGAAAGAGAAAGAAAGAAAGAGGGAGAAAGAGAAAGAAAAAGAGAGTGAAAGGGTGAAAGAGAAAGAGAAAAGAGATAGAAAGAGAAAAAGAAAGAAAAAGAGAAAGAAAGAAAGAGAAGGAAAGAGAAACAGAAAAAGAGAGAAACTGAAAGAGGGAGAAACAAAGAGCGAAGAGAAACAGAGAGAGAGAGAGGGAGGGAAAGAGAGAAAGAGAAACAGAGAGAGAGAGGGGGGAAAGAGAGAAAGAAAGAGGAAGAGAGGAAGAGAGTGAAAGAGAAAGAAAAAAAGAGAGAGAAAAAAAAAGAAAAAGAGAGAGAGAGAAAAGAGAAAGAAAGAGGGAGAGAAAGAAAAAGAAGTGAAAGAGAAAAAAAGAGATAGAAAGAGAAAAAGAAAGAGAAAGAAAGAGAAACAGAAAAAGAGAGAGAGAGAGAGAGGGAGGGAAAGAGAGAAAGAGAAACAGAGAGAGAGAGGGATGGAAAGAGAAAGAGAGAGAGAGAGAGAGAGAGAGAGAGAGAGATCTTTTAATTTAGCAATCCCTCCCCCACAACATACACAGTTCCCGTTCAAGCCCACAGCATTGTTCTCATTTCAGTTGTCACAATTTGCAGAGGCTGCTTTTTCTCACCAGCCCTGCATTTTCGATTTCTTTTTTTTTAATTATTATTATTATTATTTTTAACATTTTATATTTTAAATTACTGCATTTTCAATTTCAAGACCAGCAGCAGCCCTCCCCTTGCCCTGCCCTGATGCAACGAGATGCTATAAAAGCAAGAAGCCCGAAAGGCAGTTTTTATCCTGGCTCTAAAAAAAAAACCAAAAACCTGCTCTCTGTTTCTCACAACACAAGTACATTAAGCCAACCAGCTTGATTTATTTATTTAAAACATTTAGACAGCTGCCCGTCTTTTTAACCAGCTCTGGCCAGCTCTCAATCAAACACGAGAACCCCAAGCTGAATTTCCTCATTCTTCTCTTGGGAGACAAGCCAGACAGTGGTGGGTTTCTATTAGTTCCTCCCGGTTCGGGTGAATTGGTAGCGGCGGTGGGAAGCTCCGCCCACCCGCCCAGACGTCATCAAAAACGCTCTGAGCACGCGCAGAAACGCCATGCGCACACCTGCGTGCTACTGATAGTGAACTGGTAGCACCGGGATTTGAACCCCGCTACTGAAACCAAAGCAGAAACAGGTAGAGCAGTGACTCTAGAAAAGCCTTTTTATTGTGGTTCTGTGGACGTGTGGAGGTGGCACGCAAGAGCGCACACACTCCCATTTGCGAACCGGTAGTGAAGGTAAGTCAACACTACCCCTGCTACAGACCCCTCACATCTGGACATAAACTGTTTCAACTTCTACGCTCAGGACAACCCTATAGTATATTGCATGCAGTAACAACTAGGTGGAAAGATAGTTTGTTCCCCCCTGTTCCATCCCTCTGCTGAACACCTAATTCCCACAGCACCGTCTCAGTGCTATTTTACCCATGTAGTAGGCTTTATTGCTATTATCCTTCTCATCTTTCCTACTATCTTCTCCTATTGGTGTCTTATGATTTATCACTTGTCGTTTTGTATCTTATGGTTGAAGATTGTAACTATGATTTATGATCTATGACCCATCACTTTTTTGTGTGTTTTTGTACATTGAGAGTTTATGCACCGGAGACCAATTCCTTGTGCGTCCAAAAAAAAAATATTTTCTGTTCTGTTGTGTCCTATTCCATTCCACTCTATTTCCTATTCTATTCTATTCTATTCTATTCTATTCTATTCTATTCTATTCTATTCTTACTTTTATTCTAATACTAATTTTATTCTAATTCTAGTTCATTCTAATTCTAATTCTATTCTATTACTAATTTATCTTAATACTAATTCTATTCTAATTCTAATTTATTCTAATACTAATTCTATTCTATTACTAATTTTATTCTAATTCTAATTTATTCTAATACTAATTCTTTTCTAATTCTAATTAATTCTAATTAATTCTAATTCTTATTCTATTACCAATTTATCCTAATACCAATTCTATTCTAATTTATTCTAATACTAATTTTATTCTAATTCTAATTAATTCTAATTCTATTCTAATTCTAATTAATTCTAATTCTAATTCTATTCTAATTCTAATTAATTCTAATTCTAATTCTATTACTAATTTATCCTAATACTAATTCTATTCTAATTCTAATTTATTCTAATACTAATTCTATTCTAATTTATTCTATTACTAATTCTATTCTAAAATTCTAATTCTATTCTTCTCACCACCCATTCTGAAACAGCTACTGCAAATTCTTTTTGTCAACTGAGCTTGATCTCACGGACGCATCCATATAATTTTCTTGACAGCCATCTGAAATTGGGTTACCAGAGATGAACCCTCATTTGGGAGACTTGCAAGGACACACCACAAGCCGGGATCGTTTTGCAGGCACAGACATCCACTGCAAATAAGCATGCCATCCACAGCGGATCAAATCAGATCAAATCAAATGTTATTACTGCTATCAAAGATCGCAAATGCCATCAACAGCAAGCAGAGTCATCATCTCTCCCTCCTTGTTCCGCTGGGAAGCAAAGCTGCCAGATAAAATTGTGCCTTTTAAATGGAGGCCAAGGACAATACACTCGTTTTTTTTTTTAAAAAAAAAGGCAGGAGGGGGGAAAAAAAGCAACATGCAACAGAGAGAAAACCAGAGAAGGAGAAACAGAGAGAACTCCCAAAACCTTCCAGAAAAGGAATAAAATGAAAAGAAAAGAAAAGGAGGGGGAGAGAAGAGTACTTACAACAGAAAACAGAGAAATTTCACTTGTTCTGTAGTCCTGAGGCACCAGAAAATAAACAGACAAGAAAGACAAGCAGAAGGAGAGAGATGGAAGGGAAGGAGAAAATATACATGAAAGATCCAGATATATATATTTCCTATTGAATAAATGCAAGATATCCTCTGAAAAGGACCAGTAAGCTAGGAAAAGCTGTAGAACTTGACATATTTAGGACTAAGAGGAGACCTCAAAAGAAGTGTCAGGGTTTATTATAAGAACCGTATCTAAATGTCGCAGTTTCTGCATGAACATCAGATGGAATTAAAATCTCTGAAGAGTCTCAGCTTTCATTGTAAATCGCATAAAGCCACTTGTTAATGGCTTGTGAAACTCTTGGATCAAAGGTTGATGAGGTCTCAGAAACTAGAAATGGGGACGAAGGAAACTGCCAGGGCTAGCTGACTGGAAATTTTAGGATTTTGGTATGGTACCTGGGCCCACAAGCTTCTTTAAAGGTAAAGGTTCCCTTCGCACATATGTGCTAGTCGTTCCCGACTCTAGGGGGCAGTGCTCATCTCTGTTTCAAAGCCGAAGAGCCAGCGCTGTCTGAAGACGTCTCCGTGGTCATGTGGCTGGCATGACTCAATGTCAAAGGCGCACAGAACGCTGTCACCTTCCCACCAAAGGTGGTCCCTATTTTTCTACTTGCATTTTTTACCTGCTTTCAAACTGCTAGGTTCGCATTTAAGCTGGGACAAGTAACGGGAACTCACCCTGTTATGCGGCACTAGGGATTCGAACCGCTGAACTGCCAACCTTTCGATCGACATGCTCAGCATCTTATCCAGTGAGCCACCGTGTCCCTTACAAGCTGATTAGCAATCCCTAAATTGCAAGCATGCAAAACTGAATGTAGTGTAATCTGCATAATTGATCCAAATCTTAGAATCAAGCTTAGCAGCTGGGGGCATAGAGTTTCAATTATAGAGGCAGGAGATGGGCCAAGTCGTCTATATGTAGCAGATACCCAATTGTATCCATAAACTCTTATCCCTGGAAAGCAACAGCCAATGTGGGCTGGAAAGCAAGCTGAAACCTTCCAGATGTTCTGAACTGTCCATCAATTCCAGACAGCATAATCAATAAGCAGGGATGTTGGGAACTGTAGTTTAGCCATGCTCGGAGCATTACAGGTTTCCTACTGGATCAGTGATGCA
The DNA here is from genome assembly GCF_029531705.1 of Pantherophis guttatus. The sequence goes on along the minus strand of NW_026844049.1, from coordinate 2,343,691 downwards.
ACTCCTTAGACCTTCTCATGACCTTTCAGATGTTAATGTGATGTCACATCTTACAAATGTGTCATGCTAGTATTTGCTCATTTCCAAAGGACCTCAACAATTCCCTGTTGCTTATTAACCTTTCCCCCCACTTCTGGATTCCTGCCGAATATTTATTAGCACATTTAAGAATTACAGTTCCAACCTGCTTATCTTCCATGGGGTACCTTGCTGATTTCCTGTTCAAAAGCTTTTTAATACCAAGAAGTCGATGGCATCATATCTCTATCCAGATCAATCCAGAATCTGGGAACACATTGACTTTGTATCTTTCATAGATAGTGTTAGGATATGGTTTGAGCCTAACAAGTTGTCCAGGCAATATATGTGTTCTGTGACTTTAATATGAATATGTATTATGTGACTTTAAAGTTTTACTGCTGATTCATTGTAATGCTGAGTCATGCTGTAATTAGATAATCACTAGTTGTAAACGTATTTAAGAAAGGTACTGTAACGTATTCAGTTGATGATATGCTACCATTGTGTGTGGAGTTGCTACCATTGTGCTATAATCGGTGGATGGATCTGCTACCATCGTGGTTTGTTACCAGAGTGAACTTGTTATTCTAACCAACTACTGTTCGTATGGTAAGAAGATTTTTATATCACTGGACTGATTTAACTGGCAAAGACTTGGATTGATTTTTTTTTTTATTTGATTTATATGCCGCCCTTCTCCAGAGACTCAGGGCGGCTTACAATGCGCTAAGCAATAGCCTTCATTCTTTTGTATATTTATACAAAGTCAGCTTATTGCCCCCACAACTGGGTCCTCATTTAAAGACTATCATTTAAAGACTATGTGATTGCTTTTTCCCTATAAAATAAAGTTTTGATAAACCAGTTTGCACATCTCTTATTCATTGCTCTCAGCAACGTTTCTCTGTGCTCTACACTCTGCTGGTTGGTAACACAACAACAATATCCTTAACAGATAGGGTTAATAAAGTGGAGCTGCAAAAATCCAGATGACCATTAATCATCTGGCTTAGTGACCTGTCTCATTAAGCCTCATGTTATGCCCACACAATCTCAATGGAGCAGAAGAGGCCATCTTAGGAAGATTGGCTGATTCAGTCTGCAAATCCTTTGTGAAAAGAACTTCTCCCTAAAATATCACAGTGCTTTTTCTGTTTCACATGTATTTTGCACACGCAATGAGGCTGCGGCTCATCCTGCTTTCCCACCGATGCATGACTACACTAATGAGCTACGACCGAGATGGAAACCCTTGGCAAGTTATACTTTTGTTAGAACTTGAAATAGCTTTGGAAGCAGCTACACAAATTGTCCTCCTGTTGTGACTCTGTTGCCTGAGCCTGGGCTATCGACAGATGCAGACTCTGAGAGTGAGGGAGAGGAGCTGGCATGGCCTCCCTCTCCAGGACCCTCCTCTCTGGCAATGCCTCCGGAGGACACCGAAGGCGAAACGATAGGCTCAGAGCCAAGCACGTCCCCGCAGCCACAGGTGGACAGCGACGAAGAAGATAAGTGCTGGCTGGACCCGCGACAGAGGCGCAGGGAGAAGCGTGCACAGCAGAGGGGAAGGCGTGCCAGAGATTAGCTGAGTCACTGGACCACACCCCACAGGGTATAAATGTGGGTGTGGTGGCTGGTTCAGTTTGTGACAAGCAAAAACTGGAAATAATCCATGATCTCTGCGTTACTGGACTTTGCCTGCTTTATCGGACTGCATTTGGATTAATCCTTGTATTGTTGACACTCTGCCTGTTTTATCGGAATGCTTGCAGTCTAATCTTTGTATTGAGTGAGTAAAGTCTGAATTGGCAGCTAGCCACTGGGTTGCTGCCAGCTTTATCTTCAAAGAGTTTTGTCGTGTGGCTTATTAACTCCGGGCCGTCTGTGGGGGTGCGTGTGGGGTACGGGGACAGAACACCTCCTGACTTGGCGGGCATTAAGGGAGATGGCAACGAATGGGCCACACCTCAGTTAGGGGACAGTAACATTTCTGTTGACTTTAAGACAAGACACCAGGAAAGCAGGATTGGCCCGCCCCACTCATGCTGACACAGGGGGTGTACTGCAATTCCCATCAGCCAAGGAATTTCGGCTGGTGGGATCCAGGAGAACATTAAATTCTAGAACAGACTTTTCTGCCTCAGCATCTGCTCTTTGGGACATCTTACCACAAGAGGTAAGATCCACCCTCTCTCTTTTAATCTTTGGGAAAGTTCTTAAAACCTGGCATGGGGCCCTGAAGGACATGTTGTGGCTGGAAGTAGCTGGTGCACCAACAGAAAAGGCACCTCCATCTGTCCCCTCCGAACCTTTCCTTTTTAGTTTGTTTTGATTTTTGCAAATTTAATCTGTTTTTATATTTATAACTGTTGGGTGTTTGCAGGGGTGGGATTCAGCCGGTTCGGATTGGTTTGGGCGAACCGGTAGCTCCGACGATCAGCTGAGAGCAAACTGGTTCGTTCCGATGATCAGCTGGGCCCCTGCACTATACTGACCTATATTTCCTTTGCTTGAAGCCCAGCTGATTGCCGCGCATCAGCTGTTTTACTCACCAGGACTGCAGTAGAAGCTTTAGAGCTGTTTTCAAATGCACTGCACGCACTGGTTGTTACACCAGTTGTATCCCACTACTGGGTGTTCGTGTGTTTTATCTTGGTGTAAGCCGCTCAGAGTTGCCTTGAACCATGAAGTGGGGGGGGGGCAAATAATTTGGATAAATAAAATATATGAAGTGTGGGTGACAAAAGTAATAAAACTTTTCCAGGTTTTTACTGCTTTCTCTCCCAGACAGGAAGAGTTAAAAAAAAAAAAGCTCAGCATCTCAGGATGAAGGAATTATTGAACCATTTCTTTTCGAACCTGCATATAGATAGGTCTCAATTGGTGCAGGTTTGAATACTTCCAAATTTGATTTGAGTGTGATTTATACGCTGAGACCAAGGCAACGTGAAATTCAGTTATTGCAAGTTTGCCACCTGGGTTTTAGATGATTAATGTGCGCAAAATGAAGAAAAAGGAAGTTACGTTGGAGGAAATCTCAAAAAGAAGGAAAGGTGTAGTGGCGCAGTGGTTAGAATACAGTACTGCAGGCTGCTTCTACTGACTGCCGGCTGCTGACACCTGCTGATTGGGGAATACACATATACAGTATCTAGCAGGGGATGGATCACAAGGGCACAAAGTGGGCAAGGCTGTTGCCCCACATGTGACTTTGGCCATGTGCACAATAATAATCTTAAACTCAGAGCAAGCCCCATAGGTTGCAACGGTTGAGTTCCTGGCAGCCTGGAGGACATAGAATCCTCCTTAGAACTTCCTCAGCTTTAGACATCCCTCTTTCCTCCCCTGCTGAGACCCCCCCTGTCACTCACGTTATCAGCCGTGATCTGGAGCTCTGTGGGGCCAAGCTTGTCTTCAAATCATCCCCCGTGGCCTCTCGGGCTTGCGACTCCAAGATCTCGTTGAGGCTGTTCTCCGCGGAAGGACAAGAATCGGCTCCTACGCTGGACAAGGTCTTGCTGCTCGGCTTGAAAGGGTCACCCACGTCCAAATGATACGACCGTTTTGTGAGTGTGGGAGAATCCTGCAAAGAGGAGCTGCCCACAAAGGGGTTAAAGGCGGGATCATCCCACTGGTTGGTGTCCAGTGCGTGGGTAACCTTGGATAGAGGTGCCACCGATGCCTCAGGAGCTATCATCTTCTCTCCATCCTCGGGACCTACAACAGGCCGGGTGGTCGGTCCTCTTTGTCTCTTAGGAGACAATTTACTGCTAGGCCTCTTTCCCATTTTTCTTGCCGGAAGCTTCTTGGGCTCGGCATTTTCCGCTCCTTCGGCAAAATCGAACTCTAGTTTCACGGCCCGGGTCTTGCAATCTCCAGCTCCCGCCGAGCTGGGATGCTTGGGGTCACTATTGGGAAGATCAGCACCTGGTTGAGATGCAGGGGGCGAGTTTGAACATTTGGAGCCTCCCATCGTAAATGGGTTCACGGTCTCATTGTATTCCTCCGGATCAAAGCGGTAGGTAGCTTTGGGAATAGGGGGGCTTTCCGTGGCCACTTCAGTCTCAGAGTTCTCTCCCCCCATTTTCTTTTGAAGAGCGATTGGTTTCGCCCTCGGGAGCTTGCTCTTGCTGCTAGCAATGTTCTCAACACTTGGCTTGACTTCTGAAGGTTCTTGAATGGGAATCTCTCGGCTTTCCTTCAAAATGTCCTTTTGCTCCTCTTGGGATAGCGGGCCCGAAGTGTGATCTGGATTGAGCCTCGCTGGAACCGTATTTTCCTCCGTAGCCTCCAATGCAGAAGAAGACACGGATGGACCCTGCTCAATTCCAAGGTGGGCTTTTGATATAAACGGGTCACTGGCTTGCACGATTGCAGGGTCAGTCTGTAATTCATCCTCTGCAGGAGCTGATGTCTCCTCCAACACTTTGGAGACAAATTGGTCTTCCAGAGACGCTGCATGGAGGAGAGAGAAACAGAGAGGTGAATACAGAACATGTTTCCTATAGGAAAAAAAATCAGATTAATAGTATTTATTTATTTGGCATATGATATATAATACATGGATAGCAGCAGTATGGAAAGAACACATCACAATAACTCACACGTAAGATGGAGATGTGTGGTTCACTGTGTAAGGTATAAGAGATTCAAGAATATATTAAGTTAAACATTACTGTTGTGACCTAGGCCCAAGTAGTTATTACCAGACACAATCAGTCCTTAAACAAACATATTTTATTAGAACAGCCGAGAATTACTTCATTCTCAGCTTAGTCCAAATTAATTCCAAAACAAGTCCTTCAGAAAAAGTCCTTTGGCCTTATCACAAACCTTTGTCTTCTTTGGCACCCTGCCAAAGGCTTTTCTTGGCAAAGCCCCACGAAGTTCAGAAACAAGAGATGCTGACAAGAAATAAATGTAGCAATGTTGCTTTCCTACAAAGAGCCCAAGAGCCTTTGCTGCTCTTTTAAGCTTTATGGGAGGGGCCAATCATCTCCTGGCCTTACTCCCGAGTCGTCCTTTTTGCTTTAGCTGCTCTTGCCTTCTGGCAGCTCTGTGCATGCGTGCACTAGGAACAGGCTCCTCCTGTTCCTCTACCTCTCTGCTATCCGCCTCTGGAGACTCCGGAGTCCGTGCATCACTCCCAAATGGCCCTGGTCCCATCTCTCTGCCTCCGACGCAGAGCCCTTGTCTGGACCTTCCCCTGACTCCAGGACTGGCCCATTGTCCTCCCCAGCCTCCTCACTGTCCGACTCCGCTACCAGCTCCGCAGGCTGCTGGCGGACCACAACAATTACATTTTAAAATACGTTGGTTCATAAGAAAGAAATAAGTGTTCTGTATATTAATATCTAGACCCAAAAGTACTTTTTTCAAAGGGAAACTGGACTTTGTTTTTCCTTAAAGACGTTACACTTCTCATCCAAGAAGCATCTTCAATTTTAAAGAAGCTTCTTCATCCAAGAACTGAAGAAGCTTCTTGGATGAGAAGCGAAACATCTTCAAGGAAAAACGAAGTCCAGTTGCCTTTTGAAAAAGCACCTTTGGGACAACCATGACCTGGATGACAGAAAATCTCCATAGACATTTAATATCTAGGACATTTATCTAATTAAGCATAGTATTTGATAGCTGGAGAAAATTTGCATTTCCTCCTATATCAATTCTCACATAGCAGCTAGCCACTATATATGATCCAATGTCTGACGAGGAGCACAGCAGTCACATTCAGGGGAAGATCCTCTGCCCCATTTAAACAGGATTTCTTGGCAGATGCCACTTAAGGTGCCAATCCTATTCAAAGTTTTTCAACCCTGGCAGGTAACATTGAAACCCACTAATTTTCATATCAGGTCAGTTATGCTTTTTCCAGAGTCTGGACTCTGACACAGAATCCCTTTTCATCCAACTCTGAATTGGAGATGCAGCAATCCGTAATTTTGTTGTCACGCTTTAAAATATAGAGAAAATTTGTGTAGAAAAGATTACCGTATTTTTCGGAGTATAAGACGCACCTACCTTTTTTGGTGAGGAAAAGAAGAAAAAGAAATCTCCCTCTGCCTCTGAGCAATTTTGCCTTGTTGCAGCAAACAGCAAACAGCCTGCTTTACTTTCAGTTTTGTTTTCAGCATAGCTTGATTAGCACAAGGGAAAAAAAAATCTGCTCCAGCAATTTACCTCTTTGCAGCAAGCAGCAGAGGCCTGCGCAAAACAGCTGAGAGCAAATCAGCTGAGAGTCGGGAGGCCGATCCAATTAACTCGTGATAATTAGGCTGTGCTGAAGCTGAAAGGGGCTGTTTTTTCTTGCTGTTTGCTTGCAAGGAGGTAACTGCTGCGAGGCAGAGGCCAAAGGGTGAGGGCCAGTGGGTAGGCAGGGCTACATTTGATGTATAAGACGCACCTAAATTTCCACCCCCTTTTTATGGGGGAAAAAGGTGCGTTTTATACTCCAAAAAATACGGTATATAAATCCATCTACTAAGAAAATTAGCAAGCCAGAGAGAAAGATACCAGCCCTATCTGCTTCTTGATTCTGCAGATTTTCTATGTCCCTCAAGAGATGGAATAATTAAAAAAAAAAAAAGGAATGGAAAATTGGGTTTATATACTTAAGTAAATTGTAGTATTGTATTATTTGGTTAATCTGATAAAAAAAGAAATGGAGAAGAGGGAAGGAAATGAATTATATATGTAAGTGTATGAAAATTAAGATTCATAATTGGAATAATGGAATCTAGGGAAAATATGTGGAAACTGATAAAAAAAGAAATGGAAAAAAGGGATAATTGTAAAACTGCTGAATACTAAATATGATTGGAATGATGGAATATATTCCATCATTAAAATATCTGAAATTATATTGTATTGTGAAAAGGGAGTAATGGGAGAATATTTGAATAAGATAATTTAGAGTTAGCTTTAGATTTTAGAAAAATGATTGATTTCAATTTAAAGGGTTTCAATTTGAAAAAAGTAAAGAGAGGAGTGGAAAAAGAAAAAAATGATTAAGATTACAGATTAGGGCGAATGATAATATTGTTTATATATTTGAAGAAATAGAAGGAAAATAAAATAAAAAATTAGAGAGAAAGAATTCTATGGAGAGAAGTGAAATATATAAAATGGTGTTTGAGAAACGAAAAGCGGTACAAACTGTGACTCGGCCAATACTCTGTTCAGAAATAATGCATTGTTTGTTTGTTTGTATGTGTGTTTGAAAAAAATAAAAAACTTTCATTAAAAAAAAGAGATGGTTATTATTATGAAGAATTATTAGTCTTTTATAAGAGAGGCATTAAATCGTGGAAGTCAAAGTAGTATAGTTTGTATAGATAGAAAGATGCCATCATAGAAAGTGCGTTTTTCTAACCTACAATAATCTCTTTATATCCACACCTTTCTACTCTTTTACCTCATCCTGAAGATCGCACTTAGCTCCCGAATGGCATGTTGAGAACTTATTTCTTCCTTGTTGATTGTTGGCTGAGATCTCACAGGCGTGGAAAAATAAAACCGCCCTGCCTTACAATTCTCAGAGAGGATGGAAACAGAATTTAGAGCAAAAATCTAGAATGATCTGTGAGACAGAACAATAGTCTCGTAACCAACTGCCAAGCTCTTGCAGTGCCTCATATCCAAGTTAGTGACATCCCCAAAGATTCAAAGTTTACTGCAATGACAAAAGGGTTAGAGCAGTGATGGCTAACCTTTTTGCCGTCGTGTGCCAAAAGTGGGGGGGAGTGGGGGTGGTCGCGCCCACGCATACCCACACCCATAATTCAGTGCGCCCCTCCCTGCGCATGTATGCGTGACACCCCTGCGCTCCCCCCGCTTTTGGCACGCGATGGTATGGTGGGCCTAGTAGGCCCGTTTTTCGCCATCCCCAGGCTCCAGAGGCTTTCTTGGAACCTGGGGAGGGCGAAAACAGCCTTCCCCATTCCCCGGGAGGCCTTCCGGAGGCCGGGAACGGCCCGTTTGCCAACTTCCAGTGGGACTGGAAGGCCCATTCTTTGTTCTCCCCAGGCTCCAGAGCCTTTCTAGGAGCCTGAGGAGAGCGAAAACGGCCTTCTCCACACACACACACCCCGGAGGCCAGAAAAAGCCTGTTTCCTGACTTCCGGTAGGCCCAGAAGGCCCCAAAATCAGCTGAGCTAGGGCAACACTCGCGTGCCCACCGATATGGCTCCACGTGTCACCCGTGGCATGCGTGCCATAGGTTTGCCATCACGGGGTTAGAGTATACAGTTTTAGAAACAAGGGTACCATATGGATACAGATGTTCCTTTGATTTATGGTCCCAACAACTGGGACCATAATTTCCATTGCTAAGCAAAGTGGTTGTTCAGTGAGTTGCATCTGATTTTACGACCCTTTTGGCCATGGTTGTTAAGCGAATCATTTACGATTGCTAAATAATCATTGCAGTCATTAAGCGAATGCAGCTTCCCCCATTAACCTTGCTTGTCGGAAGCCAGTTTAGGAAGGTTACGAACGGTGATCATGCATGATCCTGGGATCCTGCAACACTCATAAATACATGGTGGCTCCTGACTACCCAAATTTTGATCCCGTGACCATGGGAATTGTGCAAAGGTCATAAGTTCAAGGATTAGTCATAAGTCACTTTTTCCAGTGCCACTGTAACCTCGAACAGATGCTAAGCAAATGGTTATAAGTCAAGGACTATCTGTACTTTGGCCCTCATTTGTTGTTGTTAGTTGCAAAGTCGTGTCCGACCCATCGCAACCCCATGGACAACGTTCCTCTAGGCCTTCCTGTCCTCTACCATCCCCTGGAGTCCATTTAAGCTCATGCTTACTGCTTCGGTGACTCCATCCAGCCACCTCGTTCTCTGACGTCCCCTTCTTCTCCTTTTGCCCTCAATCGTTCCCAGCATTTGGCTCTTCTTCAGGGAGTCCTTCCTCCTCATTAGGTGGCCAAAGTATTTGAGTTTCATCTTCAGGATCTGGCCTTCTAAAGAGCAGTCAGGGTTGATCTCTTCTAGGACTGACAGGTTTGATCGCCTTGCAGTCCAAGGGACTCGCAGGAGTCTTCTCCAGCACCAAAGTTCAAAGGCCTCAATTCTTTGGCGCTCAGCCTTTCTTAGGGTCCAACTTTCACAGCCGTACATTGCAACTGGGAAAACCATAGCCTTGACTATATGCACTTTTGTTGGCAGGGTGATGTCTCTGCTTTTTAGAATGCTATCTAGATTTGCCATAGCTTTCCTCCCCAGGAGCAAGCGTCTTTTAATTTCTTGGCTGCAGTCCCCATCTGCGGTGATCTTGGAGCCCAGGAAAATAAAATCTGTCACTACCTCCATTTCTTCCCCATCCCCATCTATTGGCCCTCATTTAGCAATGTGTAAGGTGGGGTTTTCCTACTGACTTTGATTTTTTTTTTAATTGATCCATAGTTTATTGGAGAAGATGCAAATCACACTTATTTGTTACTACAAAAATCTCTGCTCCTGTTCTGCAATATTTTAGAAACAGCGATCCTCGTTCCCAGAAAATTCCATACATTAAATCTCAGGGCTGACGCATGCTTCAGATTTATAGGGGGAAATGTAGTTCTAGACAAGTGGAAAATTCGCATAGCTCCTCTCGACAGTTCTTTAAACCAAGCCAATCTTCCTGGATTTGGGGGCTTGAGGCTAAAACATACGAAGAACGATTGCAGGAACTGGGTATGTCTAGTTTAATGAAAATAAGGACTAGGGGAGACATGATAGCAGTCTTCCAATATACGAGGAGCTGCCACAAAGAAGAGGGGGTCAAACTATTTTCCAAAGCACCTGAAGGCAGAACGAGATAAATGGATAGAAACGAATCAAGGAGAGAAGCAACCTAGAACTACGAGAAAGTTCCTAACCGTGAGAACAATTAACCAGTGGAATGCCTTGCCTTCAGAACTTGTAGATCTGCTGCCCTGGGAAACAGCAAAGGACTGGCCCGTGGTGCCACTGCCAGCAAAAATAGAGCTCGGGAGGGCTGCGCGCGGCCCTCATGAGCTCTATTTTCACTGGAAGAGTGTTGCAGGATGCCGTCCCAGCTGAAAACAGAGCTTGGAAGGGCCACAAATGCCCCTCGCCGAGCTCCGTTTTTGCTGGCAGAGGGTTGTAGGAGGCTGTCGCAGCTGAAAATGGAGCTTGGGAATCTGTTTTCGCTGGCAGAGCACTTGAGCTACCACAGGCACCTCCGACATGAGTGACATCATGTTGTCCACAACCCCCCTGTCCACACTCTCCCTGCTCCCCCCCCCCGAGATTAAACTGTCAGGTTTCGAGGTCTCAAATAAATTGCATTTCAAACAAAGTCTTTGAAGAAAACTCCCATTTATTAAGCACGACATTCTAAATCCGACTCCATCGTAGCCAACACTGACTTCCAGACCCAAAACCCTCCCTTTCCGTTCCCCACTCCCCTGCACTCATTGGCCATCTTCCAAGTCACTCTACCCCTAATCTACTGCTCCAGCTCAAAGGAATTTCCCCCTCCCATCCCATCTCCTAGGGGATATTATCTCCAGGGAAAATAAGTAGGTGAAAAGTCAAACGTCCCTTTCCAGACGCCTCCGCTTCTCCTTCTTATGTCAGCACTAGAGGAAATGCAGCTTGAAGTGCTGACATCAACACAACCCTGATGCGGCCCTCAATGAAATCGAGTTTGACATCCCAGGTCTAGGGCAGAGGTCTCCAACCTTGGCAACTTTAAGACTTGTGGACTTCCAACTCCCATAATTCCAGGAATTCTGGGAGTTGGAAGTCCACAAGTCTTAAAGTTGCCAAGGTTGGAGACCCTTGGTCTAGGGTATTCTGCTTGAGCAGAGGGCTGGACCAGAAGACCTCTAAGGTTCCTTCCAACTCTTAATATTCTATGTTCTATGGATTCTCTGCTGCCCTATGGGGCTGCAGAGCGATCTCTGGAAAAGCTTTCTGGATTTTAAGATGTTTTCTACGCCTTTTTCCATCTGAATCCAAAAATGCTACACAGTCCCAATCCTATCCACATTCAATCAAAATGTCACAAGGATTTTACATCATCCCTTTACTGAATCTATGCTTCTCCCCTTGTGTGAGGCAGTGACTTCCCTCCTACACAAGGTGCACAAATTCATATGAACACAAAAAGACCGAAAGTGAGACTATAGCATATCATCTAAGGAGTCTCGTGAAAACTGGTGTGGTGAAGAAACTGTGTCAGATAAAAACTTGATTCTTTTTTTTATTATTATTAAAAAGTTTTATCAAGTAAAAACTTAATTCTTACGTGCTTTTCGAATTGTCAATCAGCACTGAGCAACTTATTATAGTACGTAAACAAAATTAAAACAGCAAAAATAGCCAACAATAAATGATATTCATCATAAAATACTCTATTCCTATGTCAAGGAATCATAATCCCATATAATTATATATATTCTGATGCAAGGAAAATCCCTCTCAAAAACCTGTTGAGATAACCGGGTTTTAAGTGCTTTCTTTAATCCCAATAATATTGCAGCAAGTCAAATCTTGAACTCTCCTTGTTTCAATTATCTCTGCATAGCAGGATGTTAAGAAATAGATGCTTAAACCCACAGGTTCAACTTTCATAATATTGAAATGTTATGAAATGTTCTGGATTGCGTCAAGGAAAACCAGTTCAATGTTTCACTGCAGATTTTTTTTTTTTAAATTACATTTTAAAATCAACCATTAAAAACAATGTTTTCCTTTTGAAGTTCACCTTCATTTGCTACAGCGTTTCCCTTAACCTCGCTTTCAACTCATATTTAATTTTAATTTGCTATCAGGGAAAAGAAGATGAGTTTGGTTTCTCAGATTTGGGTTTAAAAAACGTGTGTGAGCATATTAGTACAGCCAATGGAGCTCCTCCAAAGTATCTACAGAAGCAATTCTTCAACCTGGTGAAAATATGAATTATTGTATGACAGTCAAAGTCCATCCTACCTTGAAGGTACCAGATGAAAGAATTCTGAGCCAGAATTCCTAAAATAAAGTAGTAGTTCAAAACTTCTGATAAAAACCTTTTTTTGGGGAGGGGGGGTTGTTGAAGACTCCATACCAGCGGTCACCAACTGGTTCTCCATGGACCACTGGTGGTCCGTGAGAAACTTTTGGTGGTCCATAGAAAAATTATTTGCGTTTTTTTATATTGCACTAAATCAGAGGGTCCTCAAACTACGACCCCTGGGACAGATATGTGCCATGAACGTTTGTGTTGCTGCAGAGAGTCTCCCCCTTCGGGGTCTTTTTGTGTCAGTCAGAGGGGGGAAGAAATTCCGACTTGGGTTCTGCTTCAGCCTCCTGGTGTGGGGCTTTGGGGAAGGCTGGAGGGAAGTGCTACTGGTGGCAAAGAGTCGGAGGGCTTTGTTCCAGTGGGACTGCATCATGGCCTGGAATTCTCTGACCATCTCAGCCAGCTGAGCCTCCAAGTGCTGGTACCTGGCCTTGCACTCCCGCAGGTCTTCTCTCTGTTTGGAAAGCCTATGCTCCTAGTCCTCAGCGAGGTGCTTCTACTGAGTCTCCTTCTCAGCCAGCTCCAATTTGAACAACTGTTGTGCCAACTCTTTCTTGTGGTGGCTGCCAACTGCTTCCTGTTGGGCCCCCAAGGAGCCTGGGCGGGGAGGCGAGGAGTGGCTGGGAGGGGAGGGGCGAGGAGAGGCTGGCAAGGGACCCCTTGACGTGAGTGACATTGAGTTGGCCACGCCCACCCAGTCACATGATCACCTAGCCACGCCCACCCAGCCAGTCATAAGGCAGATCATATGAGTAGTCCGTGGGATTTAAAATGATGAATTTAGTGGTCCCTGAAGTCCAAAAGGTTGGAGACCCGTACTCCATACATACTATGTTTAAGATGGATCAGCTTTTATGCTATTGTGATCACAAAGGAGTGGTTTCCTGCACCAAGGAAAGCACGACAACTTCTGGATTACGGCCTGTTTTTAGAACCTGCTTGGACCGCTTCCAATCCTCACTATTTTTTCCCAAGCTTTTTTTTTTTAATTTATTTTTAGATTTAAGGCTGGGGCGAGGAGGCGAAGAAGATCTCCTGTGTGATTATGAAGGGTGTGTCGAAGTTCTGGAATGCTGAGCCCCTTTCAGAGCTACAGGAAAACACCTGTCAACCCCAGCAAGCTGTTCTGCCTCTTCCATTCCTCTCCCGGGGCGTGTAGCATCCAAGCAGGTGCCCAAATAAATCTGTCAAGGGCAAGCTGACAGGCCCTTGGCAACACCCAAAGGCTGAGCAACTCCAACCATCTCGTCTCACAAATGAAAAGTAGTTACGTAACCCATTTTAGCGAGGTACCCTGCAGCATGACTATTGCAAGGGTCCACAACAGGATCATCACGCCTCCAGGTTCCATGCACCAACTCTGGGATGGAGCTCCCAAAGGCCTTCAGAGGTTCCTAGCAAACTGTGCCATGATTAGACAGCACACAAACATGGATGGGAGCCATCCTAGCTACAACCTTTCAGATTTAACAGATTGACAGTTTGAAAGGACCCTGTAGGTCATTTAGTCCAACTTCCCCACCCAAGCAGGAGATCCTCACCATTTCTGACAAATGGCAGTCCAGTCTCTTCTTGAAAGCCTCCAGTGATGAAGCTCCCACAACTTCTGAAGGCAACTTCTGTTCCATGGGTTGATTGCTCTCACCGTCAGAAAATTTCTCCTTTATTTCTAGGTTGAATCTCTCCTTGATCCGTTTCCATCCATTATTCTTTGTCTGGCCTTCGGGGGCTTTGGAAAATAGCTTGATCCCTTCCTCTCTGTGGCAGCCCCTCAAATATTGGAAGACTGCTATCATGTCTCCCCTGGTCCTTCTCTTCACTAGAATCATTTTAATGCAATTTAAATAGTAATGGAATCCAATCCCATGTACTTTCCATCTTACTTCACCCATCCCTTTGGAGATATATCTCCAACATGCCATTGAAATGGCAGCTGTGAAGCTCATCTTGGGAAAACTAGCACACTCTTGCCATATTTCTCTTCCTGTTTTGATGGGGTAAGGCAAAACAGGATCCCTTGAGTAAAACTGGAGAAAGGACGACTGTTAGCAGCAGAACTATAGTTCTACTAAGTGCAAGAGAAACTACACAGTCTGTACACACCAATATCTTCAAGGGCATCTCCTCAAGGCCTTCCACACTCCCTGGCCCATCTAACTTTGTAGTTTCTAAGATGGTTCTTCATTGAGTGAAAAGTGAAGCTGACATCAGAGGCAAAGAATCAGACCCATTCGTGCAGATTGCAGCATAAATGATTTATTGAAGCCTACACACAAGAATCTGGCCAACTAACAGTCAGCACAAAATTAGCGCTAGGTGAGGGTCAACGGAATTCAAGGGAGGCTGGATTTGGGTCTCTTGTGGCAATGCAAGGACTCTAAACTGATGACATGTTTAACTCCACCCCACCGGTTCTGCCTGCTCTTCTTCTGCAGATCCCAGCCTGTAAACAATCAACATCTAGTTTCATTCTCATTTCAAAAGATGCCTTATTTATTTATATCCTGCCTTTTTTGACAATTAACTCAAGGTGGTGGACATGCCCAGCACATCTTCCTCCTACTATGTTCTCCACCACAGCAACTCTGGGAGTAGGGTTGGGCTGAGAGAGAATGACATGAGCCAAGGTTACTTAGCTGACTTTCATGGCTAAAGCAAGACTAGAACTCACAGTTTTTTGCTTTCCAGCCTGGTGCAATAATGTCCTATAACATCACCCTTATGTGAAAGTATTCCTCTGCGCAAAAAGGGATGTGGTGGCACAGTGGCTAAGACGCTGAGCTTCTCGATCAGAAAGGTCGGCAGTTCAGCGGTTCGAATCCCCAGCGCCGCGTAACGGGGTAAGCTCCCGTTACTTGTCCCAGCTTCTGCCAACCTAGGAATTGGAAAGCACATAAAACATGCAAGTAGAAAAATTGGTGGGAAGGGAACAGCGTTCCGGGTGCCTTTGGCGTTTAGTCATGCTGGCCACATGACCACGGAGACGCCTTCAGACAGCGCTGGCTCTTCGGCTTTGAAACGGAGATGAGTACCGCCCCCTAGAGTCAGGAACGACTAGCACATATCTGCGAGGGGAACCTTTATCTTTACTTTTATTCCTCTGCCCACCACTCTTATGTCCATAGCTGCCGAGAGGATACCACCCGGTAGTTAGAAGGTGAAAGAAATAACAGAAACAGAATTGTAGATATGGAAAAACCCACCATCCAGTTCCACGATCTACTTCTAACTTCTCCAGTATGAAAGACTATTAAACCATTCATGAGGAGCCTCTCTAGAGGCTCAAAAGATGCTCCAGAGATGGAAAACCTACAAAAGAGCCTTGGTAGTACAGTGGTCTAAAGCACCCTGTTATTAAGACCAGCTGCCTGCAATTACTGCAGGTTCGAATCTCGCCAAGGCTCAAGGTTGACTCAGCCTTCCATCCTTTCTAAGGTAGGTGAAATGAGGACCCAGTTTGTGGGGGCAATAAGCTGACTTTGTATAAATATACAAAAGTATGAAGGCTATTGCTTAACGCATTGTAAGCCACCCTGAGTCTCCGGAGAAGGGCGGCATATAAATCAAATAATAAAAAAAAAAACTGTAGGTAGACAGAGATTGTAGATTCATGGTTGTGTATTTTTTCCTTATATTCCACAACATTGGAAAGGTGTGGAGATCTCTACAGATGAGAAGATAATAAAAAAAAAATAGTAGAATGTGCAGAAGTGGATAGATTAAACACTTGAAATTAAAGAGAAGGAAGATACAGAATATTTTGAAACATGGGATTCGTTTTATCAATGGTTAAATAACAGAAACAGAAATCAGAACATTTAAAATTATAAGAGAATTTTATCCATGTAGTGGATGTGCCCCAAGATAAAACAATATTGGACTAAAATAAGAATATATTTAGAAGAGATAACCATACGACGTATAGAGATGAAGCCAGAAATATTTTTGTTAGGAATACTTCCAGGGATATATGACCAAAAATAAATAAATAAATACAATATTTAATTATACATATTACAACAGTGGCAAGAATAATATATTATTATTTAATAATAATCCTTGGGGTGCCGTTGGTCAAACAATGTCAACTGGCGGCCCCCAGGGGGAGAGCTTTCTCTGTGGGAGCACCTGCCCTCTGGAACGAGCTCCCCCCGGAGATACGGACGATTCCGGATCTACGTACTTTCCGTCGGGCCCCCAAGACTTTTTTATTTCAACAAGCCAAGCTGGCCTAACTTTTCTAACTGTTTAATTTTAATTTTAAATGGGGGTATTTAAATTGTTGGGCCAAATTGTTTAATATATTTTAAATTGCTTTTAAATTTTTGTATTTTTATGTTTTTTACCTTTGGCTGTTCACCGCCCTGAGTCCTTCGGGAGAAGGGCGGTATATAAATTTAAATATAAATAAATAAATAAATATATGCACAAAATTGGAAAAATAATAATCCACCAACGGAAGAAAATCTGATTAGAAAAGTGCACAGAGATGGACAAGCTCACAAAAGAGCCTGGATAGTACAGTGGTCTACGCACCCTGTTATTAACACAACTGTCTGCAATTTCTGCTGGTTCGAATCTCGCCAAGGCTCAAGGTTGACTCAGCCTTCCATCCTTTCTAAGGTAGGTAAATTGAGGACCCAGTTTGTGGGGGCAATAAGCTGACTTTGTATAAATATACAAAAAGTATGAAGGCTATTGCTTAACGCATTGTAAGCCGCCCTGAGTCTCCGGAGAAGGACGGCATATAAATCAAATTAAAAAAAAAAAAAGAAGTACAAGAAAAGGAGGAAACAGAATACTATATGATATGGTATGAATGGTTAGAGGAGAGGTATAAAGGGCAAGGAAAGAGTAAATGAGGAAGATATAGGAGTTGAAATATAGTAACAAACAAGTGGAAATGGAATGGACACAGAATGTATGATTGAAATTGAGTACATTGTTATCTTTATGTATGTAAATCAATATTAGAATCATATGTATCCACGGTAAATTGAAGTAAGGGAGAAAAATGGATACGTAAGAAATGTTTACTGATGCAAAAATGTTGAAAAGAAGAAAATTGCAAAAATGTCTTTCTTTGTTTTTTTTTAAAAAAACTGTTTAATAAAAATTATTTTAAAAAAGAAATTATAAGAGAAGGATTAATTTTACCATAAGGATTTATTATATGTTTATTATTAATATGATTTAGTATCAACAATTAAGTATTTTTTTTTTTAATTTGATTTATATGCCGCCCTTCTCCGGAGACTCAGGGCGGCTTACAGTGCATTCAGCAATAGCCTTCATACTTTTGTATATTTATACAAAGTCAGCTTATTGCCCCCACAATAAGGGCATAAGTATTAATAATCTGTTGAGAAAATACTGTTATTATATGATCACTACTAATGAACATGATAATGATGACTATCGCTCAAACTAACTGTAACCAGACAACACACTGTTTATATAGACATTGAAACTGTTGCTCTTTCTTTATATAGTAAAAATTAAAAAAAAAAATATTTTTTTGAAAAAAAGAAGGAGGGGCAGAAAAGATCCTTGGGGGGCTAGAAAAAAAATTGCAACGAAGAACACCACGCTGGCTTACCATCCAGTGCACTGAAATGCTGTGACAGCATTTGGAAATGGGCATGTCCAGTATTTATTTTATTTTATTTTATTTTTATTTTATTGAATTTGTATACCGCCCTACTCCCGAAGGACTCAGGGTGGTGAACAGCCATAAAATAAAACATATAAATACAAAATTTAAAATAGATTAAAACGAATTAAATAATTTGGCTGAACAAATTTAAAACCCCAATAATTTAAAACCAGATTTAAAATTTCCATTTAAAAGGGGAAAGACTTAGGTCAGGCTGGCTTGATGAAATAGGAAAGTCTTGAGCGTGCAACGGAAGGTACACAGATCCGGGATCCTCCGTATCTCCGGGGGGAGCTCATTCCAGATCGTAGGTGCCCCCACAGAGAAGGCTCTCCCCCTAGGGGCCGCCAGTCGACATTGTTTGGCCGATGGCACCCGGAGGAGCCCCTCTCTGTGGGAGCGTACCGGCCGGTGGGAGGCTGTTTGTGGTAGTAGGCGGTCCCGTAAATAACCAGGTCCTAAGCCATGGAGCTCTTTAAAGGTGATAACCAAAACCTTGAAGCGCACTCAGAAGACCACCGGGAGCCAGTATAGCTCGCGCAGGAGAGGTGTTACATGGGAGAGTCATGTCGTTCCCATCACCACCCGCGCGGCCGTATTCTGCGCCAGTTGGAGCCTCCGGGTGCTCCTCAAGGGGAGCCCCATGTAGAGAGTGTTACAATAGTCCAGACGGGAGGACTGGATGGATAAATTATTGTCTGGAATTATCTGCAACGTATGTTCAGCATCCCAGATCTGTCCTAAAAAGTTGCCCTGTTATTGTTTGAGGACCTATTCATGCCTGGCTTTGCCAACCTCCAAAAACTTCATCTCCTTTATTAGAAAAAAGGAAGAGGAAAAAAAAAACCACCTCCTAGGACAGCAGACTCAGAAAGGCAGGGAGTTGGCTGCATACTTTAAATTCCCATGCAGTCTTATAACCCTCTCTTCCCCAGAGAGAGAGAGAGAGAAGGAGAGATCTTCTACGGGGAATTAGCAAGGCGCAAGAGGAGGAGGGGCCATTCCTGAAATCTTCTGGCATTTAGCTTTTGAAAGACCAGAAAAACTTGTTCATGACACAGCAATAAAGCAGAAATATTTCGTGCGAGGTTTCCTTAATCCCACTCCTGCAGGCAACAAAAGATTTTGGAATAAAAACAAATGTAAACCTCGCCTGACAACAATTCATTCGTGACTATTCAATGTTATGACAGCCCTGGACAAAGAGAGACTTCTGGCCATTTTCACACTTATTGCAGCATTCCCTACAGACATGTGAACAAACTTCAGACGCTTGGCAACTGACTCTATTTATGACAGCTGTAATGTCCCAGCGTCATGTGATCCCCGTTTGTGACCTGACGAGCAAAATCAATGAGAAAGCCGGTTTCACTTAACAACCGTGTTACTAACTCCACAACTGCAGTGTTTTGCTTCACAAATGTGGCAAGAAAAGTCACAGAATGGGGCAAAACTCACTTAACAAATGTTTCGCTTAGCAACAGAAATTCTGGGCTCAATTGTGGCCATAAGAGGACTACCTATACTGTTCTTCCTTCCCAAAATCTAATAGCTGGTTCATGCGTGTAGACCCATCATAATGGCTTCACCCTTAATCCTTGCCTTGCATACACAAAAAAAGTGTCCATATTATTTGCTTTTATCTAATGCATGGTTTTCCCAGTTGCAATGGATGGCTGTGAAAGTTGGACCATAAGGAAGGCTGAGCGCCAAAGAATGGAGGCCTTTGAACTCTGGTGCTGGAGAAGACTCCTGTGAGTCCCTTGGACTGCAAGGCAATCAAACCAGTCAGTCCTAGAGGAGATCAACCCTGACTGCTCTTGAGAAGGCCAGATCCTGAAGATGAAACTCAAATACTTTGGCCACCTAATGAGAAGGAAGGACTTACTGGAGAAGAGCCGAATGCTGGGAACGATTGAGGGCAAAAGAAGAAGGGGACGACAGAGGACGAGGTGGCTGGATGGAGTCACCGAAGCAGTAAGCATGAGCTTAAATGGACTCCAGGGGATGGTAGAGGACAGGAAGGCCTAGAGAAAAGTTGTCCATGGGGTTGCGATGGGTCAGACATGACTTTGCAACTAACAACAACAAATGAGGGCCAAACTACAGATAGTCCTTGACTTATAACCATTTGCTTAGCATGGGTCGGACACGACTTTGCAAACTAGCAACAAAATGCATTTCATCTAATGTTGCATTAATACAGTGTCATCCACCTTCTGTTTCAATCCGTCCATAAAAGTCAGTCTGGAAGTACTGAATGGAGTTCTACCAAGAACAGACAAATACAGGACTGTTACTGCAGCAAACTCAATTCTACTGGTCATCTGATACAGAATAATGGATTTGCATTCACGCCAAAAACAAAGGAAGGCAGAAAAAGAGATTTTCTCCCTCCGAATAGGAAAAGTTGGCATTGTATAGCATTTCAGATCATCCAACTTTCAACAGAGTCAGCTCTTCTGGATGCGTGGTATCGCTCTTTATTTTGTTCAAAACAGAGGAGCAAATTCAAACGTAAAGAACTAGTCTGCGGGCATTCACTATTATGATTTTTAAGGACACCTACGGGGCCATTCTTAGAAATAAAAAGAATGCTTTTTCGCCACTTAGCTGAGCTTGTAAAAAATAATAATAAAAGTAATCTTAAAAACATAGTGAGGTAGAAAGGCTGGTAGCTACCAAGAGAGAGACCAGCAGGCATGATGGCAATGAATTGAATGTTATGTGCAGAGAATAGATTGTGAATGTACACATGGAAATGTATGAAAACAATTGCAAATTGGTTATTAAAAAGTAGAAATCACCTCGGTTGTCCACTTCTGCTACTCCAGAAGCATCTCACGATCAGTTCCCACCATACCTATGGAATTATTTCAATCTGGAAAATTTGATTTTATGAACTTTTCTTTGTCTCTGGTTCCCTAGATTTGCATGAAGCAATGCCGGAATAGCTGAATCTGGATATACAATTATGAGGCCACTGCCATAATCTGTAGAAATTTTGTACAGTATATAATTATGTGGATTGTGTGTATATGTTTACTTCTTTTCTGTTGAGTTCTCACCATACTCTGAATGATAATAATCCAGAAAATAATTCCTGTTCATTTCTAAACCTTCTGCCTTTTCCCACATCAGTTGCTTCCCACCCACCCCCAATGAATGTTTGAGAAAGGAAGATTCAATTCAAATCTTTATTGTCAGGGCACAATATATGTACAATGAGAATGGTTGAGCTCCCTCAGTGCACACACCCCCTAACACAATACAACTCACAGTGAAGACAGAAAATCCCTAACCCAATAAATCATATTAACAAAACATCCAGTCCTATTGCACCAGTGTGAACACGTTACACATTGCGCCGGCCCTGCAGTCCATCATACTACGTAGTTATGATGTTATTTCTCATTCAGGAGTCTGGCAGCCCACGGATAAAAACTGTCCTTCAGCCTGTTTGTGCGGCTATGCTTCTATATCTCCTTCCCGATGGTAGGAGGGTAAAGAAGTGATGACCAGGCTGAGAATCATCCCTGATAGTGAAAATAGATGAGTTTTCACAATTCCTCCCTTGATGTCTTTTGCAAAAGTCCCTGGTCATCGGTAAGCAAGTCTGAGCAACTGGATAGTAAAACCCACCTCTGGAAAAATTCTTAGTTAAGTGTTTATGCAACCATATCAAGATTATTCTTTTTAATGGCCGAACATCCTTCTTGCATTCAGCACCAGAATCAGCTGCATTCAAATTGCATAACTAATCCATGAAAAAAAAAAATTAAAAATCAAAGGGACATGCCACTCTTTAAATGGCTGGTAGGAAACGTTCCTTAAAGGAAATGGCTGTTAGGAAATGGCTACTGTACATATAAATACTGCCAAATAAATAAATAAATAAATTGTCTAACTAGTTGGTCAGACAATATATAAACTATCAATATATGTTTGCAGTCAAAAGGTATTATATTGCTTTAAGACTGTATTGCATCATCCTGTATCCTGATTGGCTAAGCTCTGTAGCCAATGTACTTAAGGGGAAGCCTAAATCATGGCTTGTGAACACTACACCATTTTATCTGCTTATTTGCTGTTACTCTCTACCTGTTCTCTCTGCATGACCACTGTTTGATCATTGCTACTTGTTGCTTTCTATTATTTATTGAAAGTTTTAATATTGAACTTGTTTCTGTTTGAAACTCAAGAAGAACTGTTTTATTGTGTAATGACTACAACAACTGGTAAGAAGACTTTGTACTTGGAATATCCCTGGATTGATATTTTAACTATCGCCTTATCTGTGTATGACCTGGATTGTTATTGGACTTTGCTTTACTTTTTCCTAAAAGTAAAAGACTACCACAACTCAGTGTGTCTGTATGTTAACTGTGATTATTCATAAACACTCTCAGCTGTTTTCATGTGCATACTCAAGGGGTACTCTGCTCAATAACCCATAACATCGGTTATGAGCCAAGAATATCCTTAACAGATTCAGAGGCAATTTATCAAATCCCTACGGAGTGGCATTTTCTCTTGTTTTATTTGTCTATTTTGTTTTATACAGCCACCTCACCCACCTTACTTTTACGTGGCTCTTCTTGGCTTGCAATCAAATAAACTTTGAGAAAACCTAACCAGCGAGAGGTATTCGTTCGATGAAAGCATGTCCTAGTTAGTGCTTTTGCATTGGCAGCAGGCAACTCGCATAAAATGGTGTGTTTTTGTCTGCACGAAATGCATTCCTTTGCTTTCTGGGAACTGAGCAAGTTTGTTTAGAACTGAACTGAACTTCAATCAATCAGAATAGAGCTGATAGGAACCTTGGAGGTCTCTTAATCCAACCTCCTGCTCAAGTAGGTGTCCCTATCTCATTTCAGACCGTCTCTTCTTAAAAACCTCCAGCGATGAAGCACCCACAACTTCTGAAGGCAACACATTCCACTGATTAATTGTTGTCACTGTTAGGAAGTTTCTCCTTAATTCCAGGTTGCTTCTCTCCTTGATTAATTTCCATCCGTTGTTTCTTGTCCTGCCTTCTGGTGCTTTGGAGAATAGCTTGACTCCCTCTTCTTTGTGGCAGCCCCTCAAATCCTGGAACACTGTTATCATGTCATCCCTAGTCCTTCTTTCCTCTAGACTAGCCATACCCAATTCCTGCAACTGTTCTTCATATGTTTTAGCCTCCAGGCCTTTAATCATCTTAATAGTTGTTCTTTGCACTTTGACTTCCAAACTCAAAGTTACTTTTTCCAAACTTCAGTAGGTGCTGGTTCCATTGGTGGCGTTTGCTCACTAATCTTCATAGCTGTGCCACTTGTTTACCGACTTACCATGTTGTATCTGTATACATGCAGAACCCAGGATAAAGCCAAGACATTTTGATATCCAGGCAGTGGTGGGTTTCAATTTTTTTTTACTACCGGTTCTGTGGGTGTGGCTTGGTGGGTGTGGCATGGCTTGGTGGGCCTGGCAGGGGAAGGATACTGTAAAATCTCCATTCCCAACCCACTCCAGGGGGAGGATACTGCAAAATCCCCATTTCCTCTCAATCAGCTGGGACTCGGGAGGCAGAGAATAGATGGGGGTGGGGCCAGTCAGAATTTTTACTACTGGTTTACTACCGGTTTACTATCAGTCTCCGAACTACTCAAAATTTCTGCTACCGGTTCTCCAGAACTGGTCAGAACCTGCTGAAACCCACCTTTATCATCCAGGGCATGATAATGAGAAATAAGCCACCAGAAAGTTCTCCCACGTAAGCCCCCCTTGGAATGAGCCATCAGCATCGAATGAGCGAAATAAATACGGATCTCGTTTGGCCTCTTTTAAATAAATGGCTATTTCTCCCGCAGTTGCCAAGAAATTCGAAATTCAAGCAGGTGGTTGCAGCTGCCGAACGTTGAGGGGAAAAAAACCGAGTGAGTCTTCGGCACTTGGCAGCATTTCTGTTCAGCCTCCTGGCTTCCTCTGCAGATCTATCGTCCAATCTATGACTTTCCCAGACTTGCTGCAATAGTGTGAATCAACCTAGCCAAAATTGCTTACACGGTGCAAGCAAATTGCCTTGGCATCATTTTTCTGAGCAGGGACAATTGGGGGAGGAGAGAGAGAGAGAGAGAGAGAGAGAGAGAGAGAGAAAGAATTTGGAGAGGAGCCCACATCATTATTGGCAGTCCAGCTTGAAAGGCTACCGCATGGAGAGTATGTTCTTGGCACAGGTTGCCCGAGGGAATCTAAAATAATCAATCTTCTGTAACATTCAACCCAGCACGCTTAGTTCACCTCCTGAGGTCAAAGAGGATGCTACAGCCTTTAGCAGTGATGGCTAAGCTTTTCCAGCGAGTGCCCAAAGCGCGGGCGTGGGCGAATGCACACGCGTGCGCGAACCCCCAAAATGCAATGCATATATGGCCCCTGTGTATGCACTCCCGCATGTGTGCCCCCCGCACACACCCTATCCCCCATGTGCACACAGCCCCACACACACACCCTGTCCCCCGTGTATGTGTACCCCCCTGCCCTCCCCATGGCCCCCGTACGTATAGTTTTCCACCAGCAGCCTGCGGAGCTGGCAGCGGAGTCGGACAGTGAGGAGGCTGGGGAGGACAATGGGCCAGTCCTAGAGTCAGGGGAAGGCCCAGACAAGGGCTCTGCGTCAGAGGCAGAGATGGGGCCAGGGCCATCTGGGAGCGATGTACGGACTCCGGAGCCTCCAGAGGCAGACAGCAGAGAGGAAGAGGAACAGGAGGAGCCTGTTCATATGGTCATGTGCCTTAGAAGCCAAAAAGGAAAACAAAACAGACTACAGAGGAAGTGCCAAATTGTTAAAAACAATCTCATCTGGTTTTCCTGTAAATATTCTGCCTTGAAAATTCTGAGAGTGAGAGAGAAGCTGGAATAATATTCGAATCTCGCCAGGCTCAAGGTTGACTCAGCCTTCCATCCTTTCTAAGGTAGGTAAATTGAGGACCCAGATTATGGGGGCAATAAGCTGACTTTGTATAAATATACAAAAGGATGAAGGCTATTGCTGAGCACATTGTAAGCTGCCCTGAGTCTCCGGAGAAGGGCGGCATATAAATCAAATTAAAAAAAAAGAAAAAAGAATAGCACCGTTTGAGAGCAGAACATTCTGGAAAGCTTCCGTCGGTTGAGGCAAACTATAGGCCGAATTGATTTAGAGACAACCAAATCTGACTCACCAGAAAACCACTCCAAAGTGTTCCAAAGCTAAACCGAAGCTCCATTTGCAGAAGTTTATTTTTAAACATCAAGTGATCGTGAAAGAGTTAGAAGAGGCCTCCTGTGAATGTCTTCAAAGCTACATTTGATTGATTTTGTCTAAAATTGTAAGAATTCTAGACCTACCTACTATATGCCCGAAAGGGAAAAGCCTGAGTAATACAGATAACTCTGGCTAAAGGCTGCCTTGTTTAGCAACTGTTCACAGTTACAATGTGCTGGGGAAAAAAAATAACTTTATGACTGGTCCTCACACCTACGACCATTGCAGCACCCAGCGGCCACACTTCACAGTCAGCTTTCAACAAGCAGAGTCACTGGAAAAGTCGGCAGTAAGTTTGCAGGTTGTGATGTCTTGCTTAATGACCATGGATGATTTGCTTAACGACCGCAGTGGAAGTGAGGTCCTAAGTCTGCCGCAGTCATGCGATAACTCACTTAACAACCACAGTGCGTAACCACCGAGTTGCTGGTTCCAATTGTTGGTTGTTAGGCAAGGACTACCTATATACGTAGAATTTGTATAAGGCAGGGGTCTGCAACCTTAAACACTCAAAGAGCCATTTGGACCCATTTCCCACAGAAAAGAAAACACCGGGAGCCACAAAACCCTTCCCGTGCCTGACTATTTCTTGAGTGGTCACAAAACTAGCATATATAGTTTTCTTTTTAATTTTTTAATTTTATTTTAAATTTATATACCGCCCTTCTCCCTGAGGACTCAAGGCGGTGTACAGCCAGAATTAAAAAACATAAAATACAAATATTAAAAACAATTAAAATATATATAAATTTGGCCCAAAATTAAAAATACAAACCAATTAAAACATTTAAAATTTCTTCTTAAGCCAGCCCGGCTTGCTGGAAAAAGTGGGTTTTAAGGGCACGGCGGAAGGCGCTAAGGTCTTGGATTCTCCTTATCTCCGGGGGCAACTGATTCCAGAGGGTAGGTGCCCCCACAGAGAAGGCCCTCCCCCTGGGGGTCACCAGCCTGCATTGATTGGCTGATGGCACCCTGAGGAGGCCCTCTCTGTGGGAGCGCACGGGTCGATGGGAGGCCGTCGGTAGCAGCAGGCGGTCTCGAAGATAGCTAGGCCCAATGCCATGGAGCGCTTTAAAGGTGATAACCAGCACCTTGAAGCGCGCCTGGAAGACCACTTGTTTGTTTGTTTGTTTGTTTGTTTGTTTATTATTCATTCATTCATTCATTCTTCATTCATTCATTCATTCATTCATTGGTTCGATTTAAATGCCGCCCTTCTCCGGAGACTCAGGGCGGCTTACAATGCGTTTAGCAATAGCCTTCATACTTTTGTATATACCTGTTTAGTAGGCCTTTCGCCCCCCCCCCAAGCGGTGTTCCTTTTTATACAAAGTCAGCTTATTGCCCCCACAAACCGGGTCCTCATTTTACCTGCCTCAAAAGGATGGAAGGCTGAGTCAACCTTGAGCCTGGTGAGATTTGAACTTGCAGTAATTGCAGGCAGCTGGTGTTACTTAACAGTGCTTTAGTCTGCTGCGCCACCAAGGCTCTTGTGTGCACTGGTGTGCAGTGCTCTATAGCGTCATTTTGAGGGTAGGAGTTGAAACAAGTTACATCCAGGATGCGAGGGGTCTGTAAATATTTTCCCAGCCCTCTTTTTCACTCGTGCAGTATACAGGTCCTCCATGGAAGGCAGGTTGGTAGCCATTGTTTTTTCTGCAATTCTAATTATCCTCTGAAGTCCGTGTCTGTCTAAAAGGATGCAATTGTCCAGCTGTCTGCAAGGAATATAAATCCTTCCATTCCCCACCATCCAGTCCGAGCTGAAGAAGCTTCTTGGATGAGAAGTGAAACGTCTTCAAAAGAAAAAACCAAGAAAGTCCAACTGCCTCTTGAAAAAAAGCACCTTTTGGGTTATTCCTGAATAAACTGTCTTGCAAAATAAAGGACAGATTCGGGAAGCTCCCGTCCCTTCTGACAGTGTCAGCACTTTGTCCCTTCTTTTTTAGCCTCCAACCGCCTGCTGAGATGACAATGAAGCAGAAAAGGAGCCTTTCCTGGGGCTGCCTTCACTGATCAGCCTCTCCCTCAGGCTCAAAGCCTCACCATTAGAATTTCAAGCAAGAGTCAGATTAAATCACCCATTAAACTGCTTTCTCTCAGCATGAGCCACCTAAAGGTTTATCCCCAAAGCAAGAATGCAATTGAGGCACTCCAGGAAAAGTGCTGCGTTCCCAGGATTGTAAGGACAAGGTAGTCCTTGACTTACGACTACAACTCATCTTCTTTTAACGACCGCATAATCCCTTGCGGGGTGGAGTCTGGGCAACGGAACGGAGCTGAGTGTTTACTGGCCGGATGCCTTTCCTGTTGCCAAGGCGGAGTTTTGTTCAGCCGATATATTCTCATCGTGTCCAGAGAGAGAAATATTTGCCTCTACCTAGGATCGAACTCACAGCCTCCTGAAGCCCCAAATTTCCATTGCTAAGCGAGACATTTGTTAAGTGAGTTTCGCCCCATTTTACGACCTTTCTTGCCGCAGTTGTTAAGTGAATCCGACTTTTACAGTGAATCTGACTTCCCCCTTGACTTTGCTTCTCAGGTGGTCGCAAAGGGGGATCATGTGACCCGGGGACACTGCAACCGTCATAAATATGAGTCGGTTGCCAAGCCTCTGAATTTTGATCCTGTGGCCACGGTGATATCGCAATGGCGGTAAGTGTAAAAAATGATCATAAGTCACTTTTTTTTCAATGCCACTGTAACTTCGGTCACTAAATGAATTGTTGTATGTTGAGGACTACCTGTATTGTTTTTAAGAAGTGGCTGTTTTTCCAGGAAAAATGAACGCTGCGGAGAATCAATCCCAGGCTTGCCATAGAATTCTGCAGGCATCAGATAACAGAAAATAAACAGCTTTTCCAAGAAGCAGCTGCTAGAAATGTGGAAGATTGCAAGCTACAGCATGAAGGATGCCAATTATATATATAAAAAATAATTAACTGAATACCTCCAAGCTGAAAGCTATTTTTCCCCTACATCTTCCACTGAGGACCTGTCTACTGCACGAGTCAAAAAGAGGGCTGTAAAAATATTTACAGACCCCTCGCATCCTGGACGTAAATTGTTTCAACTCCTACCCTCAAAACAACGCTATAGAGCACCGCACACCAGAACAACTAGACACAAGGACAGTTTTTTCCCAAACGCCATCACTCTGCTAAACAAATAATTCCCTCAACACTGTCAAACTATTCACTAAGTCTGCACTACTATTAATCTTCTCATCGTTCCCATCACCCATCTTCTTTCACTTATGACTGTATGACTGTAACCTTGTTGCTGGTATCCTTAAGATTTAAATTGACTGTTTCCCTATGACTATCACTAAGTACTGTACCTTATGATTCTTGATGAACGTATCTTTTATGTATACTCCGACCCACATAAAAAGACCTCAAAGGGGGAGACTCTCTGCAGCGACACAAATGTTCATTGCACGTATCCGTCCCAGGGGCCGTAGTTTGAGGACCCCTGATTTAGTGCAATATAAAAAATGCAAATAATTTTTCTGCGGGCCACCAAAATTTTCTCGCGGACCACCAGTGGTCCACGGACCACCAGTTGGTGACCGCTGGACTAGAAGACCTCCAAGGTCCCTTCCAGCTATAATCTGAATTGTTTGGCAAGCTTCTTCTTAATCTTTGCTACTTGCATTGCAAAGCTTTTGTTCAGTCCCTTAGACTGTGACGGATTCACATGGCAGGATTTTGCACTCATAATGCCCTTGATCTTTTCAGAAGACTGATCAGGAGATGGCCAGGCACACATTAAAAAAGGGGAAGCACCCCCCTCCTTTCCCTTTTACAAAATACAGAGGTTTACTGCATCTTGTAGTGGCAAAAAAAATAATAAAATAAAATAGGGAAATGGCTTGCCTTTTGATTCTGCCAGAATTTTTTTTTTCAACTCCACAGTCTTAATTTATAGCTCTGCAGAGCCTCAAATTCAGCAGTGAGATCCCCGCTGTTTTTCTCTTTGTAATACAAATTTCATGCTTACAAAGGCAAGAGGACGGAGGAGGGGAGGGGGAGAGAGGAGGATTTAGGGGCGCGAAAGGAGAATTCCATAAGATGCAAAATTGTAGCAGGGCGATACTGGAACCCCCGGCAAGGGCCTGGATGTTGTAACCCTCCTGCAGCAACTGTAGGAGCTAAATAAAGATCTCCCCAGAACCGCCTGGTTGTTTTGCTTAAGCGCGAAAAGCCGCAAAGATCCGCTTCCTCCACAATGACAAAGGGAGCTGTCACGTTCGAGACACGCACAATCCTCTCTCTCCCCAGCTCGCCTAGACTGCGCGAGGTGTGTTTATCCCGATGAAAACCAGTCTGCCGCACGTGACCTGCATCGAAACGAAGGGCGACTTTGTCGGCAGAATGCAAAGGAATGTCAGTCTTTCCTAGCTCCGTTTTTCTGATCTTATATATACACCCAGAGCAGGGGTGAAATGCTCCCGGCTTGGACCGGATCGCCCGATCCGGTAGCGATGGAGGCGGGTGGTTCCAGAGAACTGGTAGCAAAAATTCCTGCCCACCCCCCATGCCCAGCTGAGCTGCACAATCATCAGAGGCTCTTTTTTTATTTCTTTTAAAAGCATTTTTTCTACAACCTCTTCAGGAAAAAATGCTTTTAAAAGTAAAAAAAAAAAAGCCTCTGATGATTGCGGGGCTCATCTGGGATCGTCAAAGGCTTTTAAAAGAAAAAAACCCTTTTTTTCTTTTAAATGCCTCTGACGATCCAAGATGAGTTGCCTGATCGGCAGAGGCTTTTTAAAAAACTCAGCTGGGGTCGTCAGAGGCATTTAAAAGAAAAAAACCCTTTTTTTCTTTTAAATGCCTCTGACGATCCAAGATGAGTTGCCTGATCGGCAGAGGCTTTTTAAAAAACTCAGCTGGGATCGTCAGAGCCTTTTGAAAGCCTTTTTTTACAACCTCTTCGCCGAAGAGGTTGTAGAAAAAATGCTTTTAAAAGTAAAAAAAAAAAAAATTGTCCACACCCACCCAGTCACATTACTCCCCCACCAAGCCACGCCCACAGAACCAGTAGTAACAAATTTTAGATTTCACCACTGACCCAGAGGAATAACATCTGTGTGCACCCCGAAGTTTCCCTAGGAATAAAGCTGGTTGGGGAATTCTGGGAGTTGAAGTCCGCCAGGCTTAAAGTTGCCGAGGTTGGCAACTCCTGCTATAGAAGGAAGAACCCAAAGGCCTAAATATATAAACACAACTCAAACCGCCATTGATCTGGAATCTGAAAATCCAACATAACATAATAAACACTTGAAGTTCCAAGCTTCGTAAAAAGCTACGGTCTGTTTATCAAAGGTTTCTAGCTCTGAAGGGCGAGCAATTTGCTTTCGACCTTTCTTGTTTTTATTATTAATAGAAACTGCAATTTTCAGCGAACTGGACTTACTCCGCCTCCAACGGCATTTCACACTTCTGCAAGGACATTCCCTCAACCTAAGTCCGTCTGGTTACCTAGCTTTCTTTCGCGGAGCGCATCCACAGCAAAATATGATAGGGAAAAAAAAAACCCAGATTTTTGCTCCACTCGAATTACCAGAAGATTGTGCTAAAATATGATGAACACACAGCTTCGTCCCTATTAGACCATGCACAGAGCCAAATGATGAGCCACACACACACACACACACACACACACAAAAGTACTAGCAAGAGAAACAGGATGCACTGTGCATTTTCAACGAAGGAAGGAAAAGTAAGCCTCAGCAGTGGTTTTACCTTGGGGCCCGACTTCCAGTTCCAGATCCAGCTCTTCCAATTCTTTCCCCAAGGAGTGGATTGGCGTCTCTGCCTCTGGAGTCCCAAAATTGCCTTCTGAATCCGAACTGCCAAGGGAGGAAGGAGAGGAGAGGGAAGAAAAAAAAAAAGATTATTTCCTTCAACCAATCAAACAACTTTTCAAGCTTGTTATCAAGAACCGTTTTTTGCAAGAGGGGTTTCAAAAAATAAAATGCACCCATACTTGTGATGCATATAAAAAAGGTTTGATTGCACAATGTCCACAATTGTGGACAACTGTTATGCCTTCCTCCAATGACACCGCCTTTCAGGTATTAGCTATCACCTTAACATACCTGTCCCTTTTTTCCCCCGGGCACCCTTTCAAACAGAGCACTGAACTGGAGTGACCCAACTTTAAATATGCCCCTGAGATACCCTGTTTCCCTGAAAATAAGACACCCCCTGAGAATAAACCCAATCGGGCTTTTGAGTGCATGCACTAAAATAAGCCTCCCCCCCAAAAATAAGCCCTCCCCGAAAATATTTAAACGCAGAACTGGAAATCAGGTAAGACTACAAGAGGAGCCTCATCTTGCTCCATGCACCCGAAAATGAGTCTTGATAGTACAGTGGTTTAGTGCACCCTGTTATTAACACAGCTGCCTGCAATTTCTGCTGGTTCGAATCTCTCCAAGGCTCAAGGTTGACTCAGCCTTCCATCCTTTCTAAGGTAGGTGAAATGAGGACCCAGTTTGTGGGGGCAATAAGCTGACTTTGTATAAAATATACAAAAGAATGAAGGCTATTGCTTAACGCATTGTAAGCCGCCCTGAGTCTCCGGAGAAGGGCGGCATATAAATCAAATTTTAAAAAATAATAATAATAAGACCTCCCCGAAAATAAGGCCAAGCACTTATTTCGGGGTTCAAAAAAATTATTTTCGGGAAAACATGGTATTAACATGGGTTCATTGGCACTTGTAGGAAATTCAGATAATGCTGAAGGTGGGTGCTTTGCTCCAGAATATGCATGCATCTTTCTATTGGTTTTTATTTTAAATAATCTAATAAATCCAAATGCGGGAAGGTTGGAAACAAGAGAAATATCAGGCACATGATTTCTCACGGGCTCTGTGTTGGAAAACAAGGAATAACCAAGAGCAATCTAAGAGCAACAGAGATGATTAGAGGACTGGAGGCTAAAACATACAATGAACGGTTGCAGGAACTGGGCATGGCTAGCCTAGTGAATAGAAGGACCAGGGGAGACATGATAGCAGTCTTCCAATATTTTTTTTATATATAAAAAGTTTTTTTTTAATTTTTTAGACAAACACACATACAAACATACAATGTATTTTCTTTGAACAGAGAGTATTTGGCCGGTTTACAAATTTAAACAATGTTTAGTCATTTCAATTGAGTTTCATCTATTTTTTTTTTTAAAGACCACTAAAGTCAAATACAGTAAGAAATTAAAGGTAACAAATATACACCGTCATTAAGAAATTAAGGTTAATGTATATATATATATATATATATTCATATGTTTAAATATTATAGAGAGATAATCCTGTTTATTAGTTTTAGTATATATGTAATTTAGAAGTGTATTTTCTTTTTTAGAGTTAAGAGCGTTTTGTATAATTTTTTATCTTTTTATATTGAATAAAGTTTGTTTTTAAAAGCAATAAAAAATAAAAAAAAATAAAAGACCAGTGAAGGACCAGGGGAGACATGATAGCAGTCTTCCAATATTTGAGGGGCTGCCACAGAGAGGAAGGGGTCAAGCTATTTTCCAAAGCACCCGAAGGCCAGACAAGGAATAATGGATGGAAACTGAACAAGGAGAGATTCAACCTGGAAATAAGGAGAGATTTTCTGACAGTGAGAACAATCAACCCATGGAACAGAAGTTGCCTTCAGAAGTTGTGGGAACTTCATCCATGGAAGCTTTCGAGAAGAGACTGGACTGCCATCTGTCAGAAATGGTGTAGGGTCTGCTTAGTTGGACTAGATGACCTACAAGGTCCCTTCCAACTCTGTTAATCAATTAAAGGGTGTGAGCAAATTTGTGGCTTTTTGTATTTTGCCTGTTTGAACAGCAGAATTGTAGCAGCATTCACAGCTGTGTGTTTCCTTCGCTGTGGTTGTTCCAAGGAAGTTCTTTTGGCTCCTTCAGAAAGCTAATTTTCTCAGGACCAGAGCAGCAAAAAGCAATTAAATCCCCCCCACCTCCAGTGCATGCTACATCCCATTATTAACCATCGTCCTCCCTGTGGATGCTACTGGTGGCCGTGAACTTCATTTATAATAGCTCACCAGAAGCACATTCCGCTGGCTTCTAATTAATTCCCAGGTGCAGTTCAAAAGGCCGCTATGAACCATTACAGCCCAGTCGGACTCGGCACTGAGCTATACACAGAATCACATTCTTCGACTTGAATCAAAGAGGGATGCGGTGGCTCAGTGGCTAAGACGCTGGGCTTGTCGATTGAAAAGTCGGCAGTTCAGCGGTTCGAATCCCTAGTGCCGCGTAACAGAGTGAGCTCCCGTTACTTGTCCCGGCTTCTGCCAACCTAGCAGTTCGAAAGCAGGTAAAAAATGCAAGTAGAAAAATAGGGACCACTTTTGGTGGGAAGGGAACAGCGTTCCGTGCGCCTTTGGCGTTGAGTCATGCCGGCCACATGACCACGGAGACGTCTTCGGACAGCACTGGCTCTTCGGCTTTAAAACAGAGATGAGCACCGCCCCCTAGAGTTGGGAACGATTAGCATGTATGTGCAAGGGGAACTTTTACTTTTACCCAGGGTGGATTTGATTTAAATCGAGTTGATTTAAATCACAATTTAAATCATGATTTAAATCACTAGTAAAAAGACTTTATTTAAATCAACTCGATTTATATCATAATTTTTAAAGAGCAACTGTCATCTCTGCTACTCCTTTGACCCGCTGTTGACTCACCGATAGTCCCAGTGTTGCAGAATATACAGCCTCATGCTACATAACTAAGCTCCATTTCATGCTGAATAAACTAAATTATTTATGTATCTTAAATAGAAAACTATCTTACGATAGATTTTTACCCCAAAAGTTTTTTATTAAAATAAATGCGATAAAAATCAAAAAAATCCGATTTAAATTTAAAAAAATCCAATTTAAATCAAAAAAATCTGATTTTTTTAAAAAAAA
The DNA here is from genome assembly GCF_029531705.1 of Pantherophis guttatus. Next base: position 2,309,759 of record NW_026844049.1, on the reverse strand, counting down.
TCATTGATTTTTATCCATCCTGCCTTTACCTTTTTACTTGAATCAAGACAACCAACTTAATTGTCCCAGGAGAAACTATCAGACGTATCCCACTGATAGGAGTAAAAGTAACAGTAACGGAGTTGGAAGCAACCTTAGAGGACATCTAGTCCAACCCCCTGCTCACGCAGGAGACCTGTACTAGGGATTCAAACGACCGAACTGCCGACCTTTCTGACCGACAAGCTCAGTGTCTTAGCCACTGAGCCACCTAGTCAGAGTCACTAGTCACTTCCAAAAAGCTAGGAGGTCAAAACAAGGAGGTTGCTTCTTCTCTGGGACAAAATCTGCTCTTTGAAATAACCGTTCAGCCGAGATCAAAATGCCACCCTAAAAAAAAAATTGTATTTATTTGGAAAGATGCCGAAGATGGAGTTCTTCACCACTATAGTGATACTATGAGCGCTTGCCATCTGGGTTTCATTTTGACGCTGGTTTGGGGTTTCGGTTTTGAACTTATATTTTACTTTTAATATCTACTGTGGACATTCTATATAGTATATTATATTTGCTAGCTATCAGGAGTCCTAGAAGATCCCGCTGGGTTGTAAGCAGTGGTCGGTTTCAAAAACTTTTACTACGGGTTCTGTGGGTGTGGCTTGGTGGGCGTGGCTTGGTGGGCGTGGCAGGGGAAGGATACTGTAAAATCTCCATTCCCTCCCCACTCCAGGGGAAGGTTACTGCAAAATCCCCATTTCCTCCCGATCAGCTGGGACTTGGGAGGCAGAGAATAGATGGGGCGGGGCCACTCAGAAATTTTACTACCGGTTCTCCGAACTACTCAAAATTTCCGCTACCGGTTCTCCAGAACTGGTCAGAACCTGCTGAAACCCACCTCTGCCTATAAGATAAATAAATCCACCCCCCCTCAAAAAAAAACCCCACATTTGATTCGACTCTGGATTCAGCTTTCCATCTCTCAGGATCTAGTTACGCATGAACACGCTATTCCAATGGACATTAACTAAGCCAGGGCCGTCTTAACAGCATTATGGGCCCTGGGCAAAGCAGTGTACTGGGGCCTCTATGACAACTACTCACAGGAATAAAAACGTAAATGGTCGCTAAAATTAAACACATATTTATTTTATTGGCACTTCCAACAAAATCGGTGAATCAACAATGAATCAACCTGATAAACATTTGAACAATACACGAATCTTGAAAAACACAACAATACTAGTAAGCCATACTAGTTGCTGTATTTATATGATACAAGGCGCATTGAAGGGTTAACATACACAGATTAGTAAGTGGCCCCTATGCTCATTTACAAAAAAATTTTTATAAAAAAAATTGCTATTAAAAGCCTCTGGCGATCCCAGCTGAGTTGCCTGATCAGCAGAGGCTTTTTTTTTTTTTACTTTTAAAAGCATTTTTTTCGGCAGAAGAGGTTAAAAATTAAAAAAAAGCCTGATGATTGCATGGCTCAGCTGGGCATGGGGGGGGAGGGACAGGGATGTTTGCTACCGGTTCTCCGAACCACCCGCCGCCATCGTTACCAGATCGGGCGATCCGGTCCGAACCGGGAGCATTTCACCCCTGCTCTTGACGCTAATTGCATCGTGTTCTAGATGACCAGAGACGGTTAATGACGGATCGAGGAATCAACTCTCTGGGTCACAATCCCCAAAACGACGATGTCGAAAAGGCAAAAAGTTTGGCTCCGACCCGTTGGCAGATCGAAGGAGCAGAGGGCACGCGGGAGACAAACAGTCACTTCTCTCTAGAATTTACTTCTGGACTCAATTAAAGCCGTTTCGGAGATTACGTGGCAGCCTGGATGCACCAATGTGTGTGTATAGTGTGTGTTTGTGTCCCATCATCTAGAACTGCCGAGGCAGCTGTTCTGGTTAGGGCAAGGAAGGTTGAGGGAAAACACCCACCACCCACCAAGTCCCACTCTGGCTTCAGCCTCTGGGTCAGCTACTGAACCTCAAGATAAAACAGACCAGGAAAATGTCAAGACTGTAGGAGGGTCCCAGGATGAGGACCCAGATTGTGGGGGACAATAAGCTGACTTTGTATAAAAAAGAACACCGCTTGGGGGGGCCGAAAGCCCTACTAAGCAGGTATATACAAAAGTATGAAGGCTATTGCTTAACGCATTGTAAGCCGCCCTGAGTCTCCGGAGAAGGGCGGCCTATAAATCGAACCAATAAATAAATGAATAAATAAAATATTTGGGGGATGCCCAGAGCCACATTTGGTAACCCTGATGCGCTTCAATCCCAGCAGAGGGTCATTTGGTGACACGTTCGCGGCCCCAACAAGGCTTGGAGGCCGATATCCAGATGTGGCAAGAGTTAAAATAAAAGCAGTCCCTGAATCAATGGCCAACCCATAAATCATGATTAGCGGCTAAAGCTGGAAACGGCCAACCCCTAAATCATGATTAGCGGCTAAGCGAAAGCAAACACAGACAGCATTCGGGGAGGAACAGGCCATCCTTATTGCGCCATAACCGTGACTTGCTTCTTTTGGGGTTTCCCCCATCCTGATGGCTTATTAAACCACGATTGGTGGTTTAGCTTGTTGTGCACCCACAACAACGGCTAGCGTTAGAAAATGCCAGGCAGGCCTCTGGAATGAGACAAATCCCACTCTGGAATGAGACAAGACGTCCAGACACGCGTGTCATTTGCCCCACGCGTGTCACCCCGCTGCCAGTCGGTTGTTCACCGTTTGTTTGTTTGTTTTCTCTTTTACCGGACGCGTAAACCGAACCCCCCTCCCGCTGAAAAAGAGGGGCTTGGCACAAAGGACCCCCCCCCAAAAAATCCCCAGGTGCAGCCCGGAGGTGCAAAACCCGCCTCTCCCCTTGCAAAGCGTCCCCAGCCCCATCCAGCGCCCCCCCCCCGCGACCCCCCCTCTCGACTGACACGTGTCTGCCTTGGCGGAACGTGTGAAAAGACCCCCTCCCCTCCCCAAGGGCAGCTGCTCCGACTTGCCTGAGACTCAGCGACTTGGTCTCCGCCTGCGCCGCCGTGTTGTCTTCGTCCTCCTCCTCCTCTTCTTCTTCCTCGGCCGGGCCCCTCTCCCCGTCGGCGTCCAAGGCATCCCGCTCGGGGTCCGGGGGTCCTCCGCCTCGCACGGCCGACCAGGTCCACTTGGCCCACTGGACGGGCGAGAGCAGCTGCCAGGAGGTGCTGAACGCCATCGGGGGGGAAGCGCTTCCAAGATGGAGAGGCCGGGCGGGTGGGCGAGCGAGCAAACGAGCTATTCGGAGCCGAGCCGGCGCGGATGCGGTCAGCCGTGAGCCATCGCTTCTCTCCCCGCCTTCCTCCGCCCCGCCTTGCCTTGCCTCGCCTCGCCTGGCCGCTGCCTCCGCCGCTGCTGCTTTCTCCCTCGGAGCTTCACTTGCTGCCTCTCCACGGAGGCGCGCCGGTAGGTTGCTCTCAGCTCGCTCTGCCCCCGGACACGCAAATCACCCCTCCCACGGGTGGTGGTGGGGGGAACTCCGGTTGGCTTGCCTGGTTAAAGGCGTGGGGAGGGGGATGGAGAAGAGGAGGAGGAGGAAGAGGAGGAGGAGGAGATCGTCCCCGCCCGGTCACTCCGTTCCCACGTTCGCGGCTCCTCCGGGCTGATTGCGCAAGGCGTGCGCGCTTCCTTTTCGCGTTTTTGCTGCCTTGCGAGTAGGTTAAACCCCCCCTCCTCCTCCCCACCAAACGCAGCTCCTTTTTGGAGTAAACCCGAATTAAGGGCTGACGAGGAGGAGGAGGAGAGGGGAACTGCAGGCAGAGTGGGTTACCCCGAGTTCTGGCGCACGAAGCCCCCCCCTTTTTTATTTATATGCCGCCCTTCTCCGGAGACTCAGGGCGGTTTACAGTGCGTTAAGCAATAGCCTTCATACTTTTGTATATTTATACAAAGTCAGTTTATTGCCCCCATAATCTGGGTCCTCATTTTAACTACCTTAGAAAGGATGGAAGGCTGAGTCGACCTTGAAAGGATGGAAGGCTGAGTCAACCCCTTCACATGTTACATTCAGGCGCAGGCTTAAAACGCATCCTTTCCCCACCCCTCCCTCTCCAAAGTACAGTAACCCCTACTGGGTGCCCCTAAAGGATGCCCCACACCAGCCGTCACCAATCGGTAGTCCCTGGACCACTGGTGGCCCTCGAGAAAATTTTGGTGGTCCTCAGAAAAATTCTTTGCATTTTTTTTTTATATTGCAGCTAAATACTATTTATCTTTTTAAAAAAATTCATATGGTATCCTTACGGTTTATATTGATTGCTTCCTAATACGATTTGATTGCTTATTTGTACCCTATGACTATCATTAAGTGTTGTACCTTATGATTCTTGATGAACGTATCTTTTCTTTTATGTACACTGAGACCATATGCACCGAAGACAAATTCCTTGTGTGTCCAATCACACTTGGCCAATAAAGAATTCTATTCTATTCTATTCTATTCTATTCTATTCTATTCTATTCTATTCTATTCTATTCTATTCTATTCTATTCTATTCTACTCTACTCTACTCTACTCTACTCTACTCTATTATTCTATTTTACTCTATTCTATCCTATTATTCTGTTTTATTATTCTATTTTATTCTATTCTATTCTATTCTATTCTATTCTATTCTATTCTATTCTATTCTATTACTCTACTCTACTCTACTCTACTCTACTCTATTCTACTCTACTCTATTATTTTATTCTATTCTGCTCTACTCTACTCTACTCTACTCACCTCTACCCTACCCTACCCTACCCTACCCTACCCTACCCTACCCTACCCTACCCTACATTAATGGTGCACGGGATTTAAAATCATGAATTTAGTGGTCCCTGCAGTCCAAAAGATTGGTGACCCCTGCCCCAGACGAATGAAGTTGCTGTCGTCTTAGGGATGGGTGGCGAAATGCCCTTTATAGGAACGCTCTGGTAACTTGAAATCTGCCTGGATTTGGGCAATAGGTCAAGTAGTAAAAGTCGCAGGGAAGTAAAAGAGCCTTGGTAGTACAGTGGTCTAAGGCACCCTGTTATTAAGCTGGTTATTAAGACCAGCTGCCTGCAATTACTGCAGGTTCGAATCTCGCCAAGGCTCAAGGTTGACTCAGCCTTCCATCCTTTCTAAGGTAGGTAAATTGAGGACCCAGTTTGTGGGGGCAATAAGCTGACTTTGTATAAATATACAAAAGGATGAAGGCTATTGCTGAGCACATTGTAAGCCGCCCTGAGTTTCCGGAGAAGGGTGGCATATAAATTAAAAAAAAGAAAAGTATTGGGAAGACATGAAGGGAGCCGTCAACCTACGAAGATTATGAAATGCCTTTTTCTTCTGAAAATTCTGTTACAAATGGCAACTTTTATTCCAGGCCCGATTCTTGTTTTTTTTTTTAAAGTTGTGGGTAGGTTCCCTCAAACAGGAGGCGTCATCAATCATCTTTGGAGGTGCAGCAGTTGTGCAAAATCTGGCCACTTGGAAACTGCCTTTTTTAAAATCATGGTTCTTGGCCGACGCAGAAAGCAGCAACTGAACAGAAACTGCCTTTCCAACCCATCAAGATCTGCTTTGGAAACGCTTGATTTTTCTGTATATTTAGTTCGGTTGCTACTTCCGTTGTGTCACTTCCTTCTGACATCACACCGCGCACTTCAGCCACCTTGAGTAGCGAAGCGGATGCAAAGAACACACTCACCAGCAACAGCTTAAAAAGTCACAATTCAACTTCATGAGCTGAATCCAGTGTAGTTCAGAGGTCTCCAACCTTGGCAACTTTAAGCCTGGCGGACTTTAACTCCCAGAATTCCCCAGCCAGCTGGCTGGGGAATTCTGGGAGTTAAAGTCCTCTAGGCTTAAAGTTGCCAAGGTTGGAGACCCCTGATCTAGTTCACAAACCCTCATTTGATTCTATGCTGGCAGGATGTGGTTTCCTAACAGGACACACTGATGGATAAGATAACCACAAGGGCTCCGGGCACATCATCCGTTCTATCGAGAGGCATCAAGATTGTTGGTGGGGCTCAAATGTCTTGGGTAAGCTACATATCTCTGGAGCAAAGGGGGTTGTTGTTGTTGTGTTGTTGAAGTTTTTTTTGTGTCCCTTGAAGGCTATCCTTCTAAACTGAACTTGGTGGACCTGAAGCTCTCTTGGCTTTGTTGCATTCAGGGTGGATTTGATTTAAATCGAGTTGATTTAAATCACAATTTAAATCATGATTTAAATCACCAGTAAAAAGGCTTGATTTAAATCGACTCGATTTAAATCATAATTTTTAAAGAGCAACTGTCATCTCTGCTACTCCTTTGACCCACTGTTGACTCACCGATAGTCCCAGTGTTGCAGAATATACAGCCTCCTGCTACATAACTAAGCTCCATTTCATGCTGAACAAACTAAATTATTTATGTATCTTAAATAGAAAACTATCTTACGATAGATTTTTACCCCAAAAGTTTGTTATTAAAATAAATTTGATTTAAATCAAAAAAATCTGATTTAAATCAAAAAAATCTGATTTAAATCAAAAAAATCTGATTTTTTTGATTTAAAAAAAAAAACATTGATTTTTATCCACCCTGGTTGCATTCCAATGTTCAGAGCTTTACACCTAGCAAGATCAGTTGACGGGAAGTGACAAAAAGGACTATAAAGAAGCCGCCATGATCCAGTGGTTAGAATGCAGCATTGCAGGCTAATTCTGCCGACTGCCAGCAGTTCAATCCTGACTGACTCAAGGTTGACTCAGCAGTCCATCCTTCCGAGGTGGGTAAAATGAGGACCCAGATTGTTGGGGGACAATAGGCTGACTCTGTAAACTGCTTAGAGAGGGCTGTAAAACACTGTGAAGCAGTATATAAGTCTAAGTGCTATTGCTATCCTTCCTTCCTCCCTCCCTCCCTCTCTTATTCCCTTTGTCATTCTTCTTTCTGGTGGCACAGTGGTTAAAATGCAATATTGCAGGCTAACTCTGCCCACTGCCAGGAGTTCGATCCTGACTGGCTCAAGGTTGACTCAGCCTTCCATCCTTCCGAGGTCGGTTAAATGAGGACTCAGATTGTCGGGAGGCAGTAGGCTGACTCTGTAAACCATTTAGAGCAGGGGTTTCAAACTGGCAACCCGCAGGCCAGATGTGTCACGTGTAGGCCACACCCACCCCGAATGGGGAAGACATCATGAAACGTCATGCTATGGTAACGTGACACTGCGACTTTGACACCAGTGATTTAGAGAGTGCTGTAAAGCACTATGAACCAGTATATAAGTGCTATTGCTAAGTTCTATTGCTATAAAGCAAATGAAACTTGAAAACTCTGGCTTACTTTTCTATTTACCCCAGGTTTTCACAATCTTGAAAATTTTAAGTCTAGTGGACCCCGACTCCCAGAATCCCCCAGCCAGATATATTGAAGTCCACGTGTCTTAAGGTTGGGAAACACTGCTCTACATAGCACTTATATACCGCTTCGTAGTGTTTTTACAGCCCTCTCTAAGTGGTTTACAGTCTCTTGCCCCCAACAATCTGGGTCCTCATTTTACTCACCTCGGAAGAGTGGAAGGCTGAGTCAACCTTGAGCCTGGTGAGATTCGAACTGCCGAACTGCAGCTAGCAGTCAGCTGAAGTAGCCTGCAGTACTGCACTCTAACCACTGTGCCACCTCTACCCCGTTAAAGTACTGCCCGTTCTGTGCTGAAGACTGCCGGGACTGCCATCCTGCTACGCCAGGCTTCGCTTGCTGCCCATCTGCCATTCACAAGGGAGGAGGAATTGTGGGGTGGGATATAAGGGGGTGTTAGCATGAGGAGAATCAAAAATTAACGCATTGTAAGCCACCCTGAGTCTCCAGAGAAGGGCGGCATATAAATCAATTTTTTTTTTAAAAAAAAAAGTACTTTCTGTGCCTTCCTGTGGGAGGTGCCAAGGTCACACTGTGGAATGCAGAACCATCCAGCCCTGCCAAGCCAGGGACTGTTGCCAAAACAATTCATTTGAATATAATTGGATGGTTAGAGCTAACCAAGGGAGAAATAGGGGGGAAAGTTAACCACATACTTTGAGCGCGAAAAGCTCAGATCCGTCTTTGCTTCTGTGTAACTGCTTGGCTTTAGCAAAGTGTACTTTTGTTAACAATGTATCCAAGAATCTTTCTTTTCTAACTGACAAAGTTGGGATGGCTGACAAGGGATTTCCTCTGAACAAAGCAAGAACGATGCTTGGCAGGAAGGTTTAGGAGCCAAAACTCTCTGGGTCTTTCAGCCAAGGTTGTCCTTGCTTTTCCAAACCCCTCTATGAGGACCCGCTACTTAAAAAGGATCCAGCATTTTGTGCCAAGAGAAAAGATTCGAACCGGACATTAGAGGGAACATGGATGTGCTTTCTTCTGCAGTGCAAAGGATGAAGGACAGCTCTTTAGCTGTCCTTTAGCTGCATGAAAATGCAGCTGAAACATTCCTACCGCTCTGGCACAAAGCTTGATTTGAGAGCAGAAGCAGGACAACAAATCCACCCAAGCCAAAAAAAAAAAAAAAAAAAGGAATTAAATGGACCGTTATTAATAAAAACACAGGGCAGATTTTTCTGGAGAGCGATGAACGTTGAGGCAAGTTTTGAGGTGGCTTGCAAAAAAAATCTCCGGCCAAATGAAATTAAAACAACAGATTTATCAAACGGACTAACAAGGATACACAGACACTATCAAGCTGACATGCTGCATTTACCAAACGCAGGAATTGTTTTTCTTAAAAATAATTTAGCATTAAAACAGGAGGTCCATCTTTAGATCTCTGGGCAGTCCTTGACTTAAAACCATTCGCTTAGCGACCATTCAAAAATCGCAGCGGCACTGAAAAAAGTAACTTATGATCGGTCCTCGCACTTATGACCGTTGGAGCATTCCCGCAGTCACATGATCAAAAGGCAGGTGCTTGGCAAACAGCGTGCAATTACTACAATGGAAGCCTCCTGGGATCATGTGATCCCCATTTGAGACATTTTCACCTGGTTTCTGACGAGCAAAGTTAATGGGGGTAGCTGGATTCACTTAGTAACCACATGATTCATTTAACAACTATGGGGATTTATTTAACAACCGTGGCAAAAAAGGGGGGGCATATAATTGGGGATGACTCCGTTAGCTTGCTTAGCAACAGAAATTCTAGTCCCAGTGTGGACATAAGTTGAACACTACCCGTTTCCTGAATATCGTAATGAGACAAAGTTTTTTTTTTCCCCTGGAATCTTTCTTTTGCAGGAGAGGGGATCATTTTAAATTTAGAATCATCTTCCTTTTGGACAAATGCAGGTAATGTCTGCAAGAAAGAACAGCCTGCATTGAAACCAATTTTCTTTTTTCTCTTCTGCACCACTATATCTGGCTGCGAAGTTTCGGGGAATTCTACGAGAAATGCAGAGCAAAGCATCTGACTTCATTGGGCCCTGAGGCTAGTCAGGTTAATATTTAAATGAAACAGCATCAGGTTGTTCCAGCACTAGAAGCTAGCTGGGGAATTAATGTCCCGATAAAAGAGAATATTTATACCTCAGGGTTGAACTGTAGTGTCCTTGGTGAGGGTTTTTTTTTTCCCCCAGACGTTTCATTACCAAACTAGGTAACACCATCAGGGCACTGAAAAACCAAACAGCTCTGAATTAAATGTACAAACACTTTAAAGCAGTGGTGAAATCTAAAATTTGTTACTACCGGTTCTGTGGGCGTGGCTTGGTGGTGGTGGGGTAATGTGACTGGGTGGGCGTGGCCATTTTTTTTTTTTTTACTTTTAAAACCATTTTTTCTACAACCTCTTTGGTGAAGAGGTTGTAAAAAAATGCTTTCAAAAGGCTCTGACGATCCCAGCTGAGTTGCCTGATCGTCAGAGGCATTTCAACGAAAAAAAGCCTCTGCAGATAAGGCAACTCAGCTGGGATTGTCAGAGCCTTTTGAAAGCATTTTTTCTACAGCCTCTGAAGAGTATATTTACTCTGAAGAATAAACCTTTTCTTTCAGAGGGGCTGCTCCCTCCCACCAGAATAAATAGTGTCCGTTCAAAATTAAGTGCTGGCAATAACGAGATTAATTATTTTAGATACGGCGTTTGTTCAACCAAACTTGCCTCTGGGATAATGATATTGGCCTATTTCAAAGGGCCATGTTGGAATGACTTCAAATATGAGAAGCTACTGAAATATTTCAGCTACACGAAGGCCACAAGGCACTATCTAAGAAGCCCAAGGAAAGCTGCAGGCAAATTTTGGTTGTGGTTCATAGCGAACACAGCTGGGGTGTTTTTTTCCCTGCCGGCCAGCTGTTTAGCTAGCTCTCCACAAGAAAACAGGACATGGGTTTCCTGCTACTGTGGGAAGTGAGAATCTATACTCCTGGGGGATTTCAGGAAGGAAAGCCTTTCTGCCCTTCCAAGCAACTCTGAAAAATATTTCTGGTTTCCTACAATCCAGGTTGTAGGAAAAGAGAAGAATTGTTGTGTACTTGTTGTGGCCTATCGGCCACCGGCCCCTCCAGCAGCTGAATCAAATGAGGAGATGATGTGGGAGTCAGGGTCAGCATTAAGGCAACTTGACAGCTGCGAGGGGGAAGAAGGAATGGAGCTGGCAGAGAGAGAGAGACAGAGGTGGAGCCTGGGCCGTCCGTCAGCCCTCAGATGGAGAGTCAACAGCCCCCAAGTCTGAAGGTGGCTGATGAGGAAGGAGGAGGAACAGCTGGCTCCAGTGTCTGACGCACAGATGAGCAGAAGGCAGAGGAGAGGAGAGCAGTGGAAATCTATGGGCCGGTCCTTGGGACGGAAGAGCCACCAATGCTAGCGAAGCCCCACCTTAACTCTGGGGATAAAAGGCAGGGGTGGAGATGAATAGATGTGGCAGACAACTATTCATCTTCCTGTTCTGTCCCCGTCTCACACACACACACAAACAGACAGCCGGGGGTTAAATAAACTGGCAGACAACCAATTCTTCCGATAAGACGCTTAGCAGCAGCCCAGTAGCTGCTTGCCAAGAACTTTTACTCAATAAACAAAATACACACAGTCAAGAATTGTCCATTTCGTAAAATAAATCCAAGGCCGATAATGTTGTTTCCACAGATGCAATGTGACTCGATAGTAGTTAGTTTTGTCTGTCACAGAGTCTGAATGGCCACCTCACCCCCTTTTATACCCTGTGGGGTGTGGTCCAGTGACTCAGCCTAATCTCTGGCACGCCTTTTCTTCTGTTGCGCGCAGTTATCTCTGTGACGCTGCCGAGGATCCAGCCAAGACTCATTACCCTCATCACTGTCCACCTGTGGCTGCGTGGACGTGTTTGGCCCCGGCCTTATCTCTTGCCCTTCGGCGGACACCAAAGGCATTGCCAGAGAGGAGGGTTCTGGAGAGGGAGGCCTTGCCAACTCCTCTCCTTCACTCTCGGAGTCCTCTCCTGCTGATGACACAGGCTCAGGTAACAGAGCCACAACACTTCCTGCTGGACAGACTTGTTAACCTGCAGTGAGAAACTTTTTGCCGGGGATGCTGGCGCTCCTAATAAAGGAATCATCAATTTAATTACAGAGGGTTTGTCGTTTTTGGGGAGCTGGGTCAGAACATTATTATTCCCTCCATGCAGGAAGGTATTTTAACATTCACACTTGGAATACTGTGTTTAGTTCTGGTCAGCACAATACAAAAAAGATGCTGAGGTTCTAGAAAATGTCCAGAGAAGAACAACAATGATGATTAGAGGCAGTGGTGGGTTCCTCCCGGTTCAGTCCGGTTCGGCCAAGCCGGTAGCGGTGACGATATGACGTCACCGAACCGGTTCTCCCCCCCGCCCTCCCAAACGTTATTCTTACCTTTTATTTGGTCCCACCCCCAATCTATTGCTGCCTCCTGAGTCCCAGCTGATGACTAGAGGGAAAAAAACTGTTTAAACTCTTGCCGCGGGGCTTCAAAGGGCCGCGCTACAGCGGATCAGTGTTAAAAGCAAACAAATGAGTCGGGTCATAAGTGCAAGGACTGGTTGTAAGTGCGAGGACCTTCCAGAAATGACTCTGACTAGCTAGCCACCCCCACCTAGTCACATGACCTCCAAGTCACGCCCACAAAATAAGCCACGCCCACAGAACCAGTAGTAAAAAAATTTAGGACCCACCCCCGATTAGAGGTCTGGAAGCTAAACCGCAGGTATGTCTAGCCTATCGAAGAGAAGGTTTAGTGGGGATATGATCACTGTCTTCCAGTACGTGATGGGATGTCACAGAGAAAAGGGGATTGACATTCTCTAGGACAAGGGTCCCAAATGCCCGGTCTGTGGAGGTGGGTTTCGGATTATCTTACTACCGTGTTTCCCTGAAAATAAGACTGGGTCTTATATTATTTTTTGCTCCAAAAGATGTATTAGGGCCAGTGGTAAAATCCAAATTTTTTTACTACCGGTTCTGTGGGCGTGGCTTGGTGGGTGTGGTGTGGCTTGGTGGGTGTGGCAGGGGAAGGATACTGCAAAATCTCAATTCCTTCCCCAGTTCAGGGGAAGGATACTGCAAAATCCCCATTCCCACCCCACTCTGGGGCCAGCCAGAGGTAGTATTTGCCAGTTCTTTGAACTATTCAAAATTTCCGCTACCGGTTCTGCAGAACCTGTCAGAACCTGCCAGATTTCACTTCTGATTAGGGCTTATTTTCTGGTTATGTCTTATTTTTGGGGAAATATGATACTAATTATGTCTTTCTGGCTGATGATCTTAACTGGGGCTTATTTTGGGGGTAGGGCTTATATTACGAGCATCCTGAAAAATCATCCTAGGTCTTATTATCTGGTTGGGTCTTATTTTCGGGGAAACAGGGTACCAGTTCGCTGCGCACACACCTGGCCTTCCACGCGTTCACTTTGCTCGTGTTGTGGTCCGCTGCTCTAGGACACCAGAGAGCAGGGAAAGAAGTAAGGGCTGGAATCTTGTTAAAGAGAGATCCAGCCGAGAAATATGGATAAATTTTCTGACAGTGAATATAATTACTCAATGAAATAGCTTGCCTCCTGCAGTGTGGGTGCTCCATCACGGGACTCGTTACGCGCGGGACTCGTTATGCACGGTCACTCATGCCCTCGTCACCTCCCGTCTGGACTATTGTAACACTCTCTACATGGGGCTCCCCTTGAGGAGCACTCGGAGGCTCCAGCTGGCGCAGAGTGCGGCCGCGCGGGTGGTGATGGGAGCAACGTGGCGCTCCCATGTAACGCCTCTCCTGCGCGAGCTGCACTGGCTCCCGGTGGTCTTCCGAGTGCGCTTCAAGGTCTTGGTTATCACCTTTAAAGCGCTCCATGGCTTAGGACCTGGCTATTTACAGGACTGCCTGCTGCTACCAATAGCCTCCCACCGGCCAGTACGCTTCCATAGAGAGGGGCTCCTCCGGGTGCCGTCAGCCAAACAGTGTCGACTGGCGGCCCCCAGGGGGAGAGCCTTCTCTGTGGGGGCACCTACGATCTGGAACGAGCTCCCCCCGGAGATACGGAGGATTCCGGATCTGCGTACCTTCCGTCGCGCGCTTAAGACGTTTTTATTCCATCAAGCTGGCCTGACCTAAACTTTTCCTCTTTTTAAATGGAATTTTAAATTTGGTTTTAATTTATTGGGGTTTTAAAATGTCTCAGCCAAATTTATTTAATTAGTTTTATCTCTATTTTAAATTTTGTATCTACATGTTTTATTTTATGGCTGTTCACCGCCCTGAGTCCTTCGGGAGTAGGGCGGTATACAAATTTAATAAAATGACAAAATGACAAAAAATGACTGGAGGTCTTCAAGAAGAGATTGGACAACCATTTGACCTAGATAATGTAAGGTCTCCTGCCTTGAGCAGGGAGTTGGACTAGAAGAACTTGGCCTTCTCAAGATACATTCTTCTTCTTCTTCTTGTGCCATATCCGTCATCGGTTGTTGGCGATCATGTTGGCAATCTTATTTTTGTTAACAGCCGCATGAAAAAGTGCTGCTGAGTTTTGTCCAAAATTGTCCAATTTTGTTGATGAGGAGCTGAAGGTCTTCATGCTTACTGGCAAGCAGAACTGTATCATCAGCATATCCTAAATTGTTGATCTGAACACCATTTACTTTGAGACCAGTGTTTTCCAATGCTTCGTTGAAAATTGACTCAGAGTAGATATTAAACAAGATACATAAAAAACTTCAACTCCCTGAAAGCATGTTGGCTGGGGAATTCTGGGAGTTGAAGTCCATATAAAAGGACCAAGGTTGAGAAACGTTGATGTAGAGTCTTCGTAGAATATTAAAAGATTCAAATAAGGCAATCTTGCTTTCAGAAGAAAAAAATCTCATTGTGTACAATCAAACTAAAGAGGTTTTTTTATCCACAACCAAGGGAAACTTACTTCTGTGTATCCTTTCTTTATAAATTCTACCCCTATCCCAACTCCCACTGTGAGACTAAATTTTTATTGGATAATCCATTTTACATTCTTCTCCTATTAACCAGTAGGGCTTTGAAAAGTCATTTACATTTTTTTTTAAAAAAAGGACAAATTCTATAACAGAATCCACAGGATTCATTAGCATCAGTATGCATAGCAATTACTGCTATATTTGGAGCGTATCTTGATTTCAACCAACTTCTGAATATTATTACTGCATGCTATTCAACTGAACAGTTTGGAATGTGAAGACAAAGGAGTTCAGAGGCCTTTGTTCATTTTATATCAGATCACATTAGTGTTGTGGTCCGCCAGCAGCCTACGGAGCTGGCAGGGGAGTCGGACAGTGAGGAGGCTGGGGAGGAACATGGGCCAGTTCTGGAGTTTGGGGAAGGCTCGGACGAGGGTTCTGTGTCAGAGGCAGAGATGGGGCCAGGGCCATCTGGGAGCGATGCACGGACTCCAGAGCCTCCAGAGGCACAGCAGAGAGGCAGAGGAACAGGAGGAGCCTGTTCCTAGTGTGCGCATGCGCAGAGGTGCCAGAAGGAAAGAGCAGCTGAAGCAAAAAGGACGACTCAGGAGTAAGGCCAGAAGATGATTGGCCACTCCCGTAAGGCTTAAAAGAGCAGCAATGAGCAGTTGGGTTCTTTGTAGAAAAGCAACATTGATTCCAGTGCTTCTTGTCAGCGTCTCTTGAACTTTGTGGGGGTTTTGCCAAGAAAAGTCTTTGGCAGGTTGCCAAAGACATCAAAGGTTGGTGATAAGGCCAACGGACTGGTTATGAAGAATTTTGTTTTGGACTAAGCTGAGAATGAATTAATTCTCAGCTGTTTTAATAAAATAAGTTTCAATAAAATAAGTTTGTTCAGGACTGTTTGGTAATCACTAGGGCATCGGTCACAACAATCAGATCATATTAGTATTGAAATGAGTCTTTGCCAGGAGCAATGCAAAGGCCCAACAAGAAAAAAATTATTTAGCAAGAACAAAGAATAAAAGACAGGGAGTGACTCGTGATCAACGGGAACTGTTAGATAAGATGTAGGCAGCGTTCTGGAAAGTGAGGCAAGAAATCTCTCAAACTATGCTGAATAAAATCTGTACTTTTTCTGTCTCCACTTGATAAAAGAAAATGAGCTTTCAAAGGAGAACTTGGGAGTTCTTATGGGTGAAGAGTGAGTTTCTTGTCTTTATTTAGAAGTGAAGTGTCAGGTTCAAAGAATCAAGACCATCGCTGCAATTCAAAGATTGATGGCTCAAGAATACACAGAATTCTGATACACAGAATCTGGTCAACTAAGGTCCAGTATTAAATTGGCACCAGATAAGAGTCAACGGAATTCAGGAGGAGTTGGACTTGGGAGTTCTTGTGGGAACGCAATGACCCTAAGCTGATGATGCACTTAACTCCATCCCCAGCTCTCCCTCTACATCACCGGTGTCAAACTCGATTGTGTCACGTGACGTTTTGTGAGCTTTTTTGCCTTTGCAGACCCAGGGTGGACATGGCCTGCGTGTGACACATCCGGCCCATGGAGCGCCAGTTTGACACCCCTGTCCTACATGAAATGACCCAAGGGTGATGCATCACTAGCTTGACAGGGAAAGTTTTCTTATGGGACTTCTCAGAATTGGAAGTGCAGATCTCAGAGAACCTTCAAAAATATGTACTAGAACAGGGGTCTCCAACCTTGGCAACTTTAAGACTTGTGGACTTCCTAGCTGGTTGAGAAATTCTGGGAGTTGAAGTCCACAAGTCTTAAGGTTGCCAAGGTTGGAGACCCCTGTACTAGAAAGTACCTTGCTCTACCTTTATTGATAAAATAAGCTAAAAAACAAACAAATACTACTGAGAATTTTTTTTTTTTTTAGAAAGTCATTCTAATACGTCAGAGAAACAGAAATCTCTTTTGGGGAAAAGAAACTTCAGCACTTCTTATGACTAATTGTAACAAATGCACATTTTATGAATATACAGAGATGCTATTGTCTTGCTTTCTTTTTTCCATGTGGAAATTGTTGGACGGATCATATCTGTACTATTTGAATCTCATTCATTGGACTTTGTTCTCCAAAAAGAATTGGCATTCTCAGTCAAGTAAGTTTATTACAGTCAAAGACCAGAGACCAGAAAAAAAAGTTAGAAACACCCAAGGAATATCCAATTAAAAATTATAGAATAATAAATAACAGATAAAATCAGGGGTGGGCTGCTGGGGGTTCGCAGGAGTTAGGGAGAACCTCTAGCTAAGATTCTGTGCAGTTCGGAGAACCCCCCAAATCCCACTCCTGACTGGCCCCGCCCACCCTGCCCCTCCCCTCCCAGGAGTCAGGTAAGCGCAGGGCGCGCGCAGAGGCTCAGGGAGGGCAAAAAATGGGCCTACCGGAAGTTTCTGGCCTCCAGAGGGCCTCCAGAGCCTGGGGAGGCTGTTTTTGCCCTCCCGGAGGCTCGAGGAAAGCCTTTGGAGCCTGGGGAGGGCAAAAACGCCCCCCCACCATGGTGCAGGAAGCCAAACAGGCCACGCCCACCCACCAACCAGGCAGAGAGCCCCTTGCTAAAATGAAATCCAAGCCCACCCCTGGATAAAACCTGTATTAAAATCACAATTTGGCATCCAATCTGTCAGTTATTAGTCACTTGAAGATATGTGGTCTTCAACTTCCAGAATTCTGGGAGTTGAAGCCCACACATCTTCAAGCTGCCAAGCCTGAAAAACATTGCCCCAAATGTCTTCACTGGGAAATAACTGTGTATTTGCAAAGCCTGCAATTGATCTCTTGGTGACTTAACTGGAATGGGTCAAAGTGCACTTCTGAAGTTTTTAAGAGATAAGAGGTGAGATATGGGAAGAAAAGATCTTTTGTGGTAGTATCAGAGAAGGTGATAAGTTCTTGAAATTGTACTTGTGATGCAGATGCTGAAGAACAAAAAAAAAAAAAGCTATCCCGTGTAGAGAATCTCAACTCCCAGAATTCCCTAGGCAGAATGAAGGATTCTGGGCAATGAAGTCCATACCTCTGGTGGGTGTCCAGGTTGGGGAAGAAACATCTGCTGGGACTGCTTTTGTGTCCCATTTTTGGGTCTTTTTCCAGGTCTTTTCCAGCCTTTTTCTGGCCTGTTTTCAGGGCTTTTTCTGGCCTGTTTTTGGAGCTTTTTTGGCCCGTTTCTGAGGCTTTTTTCAGCCTATTTTTTCAGCTTTTTAAGCCCATTTTCAAGGCTTTTTTCGGCCTGTTTTCAAGGCTTTTTTCAGCCCTTTTTTCAGAAAAAATGAGCCAAAAAAAGCCTCGAAAACAAGCTGAAAAAAGCCTCGAAAACAGGCTGAAAAAAGGCCCGAAACAGCCCCCCCCAAAAAAGGCCCGAAAAAAGCCCTGAAAACGGGGCGTACAGAGGTCAAAAAATCGCCAGCGGGTTGGCGGGGCTTCGACAATATTCGGTCTATAAAATGCACCGACATTTTCACCCCCTTTTGGGAGACAAAAAAGTGCATCTTAACAGTCCGTAAAATACAGTATTTATAAAAACAATAAAGTGGGAATACAAAGAAAATTAAAAAATACAAATTCTACACTAAGCACGTCTCGCAGTAGAGGGAGCTTTGAGGCAGCTTTTCCAAACGAAAGGATGCCCGAGAGGAAAACGGTCTCCTTGCCAAAGCCAGGAGCCAGACTGCAAAACCTTGAGCCTTAAAGAATCAGACTTTTAAGCATCTGCAGCCCTGACGTATCTCTGCTGGCAGGAATATCGCACAGGCAGGGTGTTTTTTTTTAATTTTTTTGAAGGGTGGTTTGCTGTAACCTTGGTTACATAACATTTTTGACCGTTGCTAAGAAACCTGGAGGAGGAAAAGGCCCTGATGTGGCAAGGAATCAAGCAATTCCGTTACCATCAAGGATTTTTCAAGATGTAGTACTAATGATCCAAGAATGGTCCAAGTGACAATGCACAAGGCTCAGTAGTCTTGACAATTTATTAAATAGGAAGACGTTTGCACTGTGCATCCCCGTTGGCTGGTATTTCCCCCTAAACAGGCGAGAGATTTTATTCCTGCTAGCTCAGGGGTTTCAAACTCGATTTCACGGAGGGCCACATCAGGGTTGTGTTTGACCTCGGGGCTGGGGGCCGGGTGGGCATGGCCAGCTCGACGTCACTTGTGTCAGGGGTGCCTGTGATGGGCTGGGGGGGGGATCCATTGTCTCCAGCGGAGGAAGGCAAGACCAGGGAGAGTGCCAAACCCTTGTCCTCCAGAGCAGGGGACTCCAACCTTGGCAACTTTAAGACTTGTGGACTTCAATTCCCAGAATTCCTCAGCCAGCTGGCTGAGGAATTCTGGGAATTGAAGTCCACAAGTCTTAAAGTTGCCAAGGTTGGAGACCCCTACTCCAGAGGAGCCTCCCCGTCCTTCTCAGGGCACGCGGAGGACCCCCGGATGGCGACGCAGGCTGTCGAGAGCCCTAGGCAGCAGAGGGCAAACACCCAGCCCAACCCTCAAGCTCCCAGGGTACCGGTACCCCACAGTCCCGAGCTCCGTTTTCAGCTGCGATGGCCTCCTGCAGCGCTCTACCAGCAGGAACGGAGCGTTGCCTTCCCAAGCTCTGTTTTCGCTAGCAGAGCGCTGCAGGAGGCTGTCGTAATAGCAATAGCACTTATTATATATCCCTTCACAGTGTTTTATAGCCCTCTCTAAGTGGTTTACAGAGTCAGCACATCAACTATCTGGGTCCTCATTTTACCGACCTTGGAAGGATGGAAGGCTGAGTCAACCTTGAGCCGGTGAGACCCGAACTGCCAAACTGCTGGCAGCCGGCAGTAAGCAGAAGTAACCTGCAGTACTGCATTCTAACCACTGTGCCACCGCGGCTCTTCACCGCAGCCGAAGCTCCATTTTTGGTGGCAGAGGCATCGCAGGCTGGTCCTTTGATGTTTCCAGGGTGGTCCCACATGCCACATCTAAGCACCCCACAAGCCGGGTCTCGAGTTTGATACCCCTGTGCCAGCTTGAAGTATCACCAGTGTCCGTCCTGCAAATTCTTTTGCAAAAAGCCGCACAAATAACTACCAAAAATCAGAAAACCTTCTGGCTGCTAACTTTCATGCCAGAATTGGCAAAGATGTCATCAGCTCTGTTAGGAGGACACAGGTTAGTCCAGAGGATAAATGGCACCTGAGTACTTGGTCCTCGATGGACGAAAGTACGAAAACAAACAAGAGGTTTCCTTAGTGAATTTGCCTTCTGATATCAAGGATGAACAGCGTATGTTTCCCAAAAGTTTTTTCCCCTTAATTACACCAGAAACAATTAAACTCTAAATCACAGATCGGTTCAAAAATGTCCCTTCTGATGTTTTAGCTGCCTGGTTTTCAAAACCTATTGCTTAGATAGCCACATCCTACTTAAAGATCTCTAGATTGTTTACATTGGCATCCTTCAGTCTCAAGAGACGATGGTATCGTGCTCTGGAAAGAGGTCCTAAAACAGCATCTGGTGTGACTAAAAAGGCCAATCGGAGAGTGGCCATCCCTTCCACCCTGAGGGCAGATATATCCTGTCCCCTGCCCACCCCCCAGATTTCACTGGTTCCGGGACTGAATTTTGCCTCAGCCTGCCGAACAAGTGTCTCTTCGAATTGGAGAAGTCCATGCTGCGTCTTTAGCCTCCAAGCTGAACGATCGGAGGTCAAGGTTTCCCAGTTGTTAATTAATTAATTTTTTTTAAATTTGATTTATATGCCGCCCTTCTCCGGAGACTCAGGGCGGCTTACAATGCGTTAAGCAATAGCCTTCATACTTTTGTATATTTTATACAAAGTCAGCTTATTGCCCCCACAAACTGGGTCCTCATTTCACCTACCTTAGAAAGGATGGAAGGCTGAGTCAACCTTGAGCCTTGGAGAGATTCGAACCAGCAGAAATTGCAGGCAGCTGTGTTAATAACAGGGTGCGTAGACCACTGTGCTATCAAACTTCTATACCGCCCTTCTCCTTTCGGACTCAGGGCAGTGAACAGCCAAAATAAAAACATTTATACTTAACGTTACAGTTAAAAATAGATTTAAAATAATTAAATAAATTTGGCCCGTAATTTAAAACTTGTCAATTTAAAAATCCGTATCAAATTTTAAAACCAACCATAAAATCAGGACAGACCGGCTAACTGAAAAAAATAAGTTTTTAGGGCCCGACGAAAAGTCCGGAGGTCGGAGATCACTCGTATCTCTGGGGGTAGATCGTTCCAGAGGGCAGGTGCCACCACAGAGAAGGCTCTCCTCCTGGGGGTCGTCAGCCGGCATTGTCTGGCCGACGGCACCCTGAGGAGGCCCTCTCTGTGGGAGCGAACTGGCCGGTGGGAGGCTATTGGTGGCAGAAGGCGGTCCCGTAAGTACCCCGGCCCTAAGCCATGGAGCGCTTTAAAGGTGATCACCTTTAATGTTAATGTCCATTCCCAGGGCCTTTAGGTCCCTCTTGCAGATCTCCTTATATCGCAGCTGTGGTCTCCCTCTGAGGCGCTTTCCTGGCACTAATTCTCCATCCAGGAGATCTTTCGGAATCCGATCATCAGCCATTCTCACGACATGCCCAAACCAGCGTAGACGTCGCTGTTTCGATAGTGTATACATGCTAGAAATTCCAGCACGTTCCAAGGCTAGATTGTAGATTGTAAAGACACTGATTTAAAGGAAATGGAACTTTCTTTTGCTCTGAAATCATGGTTTGGTTGCCAGGAGACAGCCAAGGAGGAAGGCTAGAAACAAAGGACCAAGCGGAGGCATCTGTTTTGTGAAAGGCAGGATGTGATCCAACCAAAGGCATAAAAAGAGTAGGAAGGAGAAACAGGAAAAAGAGGAAACAGAATATTACTTAGTGTCAGGTTTCAATGCTATCTCAAAATAAATGAATTTCCAAACTGCCGATCTTTGAGGAAATTTTCTCTTTATTGAGCATAGCGATCTGATCCTGGCTCTTTCGCGGTCAGTACTGACCTTTACCCCCCAATCCCTCCCTTTCCAATCCCCAATTCTCTGTTTCTCATTGGCTATCTTCCAAGCCACTTTCCTCATCCCTTCTTCATCAGATCACAGGAATGTCTCCCCCCTCCCATCTCCGAGGAGACAGAATCTTCAAAGGAATTAAGTAGGCAAAAGTTCAAGCTTCTCCTCTCTTTATATATGTCAGTGCTGGGACGCTGACACTTAGTGTGGGAGAAATGGTAAGAATGGTTGGGAGAGAGAGATAAAAGGAAGGGAAAAATTAAATAATGGTAGAAATAGGAGTTGAAGTATAATGGTTAACATGAGGAAACAAAAATTGTAGAAATGAAAGTGGGTCCATGGGTATTGTTATGTATATATGTAAATAAACAAAGTTTAGAAGTATATGTATACTTGATATAGTAGAAATAAGGGAGGGGAAAAATGTATAACTATGACATTTTTGTCGGATGCGAAACTGTTGAAACAGAAAAAGTGTTAAAGCTTTCCTTTTGTTTATTTTTAAAAAAATATTTAATAATATTTTTTTAAAAAAAAAAAGAGTAGGAAGGAATGCACCCAGCTACCTCCTGTCTACAGAAATGGCTTTCGCTTTGCTGACGTTTAGCAAAAGAGTGCAATAGGAATTCTAACAAGGATCTGCATGGAAAGAACAGAAAGAACTTGTTAAAGTGGATCCATCCCGATTCAAGCTTGTAATCTTGCCAACCATCTTTCTGTAAGGTCCAAAGATGCCTCAGTTACCACTTCAGTTCTACCTATTCTTCAGTTCTTCTATTCAATTCAATACTACCAATTCAATGTAGAGAAAAATAAAGTCCTATGCTTAGTAAGAAAAACCAAAAGTACACATATAGACTGGGTGAAACCAGGCTTAATAGCAGTAACTGTGAAAGGGATCTTGGAGTCTTAGTGGACAACCAGCTAAATATGAGCCAGCAGTGTGTGGCAGCAGCCAAAAAAGCCAATGCAACCCTAAATTGCATTAACAGAGGAATACAATCAAGATCAAGTGAGGTACTAATACTGATCTATAAAACCGTAGTAAGACCACACCTAGAGTACTGCATCCAGTTTTGGTCACCACACTGTAAAAAAGATGTCGAGACTCTAGTAAAAGTGCAGAGAAGAGCAACCAGGATGATTAGGGGACTGGAGGCTAAAACATACGATGAACGGTTGCAGGAACTGGGCATGGCTAGTCTAGGGAAGAGAAGGACCAGGGGAGACAGGATAGCATCTTCCAATATTTGAGGGGCTGCCACGGAGAGGAGGGGGTCAAGCTATTTTCCAAGGCACCAGAAGGCCAGACAAAGAATAATGGATGGAAACTGAACCAGGAGAGATTCAATCTGGAAATAAATTTTTCTGAGAGTGAGAACAATCAACTCATGGAACAGAAGTTGCCTTCGGAAGTTGTGGGAGCTTCATCCCTGGAGACTTTTAAGAAAAGATTGGACTGCCATTTGTCAGAAATTGTGTAGAGTTTCCTGCTTAAGCAGGGGGTCAGACTAGATGACCTATAAGGTCCCTTCCAACTCTGTTAATCTGTTAAAAACCACTTCATTTTAGCAGCTGTGGGAAGTGCTGGTTGTGCAAAGTTTCAGTGAAATTGTGTGCCGGGGGCGGGAGGGGAGGCATCTTGCTTCTCTGGAAAGAGATCCTGGAGCAAATTACAAATAGTGTAGATTCCTCGGGTGCTACTTTATGTCGATGAGGAATTGTTGCATTTCAGTGTTTGTTTGTTTTTTCTTTTCAAGGCAACAGTGCGGCAAGAGTAGAAACAAGGTTTTGCTTCCTGTCACTTTGTTTTGAAAGCCAGATCCTGCCCAATCTTTTTGTCATGCCCCCATCGGAGTCTGAATCTGTGGGGAGAAGATGAGCTGGAACAAGAACTGAGGGGGACTGAGAGGGCAGCTCCGTTGGCCTTGGAGGAAACTGAGGAAGGGCAGAATCGGTCCAGGCAAGGCTTTTTGGAATTAGTAAGGCCTGCAATCAAGGAGGAACAGAGGCAGGATAAATATGAGAGACTGAGCTCAGACGAGGAGCAAGAAATCCCCCCCTCCTGATCCAAGGGATTGGAGAGCGCAGAGAAGGCGTGATCAGCACAGACTGAGCAGACTACTCGGGAGGAGAGTGCCCCGCCCATCTTCACCTGGTACACCTGAGGAATGAGACTTAAGGACAGGGGTGAAATCCAGCAGGTTCTGACAGGTTCTGTAGAACCGGTAGCGGAAATATTGAGCAGTTCGGAGAACCGATAGCGGAAATTTTGAGTAGTTCAAAGAGTCAACAAATACCACCTCTGGCTGGCCCCAGAGTAGGGTGAAAATGGAGATTTTGCAATATCCTTCTCCCAGAAGTCGGGAGGGAATGGGGATTTTGCAGTATCCTTCCCCTGGAGTGGGGTGGGAATGGAGATTTTGCAGTATCCTTCCCCTGCCACGCCCACCAAGCCACACCACACCCACCAAGCCACGCCCACAGAACCAGTAATAAAAAAAATTCGAAATTCATCACTGCTTAAGGAGACTCTGTGGGGAGAGGCTTTTGTCGGGAACAAACTCTGAGTTCCTGAAGTGTTGTGTGCCGACATTTTAACTTGCCAAGATTCCTTGCATTCCTTTAGTTCCTTCTGGACCAATTACCTGGATCTTTTGCTCCCTGAACTCCTTGATTTGCCTTTGATTTGCCAAATACATTTGGATTTACTGCCGTGCAGCCTTGGTGCAGACAGCGCTGGGCTGGACTAATTGCAGCCAGAAGCTGCTTGAGGTTTGTGTGGGGGTTTGTTATCACTCTGCTCTGGGACTTGTCAGAAACCTGGGAGCGTTTGGGGAGATTTGAAGCGATAAAGGGGCGGTTTGAACTGCCAGGTGTTTGTGTTATCTCTGTGCCGTGCCCTGGGTCATCACACTTTTGCAATTATTGCAAAATCTTCTACTATACCTGAATCCAATTTTAGGTATTTATTTTGAAGATTTAAATGAATATTGAGAACCTACAAGCTTAAGCTAAAACTCACGTGGTGAAAGCCATATGACTAAACAATGTGGGTTCATCCCTTTCTTCCTCCAACATCTAAATTTGGCTTCTTTTAGTAATAGACGCCTCTGGACACAGACAGCTTCTGATGAAAGCGGGAGAAATTTAGAGAAATACAGGCAGTCGTTGACTTACAACCCCTTCATTTGGTGGCCAAAGTTACAACAGCACTGAAAAAGTGACTTATGACCGTTTTTCACACATACAACCTGTCAATTCACAAAGCATTCCTGACCTGCTCTCGAGTTGCCATAGGCAGAGGGATGGGGAACCGAGCCTGGCAGCTGCAGTGAGGAAATTGCATGCACTTCAGACAAAACAAAAGCATATTCCAGCCATCTCTATGTCAAGGCCATTTCCACGGTGACCCACAGTGGCTGGAGAGAGGGACCCACGAAATTGCTTCGTTGGGGAATGTGACTGATGACACACCTTGGGGGGAGGGGGGACAGGGTCAGAACCGGGGCGTGAATTAAGTGAGGCCAGAATTGGCTTCACTTGGAACATGCTGACATGAAGCTCCTAATAAATAACTGGATTTCTTATGAAGATTGGCTTGAAGCTCATGATTTAAATAGGGCATCAGTCGGAGCCCTGACACGACCGTGATTTATTGCAGCATCTCCATGATCATGTGATCAGAATTCAGATGCTTGGCAAGTGGCTCATATTTATGACGGTTGCAGTATCCTGGGGTCATGTGATCATAACAGCTGGGCCAAAAAAGTTGCAAAATGGGGCAAAACTCATCTAACAACTGTTTTACTTAACAACTGAAATTTTGGGATCCACTGCATCAAGGACTACCTATATTCTTCTAAGCGCCCAATGCCATCCAATATTCTCCTTGCAGAGGAAAGCTGGAGGTGGTATTATTTCCCTTCCTTACCAGGAACATTCCAAATTAGCAGATTACAACTTCCATAATTCCCAACCTATTGCCCATCACAGCTGTAGGTGAGAGGGCACCCAGTTTAGAAAAGAAGAATTTTTAAGACTGATTTACTGGCATTACATAGTTGAAATCCACAAGTCTTAAAGTCGCCAAGTTGGGAGACCCCCTGAAATAGTCTTTGGAAAGTCAAAAAGAAGAAGGGAATGGAAAATCTGCAACGCTGCCAAGAAAACTGCATGGATAAAGCTAGACTGGAGGGCATTCTTACTTTTTAAAGAAGGTGACGAAAGCGCGTGAGAAATGGCCTTTCAACAGCAGATTACGTTGCATAATATTATTTATACTACGTACTGGTAATTTATCACCCATGAAATATTTCTTCTTCTAAACCCTGTAGCAGCAATGGTCAGTTATGATGGGAGTTGTAGTTCCGAAACCTATAGGACAGTGATAGCTAACCTTTCCTGGACCGAGTGCCCAAAGCATGCATGCCTGTTTGCATTTGCGCGTGCTTGAATGCCCCCCAAGCAATGCACCCCCGTGCATGTGCACGCTCCCCTCCGCACGCCCCCACCCCATGCACATGCACATGTAGCCCCTCATATGTGCCCCTCCCCCATGCATGCAATTCCCCCCCCCCGCACATGCCTTCCCCCCACACATGTGCGGCAGAGACCTGAAGACCAGCTGGCTGGCGGGAGGCGGGCACGCATGTGCAGTGGAGCTGAACTGGGGTGATGGCTCATGTGCCATCAGAGAGAGCTTGTCGATCGAAAGGTCGGCACTTCAGCAGTTCGAATCCCTAGCGCCGCATAACGGGGTGAGCTCCCGTTACTTGTCCCAGCTTCTGTCAATCTAGCAGTTCGAAAGCAGGTAAAAAATGCAAGTAGAAAAATTGATCACCTTTGGTGGGAAGGGAACAGCGTTCTGTGCACCTTTGGAGTTGAGTCATGCCAACCACATGACCACGGGGACGTCTTTGGACAGCGCTGGCTCTTCGGCTTTGAAACGGAGATGAGCACCGCCCCCTAGAGTCAGGAACGACTAGCACATATGTCCAAGGGGGAACCTTTACCTTCACCTTTATAATAGCTCCAAGGTTTTAAGCAGACATTTTCCCCAGGTCTACCATATGAAAGTTCAGAAAAGGAAACCACAAGGAAAATAAGGACCTCCATCAGAGTCACCCTTAATCCTTCTAAAGCTAGCATGAGGACATCCAAAGCTATGATACCTTTCAATGTTTCTAGCAACTGCTGCTTCACATTTTACTACCCCACTCCAGAATGTCATGCTGGAACAAAGCCAGCATCATTCGCATTTAAGTGTTATGTCAACTAAACTTAATGCAAGCGCTAGCTTAATATAATGCAGTGTTTTCTCAACTTTGGCAGCTTGAAGAGACATCGTCAAACTGCCAAGGTTGAGGAACACTGCTAGCAGTGATAGGAGTCAAATAAACAACCGGTTCTCTGCCCTAATAAGTAAGTATAAGTCTAACTTTATTGTCATTGTACATATATACACAATATACCCATACAACGAAATTCACTTAACACCCAAAGACCAGGCCCAACACACATAACAATCCCCAAACACACTCCCACCCACCACAATTCTCCACCCCTCAACCACCCAAACATCCACACAACAGACCAAGTAACGCTGTCCAACAGCTCATTGATGGTGGCCCTTTAGCTCATTGTTGAGTGCAATTATAGCTCTGGGATAAAAACTATTCAGAAAACGTGCGGTCCGAGTTCTAACTGTTCTGTATCTTCTGCCAGAAGGCAACAGTCCAAAATGATTGTAAGCAGGATGGGAAGAGTCTCTAATGACCAGCTTGGTGGGCGTGGCCATGGTAGGCGTGGCTAGGGACTGTGACAGGCAGCAATCGGCCTCCTGCACCCCCCTGGGAGCAAAAACGGGCCACGGGGGAGCGGGGGTGCCACACACATCCCCGCGTCATTTTGGGCTTAGTAGGCCCCCCTGCAGCCTCCTGGGAGCAAAAAACAGGCTGTGGAGGGCTCGTTTTCAACCTCCCCGGGCTCCGGAGGCTCTCTGGAGCCTGGAAATAGGCCCATTTTCACACTCCACGGGCCTTTGGGAGGCCCGTTTTCCACCTCCCCTGGCTCCAGAAGCTCTCTAGAGGCAGGAAACAGGCCAGTCAGTCATCGGAATTACTCGTTCACTGAACCAGACATAAAATTAACATCTGGTTCGCCTGAAATGGTCCAAACTGGCTGAATCCCACCTCTGACTGTTATAGGCAGGGGTGAAATGCTCCCAGTTCGGATCGGATCGCCTGATTTGGTAGCGATGGAGGCCGGTGGTTTGGAGAACCAGTAGCAAAAATCCCTGCCCCCCCACCCATGCCCAGCTGATCATCAGAGACTTTTTTTTTTACTTTTAAAAGCATTTTTTCTACAACCCCATTGAAGAAAAAATGCTTTTAAAAGTAAATTAAAAAGCCTCTGATGATCGCTCGGCTCAGCTGGGAGCGTCAGAGCCTTTTAAAAGCATTTTGTTCACAACCTCTTCGGCTGAACCCCCCCTCACGCGCAGACAATGCCAGCTGACGACCCCCAGGAGGAGAGCCTTCTCTGTGGGGGCACCTACCCTATGGAACAATCTACCCCCAGAGATACGAGTGATCTCCGACCTCCGGATTTTTCGTCGGGCCCTAAAAACTCATTTTTTTCAGCTAGCCGGTCTGTCCTGATTTTAGGGTTAGTTTTAAAATTTTAATATTTATTTTAATTGACAAGTTTTAAATTATGGGCCAAATTTATAAATTATTTTAACTTTATTTTTAACTGTGATGTTTGTATAGATGTTTTTTATCTGGCTGTTCACCGCCCTGAGTCCGAAAGGAGAAGGGCGGTATAGAAATTCGAATAAATGAAATGAAAATGAAATGAAATGTTCTACTTACCACATGCCTCCTTTTGGTGTGCACTGCGTGTGCGCACTTCACATTTGGTGCGTGGTGCGCACTGCGTATGTGCAGCCAGCGAACCAATAGTAAACCGGTTCAGATTTCACCACTGGTTATAGGCCCTGGTCTAGAACTCAAGAGACCACAAGTTTCTCAGGTCTAAAAAGAAGCCAACGGAAACCACTTCTGAAAAATGTTGCCGAGAAAAAATGTTGCAAGGGTTTGTTCATCAGGAGTCAAGACTAACTCACAGGATAACAACAACTACCATGTACAATTACCCTGCAGTCATGTGTTTAACACACTCCCCTTTTCATCACTTTTAATTTGACAATAACTCTAGGGACTACACTTAAGGCTTTTGGGAACCAAGTTGTGTATTTTTGTTTTATAGCTGAAGATGTCAGGACAGGATTGTAGTTGCCCTGTAATAAAATTAACAGCAGCCTCAGCTCAATCTCCAAGGTGGAAACAAACAGTTGGATTAAGATGACTCAATCAAGATGACTCAAAAAGACAGCTGTCAACATGTGTCAGAGGACATTAAGGTGACGTGTCATTGTTCGCGCATAGAGGACTTCTGTTTTTCACAATGTGGGCTATTTTGTGTATAATTGCCCTCTGCAGGAAAATGGAAGGCTAGAATCTACAATATTCATGCCTTGTTTTATCTTAGCAACATCTAAAGATTTTTTATAAAGAGCAAAACCAGGATCTATCTTAAATGAAGACTCCGGGAGATTTTATTGTCATGCCCAGTGCAATAATAAGGTAAAGGTAAAAGTTCCCCCTCGCACATATGTGCTAGTCGTTCCCGACTCTAGGGGGCAGTGCTCATCTCTGTTTCAAAGCCAAAGAGCCAGCGCTGTCCAAAGATGTCTCCGTGGTCATGTGGCCGGCATGACTCAATGCCAAAAGTGCACAGAATGCTGTTACCTTCCCACCAAAGGTGGTCCCTATTTTTCTACTTGCATTTTTCACCTGCTTTCAAACTGCTAGGTTGGCAGAAGCTGGGACAAGTAACGGGAGCTCACCCCGTTACGTGGCACTAGGGATTCGAACCGCTGAACTGCCGACCTTTCGATCGACAAGCTTAGCGTCTTAGCCACTGAGCCACCACGTCCCCAGTGCAATAATAGGGAAGAATAATTGTGAATTATTACAATATGGAAATATTGCTTTTGTTTTCTCCTTGCTGGTTTCCCATCCAAGTGCTAAGCACAGCCACACCTGCTTTAGCCATGATCTTAAAAGCAAGAAGAAATTTGAGGTGAGTTGCAGGATCATATGAATTCCCTTGCCAGGTTCAACCATGACATCAACCTAAACATTAACTAGGGTTAAAATGCGATAATTTCTACCGTTCAAAGAAACCCATTGAAGTGAAAAAAGAGTTCTATATAATCTTGGTGCTCTTTGAGTTGATTGCTTGCAGGCATTTCATTACCCAACTAGGTAAGATCATCAGTGTGAGCAAATGTGGGGTTTGCTCTCTATTTTTATACTGTATAAGGGATTGCCCTACCAGTGTTGGTAGGAGTGTGGTTTTTTTCCCTTGCTAATTCCTTGATGTGGGTTCTGCTTGAATGTTTGGCTGGTGCTAATCTCTGTTTATATGGGTGTTGGTTTTTGAAAAAAGATTTGTTCTGCTGTTTTTGTTTCCTTCTTTGCTTATTTACTGTCTCTTTGGAATGGCATGTAAATGTAGTTTATTTCTATGCGTCCATGAATGTACATCAACATAATTTGCATTCACATCACGAGATGCAACACAACAGGCATCTATATCAACACACATTTGCATTCGGTTCAAATACAAAAATAAAGTTTCAAGCGTATAGGCCATCCATAATTAAAATGCCATACAAGTCATAAGCTGGAGAATGCGGAAGCTTAGCGCTTTTATGTCGGTTTACGCCTCACCAAATTTATCAGACGCTTGCAGGATCACAAGTCAAATTTCAAAGGTTAAAGTCCACAAGACTCTTTCCAGAAAATAAATAGCACTGGATTTCATATTTACAGATTAAGAGAGTTGGAAGGGACCTTGTAGAGGTCATCTAGTCCAACCCCAGGCCCAAGCAGACCTGAATAGATCTGCAATTTCTTCCAAAAAGCCCCCACCAGAGTCTGTGTTCTCTGTTTGTGGGGACACAAGTCCCAATGCCCCAGAATACGCAAAATACATGCAAAAAAGTGTCACAAAGCTAATAAGAGCGGAACAATTTTACAATCACTGGGTTGCAAAGGGTGCTAAAAAACATTTGTAGATTAAGAAAGGTGCCCTGGCAATTTAAGTTTAACTAACATGATTTTAAGCCCCTGAGACCTCTGTAGGGTTTTTTCCCCCAGGTATCCAACAGTTAAATTTGCAGCAAACAGTTAAATTTGCAGCTGAGCTCCTGTCTGGAGCAAGGATCCAAAGCCAGGCTGAACAGGGCAAACTACAATCAGTCCAGATGTACAAGATGTTGCAAGTTTTGAACCACAGGTGAAATCCAGCAGGTTGTGACACGTTCTGGAGAACCAGTAGAGGAAATTTTGAGTAGTTAGGAGAACCGGAAAATACCACCTCTGGCTGGCCCCAGAGTGGGGTGGGAATGGAGATTTTGCAATATCCTTCCTCTGGAGTGGGATGGGAATGGAGATTTTGCAATATCCTTCCCCTGGAGTGGGCTGGGAATGGAGAATTTGCAGTATCCTTCCCCCAGGAGTGGGGAGGGAATGGGGATTTTGCAGTATCCTTCCCCTGCCACGCCCAGCAAGCCACGCCCACAGGACCGGTAGTAAAAAAAAAAAAATTGGATTTCACCACTGTTTTGAACCCCAAACTTCACACAACACCCAAGCCCAAAGATATCAGCTTTTGCTTGGCAGGCTGTAACAAACCGAATTCACCATTTCAGAATGTTCCCAGAAGCTGGCTTAGTTAAGCCCAAGCAACCAATAAACCACAGCTAAGCAAACCATGGTTTCTTTGGGAGTGGTGCAGGAGGCTTGGCAAACCCTATTTCACCTGGCCGCCCTGGACCGATGGGGGTTTTAATAGAAGTTTAACTGGGGTTTTATTGAATTTTTGTTAATTTTAACCTGGATTTTTGTCTTAATAGTTTGTTTTCTTTTAATCGTTGTGAGCCGCTCCGAGTCCATTGGAGATAGGGCGGCATACAAGTTTTTTTTTTTTTTTTAATTTTGATTTATATGCCGCCCTTCTCCGGAGACTCAGGGCGGCTTACAGTGCGTTAAGCAATAGCCTTCATACTTTTGTATATTTATACAAAGTCAGCTTATTGCCCCCACAAACTGGGTCCTCAATTTACCTACCTTAGAAAGGATGGAAGGCTGAGTCAACCTTGAGCCTTGGAGAGTTCCAATAATAATAATAATAATAATAATAATAATAATAATAATAATAATAATAACAACAACAACAACAACAACAACAACAACAATAATAATAATAATAATAATAATAATGTGTTGTCCCGATTGTAATTGGAGCCCTCGGAGCAATACCCAAAGGGTTACCCCGCTATTTAGAAATTCTAAATTTGCCGGACTTGAACATTTTGACTCTACAAAAAACCACCTTACTCGGAACAGCTTACATCCTCCGACGATACCTTAACAGTTCCTAGGTCCTTGGTTAGGACTCGAGCTGCTGAGCTATTAACCAGCCTCAAAGGCTGTGAATCTCACTAAAGATTAACCAATAATAATATTATTCTTATTAATAACAACAACAACAACAACAACAACAACAACAGGTAGGCTGGTGACCCCGAGGAGGAGGGCCTTCTCTGTGGGGGCACCTACCCTCTGGAATCAGCTGCCCCCAGAGATAAGGAGAATCCAAGACCTCGGTGCCTTCCGCCGTGCCCTTAAAACCTTTTTTTCCCAGCAAGCCGGGCTGGCCTAACACTTTTTAAAAATGTTTTTATTTATTTTTTATTTTTTATTTATTTTATTTTTATTTGATTTATATGCCGCCCTTCTCCGGAGACTCAGGGCGGCTTACAGTGCGTTAAGCAATAGCCTTCATCCTTTTGTATATTTATACAAAGTCAGCTTATTGCCCCCACAAACTGGGTCCTCATTTCACCTACCTTAGAAAGGATGGAAGGCTGAGTCGACCTTGAGCCTGGTAAGATTCGAACCTGCAGAAATTGCAGGCAGCTGTGTTAATTACAGGGTGCATTAAACCACTGTTCTACCGAGGCTCCTTTTAATTGTTTGTTATTGTTTTTTAATCATGAGGCCAAATTTATATATATATCTTTTTAATTGTATTTTAATGTTTGCAGTTTATGCTTTTACTTGGCTGTTCACCGCCCTGAGTCCTTGGGGAGAAGGGCGGTATACAAATTTATAAATCAATCAATCAATCAATCAATCAATCAATCAATCAATCAATAAATAAATAAATAAATAAAATATAACAACAACAACAACCACTACCACCCCAGTCCTGGGAAAAGTCCTTAGCCATGAAAACCACCCAAGCCCCCCCACCCCGTAAGATGCCCTTGGGCGGATAAAAGAAAGCACCCCCTTCCTAAACAGATGCCAGGGTGAATGACTACCCCCATTGCGCTTGGCACTTTTGGGTTAGATTTGATAGGGGCTTGCCAGCTGTGCCTCTCCAAGCCTTCGTTTGTGCCATCCTGGGGGACCATTCCCCTCTTGCCAAACTTCCTTCCCGCAAGAGTGGAGGGATGGAGGGAGAGATGGGCCACCCTCCCCTTCCCCACCACCACCAAGCCCGCTGCCCCTCCCTCACTTACCGGGGGACCCCCTCCAACCTGCCGGGGGGGGTCTGCTCAGCCTGAACCCCAGAAGGAAGAAGCGCAGGAGGGGCGCGCGGCTCAGCTCGGCTTTGGAGGCCCCCCATGATCTCCCACTCCCCAGGGACCAGCGCAGCCCAAGGACGGGGCTTGGCTGGGGCGGGATCGGTTCCCCTCCTGCTGTTACTCGGAGGATTTGACGCGCCCAGCTCCGGGAAGGGAGGGCCAGGCGAGCGCGGGAGGCCGAAGTTCAGCCTCCGCGCTCAGCTATAAGGAGCAGGCAGCCCGGGGCCCGGGAGAGGAAGTTGGCAAGCGGAATTGGTCAACTTCTTCGCCCTGGTTTTTTGCAAGAATTGTGGGGGTGGGGGGTGGGGGGGATTCTTGGTGGCCTTTTGGAGACGGTAAAGGAGAGGTTGGATGCTTGCTGTTGGAAGGTGCGCTTGGGCACTGGGGGGGATCGTATTGATTGTTTCCCTATGACTGTCGTTAAGTGTTGTACCTTAGGATTCTTGAGGAATGTATCTTTTATGTACACTGAGAGCGTATGCACCAAAGACAAACTCCTTGTGTGTCCAATCACACTTGGCCAATAAAGAATTCTATTCTATTCTATTCTATTCTATTCTATTCTATTCTATTCTATTTCTATTCTATTCTATTCTATTCTATTCTATTCTACTCTACTCTACTCTACTCTACTCTACTCTACTCTACTCTACTCTAGCCTTGCCTTGCCTTGCCTTGCCTTGCCTTGCCTTGCCTTGCCTTCTCTTCTCTTCTCTTCTCTTCTCTTCTCCCCCGTCTTGTCTTGTCTTGTCTTGTCTTGTCTTGTCTTGTCTTGTCTTGTCTTGTCTTTGTCTTCTCTTCTCTTCTCTTCTCTTCTCTTCTCTTCTCTTCTCTTCTCTCTCTCTTCTCTTCTCTTCTATTTTCCCCCGTCTTGTCTTGTCTTGTCTTGTCTTGTCTTGTCTTGTCTTTGTCTTGCCTTCTCTTCTCTTCTCTCTCTTCTCTTCTCTTCTCTTCTCTTCTCTTCTCTTCTCTTCTATTTCCCCCCGTCTTGTCTTGTCTTGTCTTGTCTTGTCTTGTCTTGTCTTGTCTTCTATTCTATTCTATTCTATTCTATTCTATTCTATTTTTTCCCGTCTTGTCTTGTCTTGTCTTGTCTTGTCTTGTCTTCTCTTCTCTTCTCTTCTCTTCTCTTCTCTTCTCTTCTCTTCTCTTCTCTTCTATTATTCTATTCTATTCTATTCTATTCTATTCTATTCTATTCTATTCTATTCTATTCTATTCTATTCTATTCTATTCTAATATTTGTAGCTCCAGGTTGAATTGGTGCTCTCCCTGCTTGCCTGTTTTCATGCAGATATTTCTAAATGTTTAGATTTCTAAATTTAGATTTCCGGATGTTACCAAAGTAGGTAACATCATCAGTGCTAGCTGGGTTACCTAGTTTGGGTAAGGAAACGTCTCTGCGAGAAAACAAACAAGCTCAGAGAGCACCAAGCAGCCCTCATTTCAACCCTGAGCTACAAATGTCCTCCTTTATTTTCTGAACTCTCACAAACCTTCTTAATGCCTAAAATACAATCAGCGTGCTAAATAGCAAAGCCGATAACTGAAAACTCGGTGGAGGCATTTCAAATCATTCTTCCTTCAGATCTCCTGCAGGGGAGCAGCCCAATCACGTGAGAATCTGAGAAGCATCCCAGGATTCCATTGTATTCTCTCTCTCTCTCTTCCAGGAAGTGCTTTCTGGATCTTTTGAATAACAAGGAGGTCTGCCAAGTGGCAGGAACTCATTTCCCCCTTCCTCGCCCCCCCTTGCAACAAATCAGCTCTCTCAACTTTCAAGAGAAGCACGTGGACGGCTGGTTCCTTTTGATCTTAAAAGATTCATAGTAAATCAGTAGTGGAAAAATTACTATGGGAAGCACTCAGTCGTGGGTTTCAAATATTTTTACGACCGGTTCTGTGGGTGTGGCTTGGTGGGCGTGGTGTGGCTTGGTGGGCGTGGCAGGGGAAGGATACTGTAAAATCTCCATTCCCACCCCACTCCAGGGGAAGGTTACTGCAAAATCCCCATTTCCTCCCAATCAGCTGGGACTTGGGAGGCAGAGAATAGAAGGGGGCGGGGCCAGTCAGAATTTTTACTACCGGTTCTCCGAACTACTCAAAATTTCCGCTACCGGTTCTCCAGAACTGGTCAGAACCTGCTGAAACCCACCTCTGGAACCACTGGATGTTTTGAGGAAGCATACTTTAGAAGTGACTGAATTAGTTTATTTTCTGAGAATGGGTTTGTCTCAGTGGTGAAATCCAAATTTTTTTACTACTGGTTCTGTGGGCGTGGCTTGGTGGGCGTGGCAGGGGAAGGATACTGCAAAATCCCCATTCCCTCCCCACTCCAGGGGAAGGATACTACAAAATCCCCATTCCTACCCCACTCTAGGGGAAAGGATACTGCAAAATCTCCATTTCCACCCCACTCTGGGGCCAGCTAGAAGTGGTATTTGCTGGTTCTCCGAACTACTCAAAGTTTCCACTACTGGTTCTCCAGAACATGTCAGAACCTGCTGGATTTCACCCTGGTTTGCCTTAATGCATTGAGTGACGAAAAAATTAACCAAGGTGCTGTAATTTTTTTTCCCCCCCAAGATATGTAAAACGTGCTTCTAAACTTGTTTCAATGGAGCCTATGGTTGTTTGCTGTATCTTTATAGTTGTTTCTATGGTATGGATCTTATCAGATGTGGCAATTAAGTTGTCAAATTTTGGCAAACAAGAGGGATCTAGATGGAGAAATGTAGGATATGCTTGTAGGAAATTGCCTACCTGTTTTGTTTATTTTCAGGCGGGTGTGGTGGGAATATTTGGTACATAAACGGCATTTCTTGAATTCCTCATATTTGGGTTTTTTTTTTTAATTTGATTTATATGCCGCCCTTCTCCGGAGACTCAGGGCAGCTTACAATGCGTTAAGCAATAGCCTTCATCCTTTTGTATATTTATACAAAGTCAGCTTATTGCCCCCACAATCTGGGTCCTCATTTCACCTACCTTAGAAAGGATGGAAGGCTGAGTCAACCTTGAGCCTGGTGAGATTCGAACCTGCAGTAATTGCAGGCAGCTGGTCTTAATAACAGGGTGCTTTAGACCACTGTACTACCAAGGCTCTGTTATTGTACTACCAAGGCTTGTTGATAGATTCATAACATTTATAGTATGGTTACAGGTAACCATGTATATCTTGGGCAGAGGTCAGTGACGAGATCTTCAAATAACCTTATTAAAGGACAGAGAGATAGAAAGAGAGAGAGAGAGAGAGACTAAAAGGGACAGCTCCGTTGTGAATGGAGGGAGAAAAGTTAGCATTCTCTCTGCTGCATTTAACATTGAATTTTGAGGCAGAGAGAATGCTAACTTTTCTCCCTCCATTCACAAAGGAGCTGCTGCTCCCTTTATGGTTCCCTCCCGGCCCCCTCCCTCCTGGGGACTACCTTAAAGGGACAGCCTGCAGCAGCTCCGTTGTGAATGGAGGAAGAAAAGTTAGCATTCTCTCTGCTGCATTTAACATTGAATTCTGTGGAATATCGAGCGGCCGGAAGAGGTGACCGGCCAGGCATGGATGGGGCCAAGGAGGGGTAATTACTACCAGTTCGGCGAACTGATGCCCATAATCCCTAGCAGTTCTCCCGAACCGGTCCGAACCGGTAGGATTTCACTCCTGCTCTGAGTTGAGTTGGGCTGGGCTGGGAGAGAGAGAGTGACCAGCCCAAGGTCATCTAGCCAGGGTAAAGCGGGATTCGAACTCACAACCTCCTGCTTTGTAGCCCAGTGCTTTAACCACTAGACCAAATTCTGTGCAAAAGGCAATCGATATAGTCTAACAATAAATCAATGTACTTTTTGTGCCGTATACTTTTTTAAACAAACTTTTTGATACTGTATACTTTTAATAAACAACCTACTACCGTATAGTTTTTAATAAATAAGAGCCTTGGTAGTATAGTGGTTTAATGCACCCTGTTATTAACACAGCTGCCTGCAATTTCTGCAGGTTCGAATCTTACCAGGCTCAAGGTTGACTCAGCCTTCCATCCTTTCTAAGGTAGGTAAATTGAGGACCCAGTTTGTGGGGGCAATAAGCTGACTTTGTATAAATATACAAAAGGATGAAGGCTATTGCTTAGCGCATTGTAAGCCGCCCTGAGTCTCCGGAGAAGGGCGGCATATAAATCAAATTTTAAAAAAAATGCATTTTTGATGCTACATACTTTTTCTTTCAACACACAGCCTTTCGTTGCCAAACAGCATTGGAAAAAACCTAGGCAGAACTGAAGATGGTTTCTTTGTGGGTTAAAAAAAACAGAACACGGATGTTTAGGGGGTTTTCACACGGCGGTGAATCGCGTTTCCCATCTCTACTTGCAGAATCGCAACCGCTCAGAAAACTGGACACAGACTCCCTGGCTGCAAAAGCAGATTTAGGATATGTCCCACCCAGGCAACCCCTTTCACACAAAGCTTCACACATACACACACACACACTTTTAAAAACTATTAAGCCATTTAAGGCAAGGGGTCTCCAAACCTTGGCAATTTTAAGACTTGTGGAGCTGGCTGAGGAATTCTGGGAGTTGAAGTCCACAAGTCTTAAAATTGCCAAGGTTTGGAGACCCCCTGACTTAAGGGACAGATATCCTAGCTTACCTTCCTTCCTGCGATCTGGGGCTGCCTCAACAGATGGGCCAATCTTCTCTCAGGTTTTTCTTCTGCTTAAGCCCTTTTCTTGCAGATTCTCCGGGGCGATTCAAGTGCTGCCGTCCCTGTAGCCCCAGCCTGTCGGCGAAGAAGCAGATGGAAACGATTAGCCACAAAAAGCCGAAAGCTGGAAAGTTCCAGTTTTCCCAAAACTGGAAAATGAAACTCCGAGTTTTTCCGTTGCTCTCGTGCCTCGGGGCAGCCTTTCCGGATAGTCCTCAGAGTCTGACTAAGCGACTTACGTTGTTTCTTCTGAAAGGATGCTTGGCAACTCTTAATCACATTTTCTGGAGAGCCTCCCCAGAACCATTAGTAAGGCTGAGAGGAAAATCTCTTCGGCTGGGGTTGGGGGGGGGAAGCGCCGTTAACCGCTTTAATGTCACCATTGAACCGTATCCTCATCTTGTTCTTTTATTGTTTCATCCTTGAGGAGCATCGAGGGAAGTCAGGAAGCTTCTGCCAACCTCCAAAATATTACGCAGAGCCGGTTTGGCGTAGTGCTTAAAGTTCTGGCCTAGAAGCCAGGTGACTGTGAATTGTAGTACTGCCTCATGCATGAAAGCTGGCTGGGTGATCTTGAGCCAGTCACTCTCTCGGAGCCCATCTGAAAATATTTACAGACCCCTTACATCCTGGACATAAACTGTTTCAACTCCTACCCTCAAAACGATGATTTAGAGACGACCTCGGAACTTGACACATTGCACACCAGAACAACTAGACACAAGGACAGTTTTTTTCCTCTCCCTCTCTGTCCCTCCCTCCCTCTCCCTCTCTGTCTCTCCCTCCATCTTCCTCTGTCTCTCCCTCTCTCCCTTTCCCTTTCCCTCTCTCTCCCTCTCCCTTTTCCCTCCCTCCCTCTCCCTCTGTCTCCTCCCTCTCGCTTTCTCTCCCTCCCCCTCTCCCTCCCCCCTCCCTCT
This sequence comes from Pantherophis guttatus, assembly GCF_029531705.1. Next base: position 2,271,020 of record NW_026844049.1, on the reverse strand, counting down.
CTCCCTTCCCTTTCCCTCTCTCTCCCTCTCTCTCCCCCCTCCCTCTCCCTCTGTCTTCCTCCCTCTCTGTCTCTCCCTCCCTCTATCTCCCTTTTCCCCCCTCTCTCTCCCTTCCGCTCTCTCCTCCCTCCCTCCCCGTCTTCCTCTCTCTGTCTCCCTCCTTTCCCTCCCTCTCCCTCTCTGTCTCTCCCCCTCATCTCTTCTCTGCCTCCCTCCTTCTCCCTCTCTCTCTCTCCTCTCCCTCCCTCTCCCTCTGTCTTCCTCCCTCTCGCTTTCTTTCCCTGTCTCTCCCTTCCCCCCTCTCCCTCTCTCTCCCTCTCTCTCCCTGTCTCTCCCTTCCTCTCTCTCTCTCTCCTCCTTCCCTCCTCCTTCTGTCTCTCTGTGTTTATGAAATCAGACTGGTGCTCCCTTCTTTTCTGAAACTTGTAGTAAGGAGGAAGTGTGGTAATAACAGTAGAAGTTACACCAGAGAGTACAGAAGAAAGTATCTCATGTCTGTGACACTTGTGATAAATGTCTAATATATGGAAGGCATTGGAAAAACACACAAAAAATGAAGAATATTTGGCCTGGATATGATCATCCTCAATTTATGACCACAACTGAACCAAAGATTTTCTGTTGCTAAGTGAGACAGAAGCTTCTTGGATGAGAAGCGAAAGGTCTTCAAAAGAAAAAAAGAAGGAAGTCCAGTTGCCTCCTGAAAAAAGCACTTTTGGGACAACTGTGACCTGGATGGATGACTGAGAATCTCTATGGACGGTCATAAATAATTTTTTTTCAGTGCCGTTTTAACATCAAACGGTCACTAAATGAATGGTGGTAAATCAAGGCCTATCTGTACACAGAAACGTCTCCTCTCACAGGGATGAATGTTCCCTTCAGGATGGATTTTGGATTGCTGCTCCTTGTCATAAAATGAGACAAGAAGCAGGTTGATTGGCAGACGGGAATGCATGCAAGCTTTTCCTGAGGGAGGTGGGCCAAACTTGAGGCGAGACTACAGTTCCCAGAATTCCTTGTGACAGAGTTCACATTTTCTTCTGAAGGAGGCTGCTGCCACCTTATGGTTATTCCCGTAACTGCAGCAAAAGGGAATCGGATTATATGCAATTATCCAGAGGTGAGAGGTGAAGTAGGACCTGCTTCTGTTGTATTCAAGCTATTCTCTCTTCTCTTCTTAAGGATAGAGGTTGGGGAAATCAATTTTGGAAGCTTCCAGAAAAAAAAAACCTATGTTTCATAGTGATGGTCCATTTGGAATATCTACAAGATCAAATATCGGGAGCACTTTTGCATTTAAAAACAATCTTCTCTTTAAATCAGTTACGTCAATTACATAATTAACATTCATTTCTGATCTCTTAGCGTGGATAATATGCCTTCTCAAAAATCCTGATCTTGATCCAGCTGGTAAAGTAAAGCAGGTGTGTGAGATGTTGCTGAGTTTCTCAAGTGGAACAGCAGAGGGCGCCCTAGACCAAATTATCACTTATGTTATTCCTACTTCCTGGATTCAGACGGTTTGTGCGAGTTTGGTGGCACATACCATAGCACCACAGCATCTGCCTCCTTCCTTCCTTCCTTCCTTCCTTCCTTCCTTCCTTCCTTCCTTCCTTCCTTCCTTCCTTCCTTCCATCCTTCCTTCCCTTCCCTTCCCTTCCCTTCCCTTCTCCCTCCTTCCTCTCTCCCTCCCTCCCTTCCGTATTTTTCATTTTATTCCGAAAATTAAAGTACAAAGACAAAAACATTTAAAAAGATGCAATTTAAAAGGACAAAAACACCTATTATTCCCCCTAATTGAACACTGACACATATATTGCAACAATAAATAACTGCCAACTGCATTTCCGATCTCTGTGAGTTGATTGACTGCCCAGGAATAGAGTACAACCACCACTGCCAATTTCTAAGTGAGCTTGTAATAGGATTGTCCTCAGGGGTGGGTTCTACTTACCTTTACTACCGGTTTGCATTGTGTGCTCTTCTGCACATGTGCAGATCACTTATGATGACGTCAGGGTTGTTGGGCGGAGCCTCCCGCCAGTTTTACTACTGGTTCTATAGAATTGGTCCGAACCGGGGGCAACTCATCACTGAATGTCCTGATAGTAGGCTATCTCATATTCAGTTACGAAGGTAATAGGGACCAGGTTTGTGGCTGCTAAGAGATGCAGTTGTAAAATATGACATCACTTGACTGCATTGCTTAGCGATACCAATCCAGGCAGTCCCAGTTTTCTTCATAACCCCAAGATGTGCAGGTTGTTAGCAATAGGACTTAGACTTATATACCGCTTCAGAGTGCTTTATCACTCTCTCTAAGTGGTTTACAGAGTCAGCATATTGCCCCCAACAATCTGGGCCCTCATTTTACCCATCTCGGAAGGATGGAAGGCTGAGTCGACCTGAGATGATAGATAGATAGATAGATAGATAGATAGATAGAGAGAGAGAGAGAGAGAGAGAGAGAGAGAGAGAGATGGATG
>NW_026844049.1:2032963-2268009 GCF_029531705.1 Pantherophis guttatus | reverse complement strand
AGATAGATAGATAGATAGATAGATAGATAGATAGATAGATAGATAGACAGACAGACAGACAGACAGATAGATAGAGTGGTGGGATTCAGCCAGTTCGCACCCCTTCGGGAGAACCGGTTGTTAACTTTCTGAGCAGTTTGGCAAACTGGTTGTTGGAAGAAATCATTAGGGCAGAGAACCAGTTGTTAAATTACTTGTATCCCACCACTGGATGGATGGATGGATAGATAGATAGATAGATAGATAGATAGATAGATAGATAGATAGATAGATAGATGAAAGAGAGATATGAGAGAGAGGGGGGACAGAGGAAAGGGAGGAAGGGGGAAGGAGAGAGAGAGAGCACAGTAGCAATAGCATTTAGATTTATATACCGCTTCACAGTGCTTTATCACTCTCTCTAAGCAGTTTACTGAGTCAGCCTATTGCCCCCAACAACTTAAGTCTTCATTTTAGCAACCTCGGAAGGATGGAAGCTGAGTCAACCTTGAGTTGGTGAAAATCGAACTGCCGTCAATTGGCAGTCAGCAGTAGTAGCCTGTAGTACTTCATTCTAACCACTGCACCACAGACGCTCTTAATGATGGTGATTCCTGCAATAGTGTGGAAGAAATGAGGAAACAGCAACGGAAGAGGTGAAATCACTCCCACTTCCTTCTCTCCACATATTCGGGATACACCAAGCACTGTCCATACAAGTCCACAAAACTTGCAAAAAAAATAAAAATCAGACCAGAGATTATGGGATGCACAGTTCACTCTTGGTATAAGCATATATAAGTCTTCCTCGACTTACAACAGTTTGTTTAGTGACCCTTCGAAGCTATAACAGCACTGAAAAAAGAGACTTATGGACATTTTTCACACTTGTGATGATTGAGGCGTTCCCATGTCATGAGATCAAAATTCAGACGCTTGGCCGCGGGTTCATATTTACGACGGTTTGTGGTGTCCCGGGGTCATACGATCTCTTTTTGCGACCTTCTGACAAGCACAGTCAATGAGGAAGCCAGATTCACTTAACAACCATGTCACTGCCTGAACCAACTGCAGGCACTTCACTTACTGTAACACCTGTGGTAAGAAAGGTCATAAAATGGGGTTAAATCAGGGATGAAATGCTCCCGGTTCGGACCGGATCGCCCGATCCGGTAGCGATGGAGGTGGGTGGTTCGGAGAACCGGTAGCAAAAATCCCTGCCCCCCCCCCATGCCCAGCTGAGCCGCACAATCATCAGAGGCTTTTTGTTTTAATTTTTAAAAGCATTTTTTCTACAACTTCTTCGGCCGAAAAAACGCTTTTAAAAGTAAAAAAAAAAAAAGCCTCTGATGATCGCGCGGCTCAGCTGGGATCATCAAAGGGATCGTCAGCTGATAATCCCAGCTGAGTTGCCTGATCGGCGGAAGGTTTTTTTTTCTTTTAAAAGCCTCTGATGATCCCAGCTGAGTTGCCTAATCAGCAGAAGCTTTTTTTCTTTTAAATGCCTCTGACGATCCAAGTTGAGTTGCCTGATCGTCAGAGGCTTTTAAAAGAAAAAAAAGCCTCTCCCGATCAGGCAACTCAGCTGGGATCGTCAGAGCCTTTTGAAAGCATTTTTTTACAACCTCTTCGCCGAAGAGGTTGTAGAAAAAATGGTTTTAAAAGAAAAAAAAAATTGGCCACACCCACCCAGTCACATTACCCCTCCCCCTCCACCAAGCCACGCCCACAGAACTGGTAGTAACAAATTTTAGATTTCACCACTGGGTTAAACTCATTGAACAAACGTCTCATTCAGCAGGATGAATTTTGGGCTCAATTGTGGTTCTGTGTCAAGGATTACCTGTACTCACCTCACTCACATAGGTGCAGAATAGAATACATCAGACTGATGTTTCTCAACCTCCGTGACTTTAAGATGCGTGGATTTCAACTCTCAGAATTCCCCAACTATCTGAAAGTCACTGAGATTGAGAAGCACTTCATGAGATGAACCAACCTGCTAAGGAGAGCGGCTAACAGAAGACAGAGGTCTTCAAACTTGGCAGATTTTAAGACTTGTGGACTTCAACTCCCGGAATCTCAGCTATGCTGTCTGGAGAATTCTGTGAGTTGAAGTCCGCAAGTCTTAAAGCTGCCAAGTTTGAAGACCTCTGGAATAGAAGGTAAAGGTGTAGCTGCAAGAGAGGGGAAGGGACTAAATTGCTGGCTAATCTCCGGAGGTTGAGAAATATCTCTATAAGCTTCACTGCTCTACTACTCTTCTTCTCCTCCTCTGAAAGTTGCTGTTATTTATCAACTTTAATCTTTACTCTTCAGCAGTGCGGAAAATTGGGACTTAATTTGCTTTGGGAGGGAAAGCATTGGGGGATTAATTGCTGCTCCTTTTCTCTCCCCCCCCCATTTAAACTCTTGTATTGCTTCAGTTGAGGTGCTCCAGCTTGTGACTCATTCATTTCCTGGTTCCCTCTTTTCCCCCCCTTCCTCTCGGGTGTCTTCAGCTGAGGATGAATGCATTTTTTTTGAGCAATGGGGCTGGGATCAAAGATGCTGGAGGGTGAAAAATAAAGAGTAACAGTGAACTGCAGAATAGGACAATTTTCTTCAGTTGGCCCAAGGACATGTATGGCTGTATGTGAAATTCTCCCCCATTGTTCTGTTATGCATAGTTTCTTTTTTTTTCTTTTTTTTTTATTGAAAAGTTTTTAAAAGTTTTACAGACATTTCCCCTTCCCCCACCGTCCTCCCCTTCCAACCCTCCCCTTCCCCTCCCTCCCCCCGCCACACTTCCCAGAGCAAAATACAGGGTATAACATTTGACAATCATACACTAATATAAGCTAATTATCTATAGCCTCCTATCCCCCTCTTGAACTTTTAACTCCCCTTTTACTAAACTAAATTTAAGTACTTTATAAAATCTCTTTGATCATTCATAAGCTATTTGAAATTTTTTAGTCCGATATTTGCCTTGAATATAATCAATCCATCTTCTCCATTCTAACATATATTTCTCATTTGAATGGTCCTTTAGATATGCTGAAATTTTCGCCATTTCTGCTAAATTTACTACTTTTAATGTCCATTCTTGAATAGTAGGTAAATCTTCCTTCTTCCAGTGCTGCGCCACCAAGAGTCTTGCTGCAGTTATTAAGTTCAGAATCAAATTAGTCTCTATAGCCGTACGATCTGTAATTATACCTAACAAAAACAACTGTGGAGTAAACTTTATCCTTTTTTAAAAAATATTTTGAATAATCCACCATATTTTTATCTAAAATGCTTTAACTTTTTTACAAGTCCACCAAACATGAAAATAGGTAGCATCAGCACAATCACATCTCCAACATTTGGGTTGTAAACTCGGGTACATACAAGCTAACTTTTTGGGATCCAAATGCCATCTATAAAACATTTTATAAAAAATTTTCTCTCAGATTTTGAGCTTGTGTAAATTTTACATTTCTTACCCAGATCCTTTCCCATGTTTCCATCATTATTGGTTCCTCGAAATTTTGTGCCCATTTTATCATACAATCTTTAACTAACTCTGTCACCGAGTCTATTTCTATCAATATATTATACAACCTTTTTATGTGCATTTGACTATGGTCCCTAATTTGTTTTATCAAATGAGAAATTTCCATTTCTTCTTTTTGATTTATATTCATGTTATGCATAGTTTCAAAGACTTGTTTTCCAAGATTCTGGTAGCAGGAGGCCTACACCTCAAATGTTGGAGATAGAGAAGCAGATGTAGATGCTTACTAAGCAGATAGTAAAAGAGCCATGTGCATAAGTACAACTGATGGGTATCTTCTCCATGCAAAAGTCATTGAGGATCAGAGGTGGGTTTCAGCAGGTTCTGACCAATTCTGGAGAACCGGTAGCGGAAATTTTGAGTAGTTTGGAGAACCGGTAGTAAAAATTCTGACTGGCCCCGCCCCCATCTATTCTCTGCCTCCCAGTTGATCGGGAGGAAATGGGGATTTTACAGTAACCTTCCCCTGGAGTGTGGTGGGAATGGAGATTTTACACTATCCTTCCCCTGCCACACCCACAGAACTTCAAAAGCTTTGAGCACACTGACGATGACTCCTCGAATGGTGACGAAATGCTTGCAACTAAAATTGCCAAGCTTGGAGCTCAGACCAGCATACTTCCCCCTTTTTCCTTCTTCATTCTTGGAACTAAGTTTATGGATGGAGGAGAAACCTCCAGGCATTGGCTGATTGGCTGGCTGTTAGTCCCAGCTTTTGCCAAGCCAAGGGTGGGGTAACTAATGATGCAGAAGGATTGCCTTTCAGCACAAAGTGCACAGCTGACACCACAAAAGGCTTACACAGCCGTAGCCATCGGTGAAGTCTGTTAGTCTCTGTTCTCTTGGCACCGGGTGTAGCCCACCGCACTCGGTTTTGCAGTGAGGATGATCAGACCCCAAGTTAAGCAAAACCAGATTCTCCAAGCATCTATTTTGGTCCTCAGTTTTCCATAGGTTTTGCTTTTTGGCTTTTCTGTTTCCTCTAAAAGGAGCTTTTTTGTTCAGCCCCCTTGGAGTCTTCTTGTTTGACATATCGGGGCATTACATAGACCAGTGTTTCCCAAAGTGTGGTACGCGTACCCCCAGGGGTACAGGAAGAGTTTGGTGGGGGTACGCGTTGCACCGGAGTTTGGTGGGGATCACATGGGAATATCCACTGCACCGTGCTTAGCTGCGCCCACAGAACAAGGAAAGAAATAGGCGCGTATTGCAGTTTTTACACGGGAACTGGGGCCATCGTACATCGTATCACAACTCATTATGGTGGGAACTTCTGCGCATCCTTCGCGCAGCTTGGGTTCGGCCATTTTTAAACTGCGGGAACATTAACAGTTGACGTTGAGCCGCGGAGCTGTTTAAACGCCGGAGAATTGCAGTGTTATCTAACGGTTAGACAGTCAATGCGTTAAGCAATAGCCTTCATACTTTTGTATATTTATACAAGGTCAGCTTATTGCCCCCACAATCTGGGTCCTCATTTCACCTACCTTTGAAAGGATGGAAGGCTGAGTCAACCTTGAGCCTAGTGAGATTTGAACTTGCAGTAATTGCAAGCAGCAGATGTTAATAACAGTGCTTTAGTCCATGTACTACAGGCTCTTCTAACTTTATGTGTGCTGCGTTCTTTGGGGTCCGTAGCTGGGGAAGAACACTTCCTTGAAGGCTTCCATATTGTTCCTCTTCCTGCTCCTGAGGCTGGACCAGAAGAAGCTCACATCAAGAGGGGCTACGTCAGGCAACTGCGATTGGCATGGAGATAATCGGAGCTGCAGGGAGTGTGCTAAACCAGTATTTCTCAACCTTGGTAGCTTGAAGATGGGGGGACTTCAACTCCCAGAATTCTGGGAGCTGAAGTCCCCCCATCTTCAAGCTTCCAAGGTTGAGAAACACTGTGCAAAACGGTAAAAGCCAAAAAAAACATTGTCCTGCACGAAAGAGGGAGGTTGCCAAAGGGAAATGCCTGGAATTAGGGAACAAGAAGTCCAGTGAAAGAAGCAGATGGGGTCTTCTCCTCGCCCTGAACGATCCCCCAGCTGCGCTCTGAATAGGATGAAATCTGAAACCTTCCCACCGGTCCGTTTTGTTGCTACTGTATTTGATGGAAACAAATGAGGCAGCCTTTCTCAGGTACCTACGTTATATACACAGTGCTTGGGGCAGGGGTGGGAGGTGGGGGTGGGGGTGAAGGGGGAAATGATCTGATCCTGAATGACGATTTTCACAGAAACACGATTTTCCTCATTCCCGTTTTGCTCTTTAACATGAATGACCCCACACACACACCCCGAAGCAAACTTTAAAATGTTAATTTTTTCCACGCAGATACTTCAGAAAAATATTTGAGTAGGCAACACTTCAGATGCTTGCCTTCCTTCCTTCCTGTTTTTGTCTTCCTTCCTTCCTTCCTTCCTTCCTTCCTTCCTTCCTTCCTTCCTTCCTTCCTTCCTTCCTCCCTCTCTCCCTTCTTCCTTCCTTCCTTCCTTCCTTCCCTCCTCTTCCCTCCTCTTCCTTCCTCCCACCCTCCCTTCCTCTTATCTCTCCTTCCTTCCTTCCTTCTTCCTTCCTTCCTTCCTCTTCCTTCCTTCCTACCTTCCCTCCTTTTCCTTCCTTCCTCCCACCCCCTCCTCTTATCTCTCCTTCCTTCCTTCCTTCCTCTACCCTCATCTTCCTTCCTCCCACCCTCCCTTCCTCTTATCTCTCCTTCCTTCCCTCCTCCTCCTTCCTCCCTCCCACTCCCTTCCTCTTATCTCTCCTTCCTTCCTTCCTCTTCCTTCCTTCCTTCCTTCCTTCCTTCCCTCCTCCTCCTTCCTTCCTCCCACCCCCTCCCTCTTATCTCTCCTTCCTTCCTTCCTTCCTTCCTTCCTTCCTCCTTCCTTCCTTCCTTCCTTCCTTCCTTCCTCCCACCTCCCCTTCCTTCCTTCCTTCCTTTCTCTTCCTTCCTTCTTCTTTCCTTCCTTCCTCTTCCTTCCTTCCTTCCTTCCTTCCTTCCTTCCTTCCTTCCTTCCTTCCCTCCTCTTCCTTCCTCCCCTCCTCCCTCCCTCTAATCTCTCCCTCCCTCCCTCCCTCCCTTGCAGTGCTGCTGTCCACTCCACAATCTGTTTTAATCAGGGGTGGGTTCTAAATTTTTTTACTACCAGTTCTTGGGCGTGGCTTATTTTGTGGGCGTGGCTTGATGGTCATGTGACAATTCTTTAGGATTTAGCAGAGTACTGGTCTACCAGGCTTTTAACTGCTTGCAGAGCTGTACCAGTCTCCCAATTTATTTTTGCAGGCACTGGTCTACCCATTTATTTTTGCAGGCACCAATCTACTCATGTATTTTTGCAGGCACCGGGCTACTCATGTATTTTTGCAGGCACCGGGCTACTCATGTATTTTTGCAGGCACCGGGCTACTCATGTATTTTTGCAGGCACTGGTCTACCCATTTATTTTTGCAGGCACTGGTCTACTCATTTGTTTTTGGAGGCACCGGTCTACCACCAAACTACCTTTTACCACTGATCAGCTGTAGGGCGGCCCTTTGAAGCCCCACGGCAAGAGTTTAAACAGTTTTTTTCCTTCTAGCTGATCAGCTGGGACTCAGGAAGCGGCAATAGATTGGGGGTGGGGCCAAATAAAAGGTAAAAATAATGTGGGGCGGGGGGGGGGCAGAACCGGTTTGGTGACATCATATCGTCACCGCTACCGGCTCGGCGGATTGGGCCGAACCGGGAGGAACCCACCACTGGTTTTAATGGCTCTTGTGAATCTAACTCCATAGATTCTGTGGCAAATATCCTTTATAGATCTACTCTACTTCTGGAAGCTTTTCAGATGGACAACTGTGACGTAGGGCTCCCCTTTCTCTATTTCAGAAAGGTAAGTATAGGAAAAGAAGTGGTTATGCATACGGATGCACATCCGTGTGTGTGTGTGAGCAAGACCATTAAATGCACCAGCAGCTGAATCAGAATCTTCTTCCTCTCTTTGAAATCTACTCATCCCTTCTTCGAGGCCTGAAGGATTGTCTAGCAAAGGAAAGGAAGCCTCTGGTGATCCAAGGGGGTCTCGATGACAGCGCTTCCAAGAGGAGCAAATGGGCCACAGGCAGTGGTGGGATTCAGCCAGTTCGCACCTATTCGGGAGAACCGGTTGTTAACTTTCAAAGCAATTCAGAGAATCAGTTGTTGGGAGAAATCTTATTTTGTTTTTTTCCACTTGACAGGGCTAATCCTGTAAGGAAGCCAGAAAGGAAACATTCTGGTGGTGTTTCTAGCCTAATCTTTATTGCCCTGCTCACAGAAACTGCCTCTCTGGTTAACCCTTATTACATTGTAACAGCTAAGGCAAAGCGCCCATCGACGTGAGTGACGTTGAGTTCGCCACACCCACATAGTCACATGGCCATCGAGCCACGCCTACCCAGCTGGTCATTAGGGCAGAGAACCGGTTGTTAAATTATTTGAATCCCACCACAGGCCACAGGGATGGATTATGCATTGCCCAGATACCCCAGTTCTCTCTTGTGACTTATCCTTCTTCAGAAAATGCCTCTTCTGGATCATAAATGCAAACTGCAGGAATATCAGCCGGCTTCCTCAACAGCTCACCAGGCAGCGTTGTCCCCAAACCACCTTAAATCTCCTTCTGGATCGCAATACATACATCCCCCATCAGAACGAGAATTGCCGAGCAAAGCAATTTTAGGGGTGGCCTGGAAAAAAGCTGTCGGGCGTGGACTGTGACGGCCTTCTATTTAGCAAGATCAGTCCCCAAATATATAAGTGTACTTTGGAGCGGATGCCTACGACAGAATCCGCTCTGGAAGGAAGCCAAGCGTCGTTTATATGGACCTCTCTCTGTCTCTCTCCAACTGGGTAATCTTAAGGACCACTCCAGGTGGCTGACAAGACCCAGATGTGCACCTGCGTTGCATATATACAAGCACATGTGCATCCACACAACTACCCTCCCTCCTTTCTCATGTTAATGTCATTTAAGCAGAGAGAATCTTACCAATGGCCAGCAAACTATCTGAACCTTTGGCTCGGTTCCTGCCTAATTAGATTGGCTTCCCTGCCTATACGTTTTCCAAAAGTCTTGGGCCTCCCTTCCCCCACTTTCCTAAAGTCTCAGGCTGCACTGTGCAAAATTAATTAAGGCAACTGCTAACTTGGCAGCGGCAAGGAAAGGGAGGAGGGTCACCGAGAGCAAGATGGAATGGCGGTCTTGGTAAACCAAGGACAAATGCGGGCAGAAGGGCTCCTGAAGGAAAAGGAGATGAGCATTTCACCCTGAGGAGCTCTAGAAGAAAGTGTGATTCGGTAGGGAGCAGATAGATATTCAGATACACAATCCCTAGGATGCAGTGGATTTTCAGATGCAGACTCCCTAGGATGCAACCGTCCGTCCCCTAAAATACACACAATCTTCATTTTGTAGCTCTTGGGCAGTGGTGGAGTAAAAAAATATATATGCTACCAGTTCTGTGGGTGTGGCTTGGTGGGCGTGGTATGGCTTGGTGGGCTTGGTTTGGTTTGGTGGGTGTGGCAGGAGAAGGATACTGCAAAATCCCCATTCCCACCCCACTCCTGGGGGAGGATACTGCAAAATCCCCATTCCCTCCTCACTCCAGGGGAAGGATACTGCAAAATCTCCATTCCCTCCCCACTCCTGGGGGAAGGATACTGCAAAATCCCCATTCCCATCCCACTCCTGGGGGAAGGATACTGCAAAATCTCCAATCCCTCCCAAATCCAGGGGAAGGTTACTGCAAAGTCCCCATTTCCTCCTGATCAGCTGGGATTCGGGAGGCAGAGAATAGATGGGAGTGGGGCCAGTCAAGAATTTTTACTACCGGTTCTCCGAACTACTCAAAATTTCCGCTACCGGTTCTCCAGAACTGGTCAGAACCTGCTGAAACCCACCTCTGATCAGTGGTTCTCTACCTATGGTCTATGGGACCATGATGCCATCACAGGGGTCTGTGAAGGCTGGAAGAAATGTTATGCTTTAAATCTTGAGTTAAGTCTTGGTGGTCCATGGTTATGGCTCATGGCCACAAAAAGTATTTAAAGAGGGTCCTTGATGAAGAAAAGGTTGAGACCTACTGGCATAAATAATACTAAGGACCTGAATTTCTACAATACATTAGTACAAATGTAGGTTGGATTGTTGGCAGTTCCACATGCTATGAAAAGCCCATTCTGTCAGAACATTCATTAAGAAGGTCAGCCAATGAATAGGCATAGCAACTAAATCAGCCAATTGGGAGCTTTGAAAGACTGGAGCCAGGGTATGTCTTAGTCTGCAGCTTCTGAGTCTGTGCTGAGAAAGAGAAATTGAACCCAGTCTGTATGAACTTGTCTGCTGATCTGAGCTGAACTGAAACTGTGAATCTTCTGTTGGTATTGTAAATTTACTTCATGCATTATTGTGAATATAAAGAAGTTAATGAATCCTGCTGCATCAGTTTTTCTGTGTGTGCTTCTGGATTTGATTTTTGTAAAAAAAACTCTGACACACTCATTGTCTTAGCAAGTTGTGTGAACAGGCCACAATAAGCCAAAAGATGGGAGGAATGTGACTTAAGCATAGTACACCATCTGAACATATAGGTTTTATCTGGTTCTCTCTGATTGAGAGTTTAGCATATTGCGTGAGTCTTGCCAACTGGATGGATCAAACATCTCAGGATAAGATAATTTCCTACGAGTTTAGCAGATCCTGGAAATGAAAATTTGCGCTAAAGTGCACTAGAGCAAGGAACTGTGAAATTGGGATCTGTTTGGAAGGTGTCATAAGTGGCCTAGTGCACGGGAAAAAACATTTCCTTGCCTTTTCATGCTTTTATCTAACTTGCAAGTTGGGTCTCAATCAGGGGTGAAATCCAGCAGGTTCTGGAGAACCGGTAGAGGAAATTTTGAGTAGTTCGGCGAACTGGCAAATACCACCTCTGGCTGGCCCCAGAGTGGGGTGAGAATGAAGATTTTGCAATATCCTTCCCCCGGGAATGGGGATTGTGCAGTATCCTTCCCCTGGAGTGGGGAGGGAATGGAGATTTTGCAGTATCCTTCCCCTGGAGTGGGGTGGGAATTGAGATTTTGCAGTATCTTTCCCCTGGAGTGGGGTGGGAATGGAGATTGTGCAGTATCCTTCCCCTAGAGTGGGGAGGGAATGGGGATTTTGCAGTATCCTTCCCCTGCCACACCGACCAAGCCATACCATGCCCACCAAGCCACGCCCACAGAACCGGTAGTAAAAAAATTTGGATTTCACCGCTGGTCTCAATGGCCCCTAGCAAGAGAGACAGCTTTTCATAAAGCCAATTAGGGGAACAAAAGTTATGTGGATGTGTGAACATGAGCTGCCTCTTGTTCCAGCTGAACTTTTAGTGATCAGAAGTCACGGTGAGGAAAGGGCCTTGGTAGTACAGTGGTCTAAAGCACCCTGTTATTAAGCTGGTTATTAAGACCATCTGCCTGCAATTACTGCAGGTTCGAATCTCGCCAGGCTCAAGATTGACTCAGCCTTCCATCCTTTCTAAGGTAGGTAAATTGAGGACCCAGTTGTGGGGGCAATAAGCTGACTTTGTAAAAATATACAAAAGGATGAAGGCTATTGCTTAGCGCATTGTAAGCCGCCCTGAGTCTCCGGAGAAGGCCAGCATATAAATCAAATAAAAAAAAAAAAGAGAGAGAGACAAATTCCAAAGTATGGAACTCCCCGGTATTTCTGGGCCAGCTTTACCCACAGAACCTGATCCTACAGGTCCCAGTGTTGTGATTATCGAGCTCCCTGATAGAACCATTCCAAACCCTTTCTTGATTCCTGCATTTAATAAAGCGTATTTACAGAGTATATGAATTCCAGATTTGACTCTGGACTCAGGGGACCCATATTCCTGTCCTGGAACCGGTGTATCCGGTCTGAGGTTAGGAAAGGAGGAGGAGGAGGAGGAGGAGGAGGACAGGAGGACAGCAAGGCTGGAGCAGAGCATTCATGGCTTGTGTATTCCTTCTGTCGTTGACACATGGAGTGGAGAGTGGGCTAACAAACAGCATCTGGTAAAAGTCAGATCTGGAGCTTGCTGAGGGAAAGAAGTCAGTTCGGCTGCCAACTTCTACCTCCCCTTAGTCATTTTCTTTGCAGATGGACGAAGAGTTCAGCCAGGGAAAGGTCTATGTAGTTCACACTGGCAGGTGGTGATTAAGTCACTCTCCCATTGGCTTCACTCCATGGCTTGGATTTTGACGTGTAACAAGGGGCGAAGGCACGTGGCATCGTCTTTCTCTTGCAAAGTGGACCCAAAGAGGGAATGCCACCGGCCGTCCATCAGCCTAGGTGTTCCCTTAGGGCAGTGGTTCTCAACCTGTGGGTCGCGACCCCTTTGGGGGGGTCGAACGACCCTTTCACAGGGGTCGCCTAAGACCACCGCAAAGCACATATTTTCGATGGTTTTAGGAATAATTTTAGGGTTGGCGGGTCACCACAACATGAGGAACTGTATTAAAGGGTCGCGGCATGAGGAAGGTTGAGAATCACTGCCTTAGGGAATGCTCTGAATCCATTTTGCTTTGTTTATTTACTTATTAGAGCTACTCTTGCAATGCAAAACATAATTGGTAGTACAGTGGTCTAAGGCACCCTGTTATTAAGCTGGTTATTAAGACCAGCTGCCTGCAATTACTGCAGGTTCGAATCTCACCAAGGCTCAAGGTCGACTCAGCCTTCCATCCTTTCTAAGGTAGGTGAAATGAGGACCCAGTTTGTGGGGGCAATAAGCTGACTTTGTATAAAATATACAAAAGGATGAAGGCTATTGCTGAGCACATTGTAAGCCGCCCTGAGTCTTCGGAGAAGGGCGGCATATAAATCAAATTAAAAAAAAAAAAAATTGTCCCCTTGGGAGAGAGAGTAAAATGACATTATTTTTTTGAAAAAAAAAAAAATCATGCTGGGGAACAAAATGGTGGCCATATGAAAAGCTGCCTTTCAGATTCTTAGTTTCAGAAGCGATTGGACAGTCATTTGTCTGAAACAGTATAGGGCCGAGATGGCGAACCTATGGCACAGGTGGCACGTGGAGCCATATCTGTGGGCACGCGAGCATTGCCCTAACTGAGTTCCAGCATCCATGCGAGCGCCGGTCAGCGGATTTTCAGGCCTTCTGGGCCCACTGGAAGTCGGGAAACGAGCTGTTTCTGGCCTCTGGAGACCCTCTGGGGGGTGAGGTGGTGGGGAAGGCTGTTGTTGCCCTCCCCAGGCTCCTAGAAAGGCTTTGGAGCCTGGGGAAGGCAAAAAACAGGCCTCCCAGTCCCACCGGAAGTCGGGAAATGAGCCATTTCCAGCCTCCAGAGGGCCTCTATGCGGGTGGGGAAGGCCATTTTCGCCCTCCCCAGGCTCCAAGAAAGTCTCTGGAGCCTGAGGAGAGCGAAAAACAGGCCTACCAGGCTCACCGTGCCATCGTGTGCCAAAACTGGGGGGAGCGTGGGGGGTTTCATGGGGGGCGGGGCACGTTGAATTATGGGTGTGGGCACACGCACGCAATCCCGCCGCGCTCCCCCCGCTTTTGGCACGCGACGGCAAAAAGGTTAGCCATCACTGGTATAGGGTTTCCTGCTTGATTAGGAGGTTTATTGGTTCAATTTATTTATTGGTTCGATTTATATGCCGCCCTTTTCCCGAGACTCAGGGCGGCTTACAATGCGTTAAGCAATAGCCTTCGTACTTTTGTATATACCTGCTTAGTAGGGCTTTCGGGGCCCCCTAAGCGGTGTTCTTTTTTTATACAAAGTCAGCTTATTGCCTCCACAAACTGGGTCCTCAATTTACCTACCTTAGAAAGGATGGAAGGCTGAGTCAACCTTGAGCCTTGGCGAGATTCGAACCTGCAGTAATTGCAGGCAGCGGGTCTTAATAACCAGCTTAATAACAGGGTGCCTTAGACCACTGTACTACCAAGGCTCTTAAATTGCGGCCCGTGGGCCTTGAGTAAGACACCCGTGGTCTACTTGTTTTGAAAGGGTCCACAACCCAGCTTCGTATTCCATATTGGTTCTGTTGTAATGCTAAATCCTAGGCTTGTTCTCTTTTGTAAGTTTCGAATTCCACGATCCACGAAGAAAAGCACTTCTGGCAATGCACAGTCCATAAACAGGAAGGCCCTGATGTGTTGGACTTAACCAAAACCCCAACTCGGCCTTGGAGTCTTGCTGCACTTAGGGAGGAAGACGTCAACAGTGGACCAAGTTTCCATTCCAACTGAGCCAGGAGTCCATATGGATGCAAAAAAATTGCCATTGTTGTTGTTTTTTGCTATCTTGTGCACTCTGGCACAAGAATAATCCCTTCCTGCGCATTTGTCTCCTTCCTTGGCTGGACCCGACTCTCGTTAATTTCTCCAGAGAGCTTCCCGCGTTCTGAATTGTACTGTTATTCCAACTGCGTTGCTATGAGTAGAGCGTACCGAGTAGATCGTTCATGTTTTATTTTCTGTGTTGTGCTAACAAATCTAACACTGGAGACAGGTTCCAACTGCTTGCAATCTGCTGTTTTTGTCCTCACGAGTTTCCAGAACCATTTGCCTGTTGTTTTCTCCCTCCAACGGTTCCTTGTCAAAACTGAAATAGAAGATTGATTGGTCTTAGGTTCTTTAGGGTTCTAGGCCTTCTTCGGTACGTATCGGAACATGTGTTTAATCCTTGGCATTCAACTCAAGGTAGGTAGGTAGGGAAAGAGCTTTGAAAAGCCAGCAAGCTTCTGTCCGCCAAAATAGATCTAAGTGGCAGCTTGTGATCCCCCCTATCTCTCTCTTTATTAACTCTCCATATTGGGTGATTTTTTCAAGATTATGATTCCATGAATAAAAAGTCCAGGGGTGGGTTCTAAATTGTTTTTACTACTGGTTCTGTGGGCGTGGCTTATTTTGTGGGTGTGGCTTGATGGTCATGTGACAATCCTTTAGGATTTAGCAGAGTACTGGTCTACCAGGCTTTTAACTGCTTGCAGAGCTGTACCGATCTACCCATTTATTTTTGCAGGCACTGATATGTATTTTTGCAGGCACTGATCTACTGATGTATTTTTGCAGGCACTGATATGTATTTTTGCAGGCACTGATCTACTGATGTATTTTTGCAGGCACTGATATGTATTTTTGCAGGCACTGATCTACTGATGTATTTTTGCAGGCACTGATATGTATTTTTGCAGGCACTGATCTACTGATGTATTTTTGCAGGCACTGATATGTATTTTTGCAGGCACTGGTCTACCTATTTATTTTTGCAGGAACTGATCTACCCATGTATTTTTGCAGGCACTGATCTACTCAGGTATTTTTGCAGACACTGATCTACTCATGTATTTTTGCAGACACTGATCTACTGATGTATTTTTGCAGGCACTGATCTACCTATTTATTTTTGCAGGAACTGATCTACTCATGTATTTTTGCAGGCACTGATCTACTCAGGTATTTTTGCAGACACTGATCTACTCATGTATTTTTGCAGCACTGATCTACTCATGTATTTTTGCAGGCACTGGTCTACCCATTTATTTTTGCAGGCACTGAACTACTCATGTATTTTTGCAGGCACTGGTCTACTCATTTGTTTTCTTTTAACACTGATCAGCTGTAGGGCGGCCCTTTGAAGCCCGCAGCAAGAGTTTAAATAATTTTTTTTCTTTCTAGCCAATCAGCTGGGACTCAGGAGGCAGCAACAGATTGGGGGTGGGGCCAAATAAAAGGTAAGAATAATGCGGGGGGTGGGGGGGCGGGGGGGCAGAACCAGTTCAGTGATGTCATATCGTCACCGTTACCAGCTCGGGAGAACCGGGCCGAACCGGGAGGAACCCACCACTGAAAAAGTCCACGAACAAATCACTGCATACAGTAGATACAAAGCAAAGCATCAGCTACAAGCATTGTATTTATTTTCAAGGACGCTTCTAGTCCCTAAAGGTTGTTTTTGGTAGGTAGACTCAGGTGACTGTAATTAAGTGCTTTGTGAGGAAGTGTTCCACCACAACCTCCAAGACACACAGAAAGGTGAGCATTTGTAGAGGAGATCCTGGGATGTGGGGGAGGAATCTCACTAAGGTTGTTGTGCAAATGGTGGTTTGTTGTATCAATTACCATGATGCTTATTTGTCAGAGTACCTGTAACATATTCCCCCAAAGTATCCATTGACTAAAATATGTTGGGTAAAAAGAGGAAGGAAGGAAGGAAGGAGAGTGAAGGAAGGAAGAGGAAGGAAGGAAGGAAAGGGAAGGAAGGAAGAGGAAGGAAGGAGAGGGAAGGAAGGAAGAGGAATGAAGGAAGGAAGGGAGGGGAGGAAGGAAGGAAGAGGGGAGGAAAGAAGGAAGGAAGGAGAGGGAAGGAAGGAAAGGAAGGAAGGAAGGAAGGAAGGAAGATAAAAACAGGAGGGAAGGAAGGAAGGAGAGTGAAGGAAAGAAGAGGAAGGAAGAGGAAGGAAGGAAGGGGAGGGAAGGAAGGGGAGGGAAGGAGAGATAAGAGGGAGGGAGGAAGGAAGGAGAGGGAAGGAAGAGGAAGGAAGGAAGGAAGGGAAGGAATGAAGGGAAGAAGGAAGAGGAGGGAAGGAAGGAAGAAAGAAAGGAAGGGGAGGGAAGGAAGGAAGGGGAGGGAAGGAGTGATAAGAGGGAGGGAGGGAAGGAAAGAAGAAGAGATAAGAGGGAGGGAGGGTGGGAGGAAGGAAGAGGAGGGAAGGAAGGAAGGAAGGAAGGAAGGAAGGAAGGAAGGAAGGAAGGAAGGAAGGAAGGAAGGAAGGAAGGGTGGGTCTCATTTGAAATGAGTTGCATTCTTGATCAAAGTGCCCCATTTTTTCCCACCAGAAGTCTTCCGGGAGTTGCGGAATAAGTCAATAAGTAGACGAAGTCAATACAAAATCTAAATTGGGTTTGATTTCATTTAAATTAAAATCAATTGAATGTAGCCGGTAAGATTGACTTCCAACATGAGTCCCTTCTACTTGACTGAAAACCTACAGTTCAGCAGTATCAAACTTTGGAAGGTCTCTGGAGGAAACATGAAAGGTTCTTGTAGAACTGAGGTTGCCAACTTCTGGTCTAGCACTAAGTACATTATTTTGTCCCACCGTTCCTACACTCCAGGATCCATTCCTTGAGAATCACTGCACTCCTAAGCTGTCATCCTTTGTTAGTCCTCAGATTTCCCTGCTCATGAAGATCTCATGAACTTTGGGGCTCTTGGCATTTGCTCGGGGTGCTCTACTGCACTGAGCAGGCCATCAGATTTTTGGAATAGCTCTAAATTCGTTCCGGCTCTGGGACAGGAAAACCGTAACTTTCCCTCTGAATGGAAAAGAATGACAGCTGGACTGGTTGAGGAATTTGGTCAGCTGTGAAACCTAAAGATTTCACACTCTCTTCAGCATTTCTTTGGCAAAGCCCCAGGCCACATGTTGTACAGTTGGGGAACGTATTGCGAACAGCAGGCGAGCAAAAGACCTTCCTTGGAGTCAAATGATGCATTACTTTAAAGAGGTAGTTGGATGCTGGGTGTTAGGGTATGTGTAAAAAGTATTTGTTGCTTGTGCAACGAGCAGAGCAGAAACACACAGGGAAAGAGATAAATGTGCAGCTCGTGTGAGAAAAATACTTTATATACAAGAAAATAAGCAGTCTCGGTGTAGGTAAAACAGTCCAAGGTCATAAACAGTAATATCAGTCCAGTAAGTATCTTCCCTTACCAAAGCAAACAGACTTTAGTAACTCTTGGTATACAGTACCATATAACAATTCAGTCAACAATCAGCAGAAAGACGCAGGAAGCAACAGGAACTATCAGGAAGAAGGAACGCTTCTCTGCGCTGCTTATTTATGCACTGTAGCCTAATTACAGGGTTCAGCAAACCCTGATTACGTGGCTCAGTTGTTTCTTAAAGAAACAGATATATTGCCTGACCAACAAGTTAGGAGTAAGCTACAAGCTAAACCTAACACTGGGCATGTTCTAAGATACTGGAACAGGCATGGTCACTAAACAGCCTGATGGAAGATCATCCTGCTCAAACTCACTGCACTGTAGAAGCGCACAAGTTTCTTCCTTAAAATATTTAGGTGAATATTTCCCATAAACTTCACACCGCTATTTTTCTTTTAACGACTCCCCCACAACTTGTCATGGTAAATGTCTAATAGTACCACCTCCCTGGCCTCCAGGTCCTGCAGGGGTTAACTGACCACATATCCCATAACCCCTGTAACCACTCCTTACCTCCTAGCCCCTCCTCCTGGGTATAAGAGCTCCAACCACGAGGTACTCCAGTTGATCCAGATGTATACCTGAAAGAGTAAGGTACAAGGTCAGTGACCTCCAGTACCACTAGGCCTAGGACCCACCTAGGTCTACAATAAATATAAAGAAAAAGATTGGAATTTGTCTTTGAGTTATTGGGCTAGATCCATCATTTCACACAACTGAAAAAAATGGAGGGCAAACAATTCATTCCTGCCCTTTTTGTGACCTCACAATGCCCCGTCCTTAGCTGGGGCATTCTTGGAAACCAAGTTAAAACTTGAGACAATACCAAATTTATCAGCTTGCTTGCTTTTACAGACGGTAGGGCATGGAGCTTGATGGATACCAAGGGGGGAATCTGTGGGTTCCTTAAAAAGATAAAAGTTCCCCTTGTACTTATGTGCTAGTCGTTCCTGACTCTAGGAGGAGGTGTTCATCTCCGTTTCAAAGCCAAAGAGCCAGCGCTGTCCGAAGACGTCTCCGTGGTCATGTGGCCGGCATGACTCAACGCCAAAGACGCACGGAATTCTGTTACCTTCCCACCAAAGGTGGCCCCTATTTTTCTACTTGCATTTTTTACCTGCTTTCGAACTGCTAGGTTGGCAGAAGCTGGGACAAATAACGGGAGCTCACCCCGTTATGCGGCACTAGGGATTCGAACCGCTGAACTGCCGACCTTTCGATCGACAAGCTCAGCATCTTAGCCCCCGAGCCACTGCGTCACTTAGACTTAGATCACTCCACCCAGTCACATTACCGCCCCCACCAAGCCACGCCCAGAGAACCAGTAGTAACAAATTTTAGATTTCACCACTGATGTAGGCCGTCAAACCCTAATGGCATTCTGCGTGGTAGGAATTTAAAGTTTTCTGAGTAGATGGTTGTTGAGCTCATTACAACTCTGGAACTTGCTCTACTATCAAGATATTCTGACTGCTAGGAAGTTTTTCCTAGCATTTTATCTTCTTCACTTCTTTTCATGATGCATTAGACTGCGCATTAGACAGTGTAATCTTGACTCCATTTCAGAGGGTGAGAACTATCTGCAGTTGCTCTACAGCTGAAGAAGTGCTGTGAAGATTTCTTAAGTCTGTCTGAGTGGGAGTAATTTTAAGTGCCAAGGCTTGGAGCAAGTATTTGTACATCTGCATTAGTACACAAACCCACACACAGCATTGCACACACAGAGACACTTGCAAATATATACAGCTCCCCAGACTTGGCCAGGAAGTTCTGCCTTAAAATGACAAAGTGGAATTTTTTCCAGTGGTTTTTCCACATTGCCTGTACTGATGAGGTTTGTAAAAATTTTTTTTAAAAAAACCTGAGGAAGATACTTTCCGCTGTAAGGGAGAGAAATCAGGGTTCCTGGAAGAAAGTCTTTTTTTTTTTTTTTGTCTCCTCAGCAACATGGAGTAAGAATTTAGCAGAGCGTCTCTGGAGATATTTTTTCCCCTCCTTTTCCTTTTCATACACATGGAAAGAAAAATGCAATTGTCTCTCACCTTCTTGAGACACAGTTTCCCATCTGTTCTTTCGAATTGGCTCTAAACTCAGAGTTCTTAGTAACAAGGGAAGGACGTTAATTCCCACAATGGAGGAAAGGAGATGGTGGGACTGGCCGAGCTAGCTGACTACACTAATTAGGGACAAGAACAGTGTGGGATTCAGCTGGTTCGGGTAAACCGGTTGTTAAATTGCTGGCTGGCCCCTCCCCTTCTTCCCACCCCTTCCAGGAGTCCCCACACGCCCCATTTTGGCTCCCAGGTAAGTGCAGGGAGGCCTACTAGGCCCAAAATGGGGCGTGGGGGTGCAGTACTCCCCCCATACCCCTTTTCTGGTCTCAGGAAGCTGCAGGGAAGCCTACTAGGCCCAAAACGGGGCACGGAATGGTGCGGCGCGGCCCCCCTGCAGCCCGTTTTTGCTCCCAGGGGGCTGCAGGGAGGCCTACTAGGCCCAAAATCGGCATGGGGGGTGCAGTACTCCCCCTGTACCTCCTTTCTGCAGGGAAGCCTACTAGGCCCAAAATGGGGCACGGAGGGGTGTGGCGCAGCCCCCCCCAGCAGCCCGTTTTTGCTCCCAGGAGGCTGCAGGGAGGCCTACTAGGTCCAAAAGGGACGCGGGGGGGCCATGGCCCATTTTTGCTCCCAGGGGGCTGCAGGGAGGCCTACTAGGCCCAAAAGGGGCACGGGGGGCCCCATGGCTCGTTTTTGCTCCCATGACGGTGCAGGAGGCCAAGTGCTGCCTATCACACCTCCTGGTCACACCCACCATGGCCATGCCCAGCCCACCTGGTCATTAGGGCAGGGAACCGGTTGTTAAATTATTTGAATCCCACCACTGGACAAGAATGTAGAACAGAACATTGGAGTTGGATGCACAAGAACTTTTATGCACAAGAACTTGGATTCAGTGGTCAAGATAACAGAGTAACAGAGTTGGAAGGGACACTGGAGGTCTTCTAGTCCAAACCCCTGCTCGAGCAGGAGACCCTATACAATTGCAGACAAGTAGCTGTCCAGTTTCTTCTTCTTAAAAGCCTCCAGTGATGGAGACTCACAACTTCTGAAGGCAACCTGTTCCACTGATTGATTGTTCCCACCGTCAGGAAATTTCCCCTTAGCTCTAGGTTGCTTCTCTTCTTGGTTCCCTCTCTGTTCCAACTGACAGTTGCCTTATACTAAGACGCTCTGGTGCTACGTTGTTACACATTCTACATTAAGTTTCAGGCTTTAAGTGTCAATTTATGCCCGATCACATAGTTTCGTAGCGAAGCATAGGGGTCCAGCTAGTAAAAATATATTTTTTAAAAAAGAGAAACACTGGAAGGACCCATATCTGAAAGGCGCAGAAGAGCTAACCTCTAAGCACCCAGAAAGAAACAGGACCAGATCAGCCTGTTTTGCTACTTGGGTGGAATGAGAAACAACTTCTCTTTACATCCACCCTTGTGAAGTTGCTGCTAATGTCTAAGACTCAATTAAAGGGCAGGCAGGTTGATCTGTTCAATAACACCCCAGTAAGTGATTTTGCAGGTCCACTGTGTCTGCTTTGCGGAATTTGAAAGTCTGTCAGGGAAACGTGTATCAGAATATGTCAACAAAAAGAGCTGATGACAAGCTCAACGTGTTATTTGTCTGAGAGAAAAATCCCAGACTACGATAAGTCATCTACCCCCCACATTTCCTCTAGCCATAATATACAATGTTTTAGTTTTGACTTGAGTGAAGCCATCCATTGTGGTTTGAAAACTATGATTAATGGCTTAGCGTGAGGGACTAGCCTAGCTTGAGCACACTCTAAAAACCATTGGATTCTGGGAGTGGAAGTGCACACATGGTACAGTGGCTGAGATGTGCTGCTCTAAACAGGCGGTAACCAACATCCCCAGATCAACCAGATCAAGTTGGAACAACTTGCCTTCAGAAGCTCCAACACTGGAAGTTTTTAAGGAGATGTTGGATAGCCATTTGTCTGCAGCGGTGCAGGGTTTCCTGCCTAAGCAGGGGGTTGGACTAAAAAGACCTCCAAGGTCCCTTCCAACTCTGTTAATCTATTCTGTTCTGTTCTGTTCTGTTCTGTTCTGTTCTGTTCAGTTCTTTTCTTTTCTGTTCTGTTCTGTTCTGTTCTGTTCTGTTCTACTCTACTCTACTCTACTCTACTCTACTCTACTCTACTCTACTCTACTCTATTCTACTCTACTCTACTCTACACTACTCTTCTCTACTCTAGTCTAGTCTAGTCTAGTCTAGTCTACTTAATTTACCAGACCAATTTAATCAATTTTATCAGAGCTTCTATCCAGTTTCATAAAGTCCATAGAAAACTCTCGCGATTCTGTAAATAATGTACATTTTCCCTAGCCGAACCTTGCAAATGATGCTGATAGCATCATAACGTTGAACTGCAGTGGGGCCCCTGCCTGAAGACGGAGAATGGAATGAAAGGAAGAAAAAGAGGAATTGTAAAAATAAAATAGTGTCCGGAGCACCGGTTGTGCATGCATAATGAATTTCGTCAAGAAGACAGGCAGATGTCACCTAATATCAGTGTAACTCTGCCTTCAGTTGACACTGCCATCTCAGGAAGGCATCAGAAGGAAACAGAGAGGGTTCAACTGAATGTCAGATCAAGTTATAAGAAAATGCATTTCTTGTGCAATGGCTTTCTTTTATGTTGGATGTTTTGTTCAAAAAATAAGAGTAGCTCTTTCACAGATAATGAATTTGCCATGCTACAAACTTTTTCTAGAATCATGTCATGGGATATATTATCTATATAATATGTAGATGTATATACATAAAATATGGAGAGAGAGAGATGGAGAGAGAGAGATGGAGAGCAAAAGAGAGATGAAGAGACAGAGAGTTGGAGAGAGAGAGATGGAGAGAGAGAGATGGAGAGAGAGATGAAAAGAGAGAGATGGAGAGAGGAGAGATGGAGAGAGAGAGAGATGAAGAGAGAAAAATGGAGAGAGAGAGATGAAGAGAGAGAGAAGAGATGGAGAGAGAGATGAAAAGAGAGAGATGGAGAGAGAGAGATGAAGAGAGAGAGATGGAGAGAGAGATGAAGAGAGAGAGAGAGAGATGGAGAGAGAGAGATGAAGAGAGAGAGATGGAGAGAGAGACGAAGAGAGAGAGAGATGGAGAGAGAGATGAAGAGACAGAGAGATGGAGAGAGAGATGGAGAGAGAGGGGGGAGGGAGGGAGAGAGGAGAGAGATCTTAACAGAATATCACAATAATAGAATGACAGAGTTGGAAGGGATCTTGGAGGTCTTCTAGTCCAACCCCTGCTCAGACAGGAAGACCTATACCATTTCAGATGGTTGTTCAATCTCTCCTTAAAAGTTTCCAGTGTTGGAGCATTCACAACTTCTGGAAGAAAGATGTTCCACTGGTTAATTGTTCTAATTGTCAGGAAATTTCTTCTTAGTTCTAGGTTGCATCTCTCCTCTCCTAATTTCCATCCATTGCTCCTTGTCATTATGTGTGTGTATATAACGTATATATATGGCAAAGACATAGAGCTCAGATGCCAAATACGAATAATAACAAGTAATAATAATAAACTGTGAATAGAATAGAATAGAATAGAATAGAATAGAATAGAATAGAATAGAATAGAATAGAATAGAATTCTTTATTGGCCAAGTATGATTGGACACACAAGGAATTTGTCTTTGGTGAATAGGCTCTCAGTGTATATAAAAGATACATTCGTCAAAAATCATAAGGTACAACACTTAATGACAGTCATAGGGTAATACCACAAACACCTTGGTGTATGTAATCTATCAATGTATTAAAGTAATCATACTATTCCTATGCGTTCTGTAAATTTAATTTTGTAAGGTGAAAAGACCTTTAATTTTACAAATGTAGTGAAGAAAATCCAGCTTGCTGGGTGCATCCAGCTTTTCGTTCTTCTGTGACTGAGTTCAGCCATTAATCCCAGTCTATACTAATCTATCGCTTGCTTAGTTTAAACTCTGGCTGTGGAGTTTCAACGGCAGTCCAGCGTTTGAGAAAAGTAAAAATGGAATATATCGAAGCAGCAACTGTTAGCCCTGCGGCGAGCAAAGGTAAAACGAAGCATCTCTTGTGATTCAAGTTTATTCAATGACTTTGTAGAACCATCCTTGTAGTTTCCTTGGCAACCGTACGGAAGTTGTCGGCCTTCGACTGAGTTGTTTTTTCAGCTTTCCTGACAATTCTATAGCCTTGGGATTTCCTGTTTCCCTTCTAAGTATAAACCCAACTCAACCCTGCTTAGCTTTTTGAGTTCAGCAAAGGAGCTACACCGGCCAAACCAAAGCAGGAAAATCAGGGGGAAAAAAAAAAGAAATTCCAGCCAAATCCTTTGCTGATTGACTGAAAAAACTTTGCTTTTCTCTGAGGTTTCAGCTGGCCCTTTGTGAACAGATGTGATTAACAGAAAAGCTAGTGGGTGGGTGGTGGATAGGAGGAATAATTGGAAGTGGTCCTGGGACATATTTCTACTACAGTTCTTCAGTCCAGAAAATGTCCTCTCGTTTTCCATCACAGATGCAGTTGGTCAGGAGAGGAAATCTAATGCTCTTCCCTTTTCTAGGTGAGCAAGAACCTAGGAAACCTGGGCCAAAACCTACGCTGTTTCCCCGAAAATAAGACCCAACCAGAAAATAAATCCTAGCATGATTTTTCAAGATGCTCGTAATATAAATCCTACCCCCAAAATAAGCCCCAGCCAGATAGGTGCATTTAGTACCGTATTTATTTATTTATTTATTTATTTATTTATTTATTTATTTATTTATTTATTTGTTTGTTTGTTTGTTTGTTTGTTTGTTTGTTCAATTTATATGCCGCCCTTCTCCAAAGACTCAGGGTGACTTACAATGCACTTATAGCAATAGCCTTCATTCTTTTGTATATACCTGCTTATTAGGGCTTTTGGGCCCCCCATAAGCGGTGTTTCTACAAAATCAGCTTATTGCCCCCACAATCTGGGTCCTCAATTTACCCACCTCGGAAGGATGGAAGGCTGAGTCAACCTTGAGCCTGGTGAGATTTGAACCCCAAAATAAGACCTAACCAGAAAAATAAGCCCTAATGCATCTTTTGGAGCAAAAATTAATATAAAATCCGGTCTTATTTTCGGGGAAACATGGTAGAAACCTGGCCAAAACTCTAGCTACCCTCAGTTTCTAGCAGCCCACAACTTGCTCTCGCAAATAAAGTAAATAGCAATTTTAGCCTCTTTCGTAGATACTATTTTTGCTAAGATGCTGAGACTGCCAAACAAAGCAGAACCTCCACTGAATTTTAATCAATCCTTCCAAACATTTAAAAAAAAAAAACCCTTGGAACCATCAATCATTGCTGCAAAGGGAAGAAAGAAGATGGTTTTTCTTACCACTCAAGGAAGTCATAAATCATAATCAGGCTAGGTTTTGATGTGAAGGGAAAGGCAAATGTTGGGTTTGAACAAATACGCCAACCGCCAAAGAACAGGGCAGTGAGATGAATGGCAAATGTGCACCCAATGGCTCTGAGACATCCATTCGGCAATAAAATCATCAGCTCTTGGCACATGTAGCCACCAGGATTGCCTTGGAATTAAAGTTTAAGAAAAGCTGCCACTCAAGATGCACCAAACCAGGAGGGAGATAGAATGTAATAGATGTGTTTACTTATCGACAAGCGGGATGGTGGTATGGATAGTTGGGATGAATCCATCTGGGTGATCTTGAGCTAGGAAGCCATTGGAAATCATTTCCAAAATCTTGCCAAAAAGGAGGAAGAGGAGGGGAGAAGGAGGGGGAAGGGGAGGGAGAAGAAGGGGAGGGAGAGGAAGGGGAAGGAGGAGGAGGAGGAGGAGGAAGAAGAAGAAAAGAAGGTGAAGAACAAGAACAGGAGGAGGAGGAGGAAGGGGAAGGAAGAGGAAGAAGAGGAGGAGGGGAGGAGGAGGAGGAGGAAGAAGAAGAAGAAGAAGAAGAAGGAGAAGGAGAAGGAGAAGGAGAA
The DNA here is from genome assembly GCF_029531705.1 of Pantherophis guttatus. The sequence goes on along the minus strand of NW_026844049.1, from coordinate 2,242,716 downwards.
GGAGAAGGAGAAGGAGAAGGAGAAGGAGAAGAATAGGAGGAAGGGGAAGGGGAAGGAGGAGGAGGAGGAAGAAGAAAAGAAGGTGAAGAACAAGAACAGGAGGAGGAGGAAGGGGAAGGAAGAGGAAGAAGAGGAGGAGGAGGAGGAGAAGGAGAAGAAGAAGAAGAAGAAGAAGAAGAAGAAGAAGAAGAAGAAGAAGAAGAAGAAGAAGAAGAAGAAGAAGAAGAAATAACAACAACAACAACAACAACAACAACTCTGGCAGCTGGTAGCAACCCATATCAACCATTAGCACCGGTCAATGGTATTTGTGACACATTTTTAAATGTTCAGTTGACTGAGTTTCACGTTTAATGAATAAAAGAAATAATAATAATAATAATAATAATAATAATAATAATAATAATAATAATATGACAGCAAAATTTTGCTTTGGATGAGACAGTATTCTTGTAGTTCTCTTGTAATGGGATGTGTGGATGGCCTTGGGGGAAAGAGGGGCTGCCTAGGGAAGGATCAGACAAGAGAGGGAGGAGTTCACAGGAGCTCAACAGTCAGAGAAAGAAACTTTAAAACGACCTGCCATAATTGATCAGACCATTCATAGTGATGGCAGGAAGTCTGCACTTTCAAACTTGCAAGAGTCTGTTGTTGTAGCCTTACAATAAAGTAAATTTAGCTCATGTAGTTGTGTTTCCTGCTTGGTTTATCCAGGAGAGCTGGTCATCAATCTTGGAGACCTAAAAATGTGTCTTGCTCAAGAAACGAATGAACCAGGTCTAACCTGCCAATAATGAGGAGCCGAGGTGGCGCAGTGGTTAGAGTGCAGTTGTCAACTTGCAAAGCTTTCAAGTTGCCATGAGCAGGAGGGAGGGAGAACTGAAGTGAATTCCATACATTCTTCCTGACCGCAATCAGAAGGAGGGTGTTAGGTTTCACAGCTGGCCAAAGTGGTTAATTGGAGAATGTGATTTATGACATGGCCAATGAGGAGGGGAGAGACAGGGTCATAGGGGAATGTAAATCTACGTGGGATCAGTCCTAACTGCATCCGAGTATTGCCAGAATGTTGCTCCTAATAAATGACTATATTTCCTTTGAAGTTTGGATCATGTTTCATGAATTAATTAGGGCAGCTTTCGGAAACATGACAGCAGTACTGCAGCTACTTCAGCTGACTGCTAGTTCAGCAGATCAGCTGATCAAATCTCACCGGCTCAAGGTTGACTCAGCCTTCCATCCTTCCGAGGTGGGTAAAATGAGGACCCAGATTGTGGGGGCAATAAGCTGACTTTGTATAAAATATACAAAAGTATGAAGGCTATTGCTTAACGCACTGTAAGCTGGGGGCAATATGCTATTTAGTATACTGTCTTTGGTGTAAGCCGCCAGAGTCCTCAGAGAATGGGCAGCATAGAAATAATAATAATAATAATAATAATAATAATAATAATAATAATAATAAATGTTGAATGTTTCATCATTTGTAGCAAGCAGTGGTGGGATTCAAAAGTTTTTACTACTGGTTCTTTAGGCGTGGCTTGGTGGGCATGGCAGGGGAAGGATACTGCAAAATCCCCATTTCCTCCCGATCAGCTGGGACTTGGGAGGCAGAGAATAGATGAGGGAGGGGCCAGTCAGAATTTTTACTACCGGTTCTCCGAACTACTCAAAATTTCCTCTACCGGTTCTCCAGAACTGGTTAGAACCTATTGAAACCCACCTCTGGGCCACAGGCTTGTTGCATTCAAGAGCATTTTCCTGCAAAAATATGACCTTGCATAACTTCTCCTACCTGTTTCCATCCATTACAATGAGGGAGGATTTGCTTTGGCGATTTTATTTCTAAAGGAAAAAAGAATGGTCCAGTAAAAGTCTCAGAGCGGGAGGATTTCACATGGTTACTTTTAGTTAATGATGAAGTGGCCAAGTAGAGTCACGTCCTGTTTGTCCTCCACAATCCTCCACAATCATCCTTCCGGCAGTCTGCCGCCTCCGTGGTTTCTACTCTTCCATTCAATTCCAAGGGAAGAAATGAAAACGGAACGCCTTGCATGGAACATTTTCAGAGGAAAAAGTGTGGGCACGCAAGGGAGATGTCCAAGTGATGGAAAGATGTGCAACAGAACAGATGTGGAGACTCTAGAGAGAGTGCAGAGAAGAGCAACCAAGAGGATTAGGGGACTGGAGGCCAAAACATATGAAGAACGGTTGCTGGAACTGGGTATGTCTAGTTTGATGAAAAGGAGGACCAGGGGAGACATCATAGCAGTCTTCCAATATCTCAGGGGCTGCCCCAAAGAAGAGGGAGCCAAGCTATTCTCCAAAGCACCTGAGGGCAGGACAAGAAGCAACGGGTGGAAATTAATCAAGGAGAGAAACAACTTTGAACTAAGGAGAAATTTCCTGAGTAATCAGACAATTAACCAGTGGAACAACTTGCCTCCAGAAGTTGTGAATTCTCCAACGCTGGAAGTTTTTAAGAAGATGTTGGATAACCATTTAGAATAGAATAACAGAGTTGAGAGAGACCTTGGAGCAGTGGTGAAATCTAATTTCTTTTACTACTGGTTCTGTGGGTGTGCCTTGGTGGGCGTGGTGTGCCTTGGTGGGCGTGGCTTGGTAGGCATGGCAGGGGAAAGATACCGTAAAATCCCCATTCCCGCCCCACTCCAGGGGAAGGATACTGCAAAATCCGCATTCCCTCCCCACTCCTGGGGGAAGGATATTGCAAAATCTCTATTCCCACCCCACTCTGGGGCCAGCCAGAGGTGGTATTTGCCGGTTCTCCGAACTACTCAAAATTTCCCCTACCGGTTCTCCGAATTGCTCAAAATTTCCTCTACCGGTTCTCCAGAACCTGTCAGAACCTGCTGGATTTCACCCCTGCCTTGGAGGTCTTCTAATCCAACCCTCTGCTTAGGCACGAAACCCTGTACACTTCAGACAAATGGTTATCCAACGTCTTCTTAAAAATTTCCAGTGTTGGAGCTTTCACAACTTCTGGAGGCAAGTTGTTCCACTGATTAATTGTTCTAACGGTCAGGAAATTTCTCCTTAGTTCTAGGTTGCTTCTCTCCTTGTTTAGTTTCCGTCCATTGCTTCTTGTCCTGCCTTCAGGTGCTTTGGAGAATAGCTTGACTCCCTCTTCTTTGGGGCAGCCCCTGAGATACCAGAAGACTGCTATCATGTGTCCCGTAGTCCTTCTTTTCATCAAACTAGACATACCCAGTTCCTACAACCATTCTTCATATGCTTTAGCCTCCAGTCATCTTGGTTGCTCTTCTCTGCACTCTTTCTAGAGTCTCAACATCTTTTTGACATCGTGGCGACCAAAACTGAATGCAATAGTCCAAGTGTGGCCTCACCAAGGCATTATAAAGTGGTACTAACACTTCACGTGATCTTGATTCTATCCCTCTGTTTATGCAGCCCAGAACTGCGTTGGCTTTTTTGGCAGCTGCAGCTTCAGACACATTTGTCTGAAGTGGTGTAGGGTTTCCTGCCTAAGCAGGGGGTTGGACTAGATGACCTCCAAGGTCCCTTCCAACTCTGTTATTCTATTCTATTTTCCAAAGAACAACAGCAGATGCTACATCCCTTTGCAGCAGTCCCCAACAACCAAGCGATCTCAAAAAGCGTCTAAGAGACATTTGAACATCAGTGGCAGAAAAGCAGGAAACCCTGGCCAGCAAAGGAAGCATCTTGAGATGCTTCAGGGTGGGACTTCATCTTGCTGTTTTGCTCTAATGTCTGGATCTAGGGCCAGAATGATCTCCTTTACAGATTATTTTTAGCTCTCCCTTCAAAGCCAGAAATAGAACGATGCAATATTTTTTTTAAAGGAGACAGCTCCAAAAATATGGAACTACTAATGGAAAGGCTCTGGTTTTAATAGCCAGCATTTTCAGTATTCGTGAAGGCTTCTAAAAAGAAGTCCCTAAAAGTGTATCAGCCAACAGTGGTCTAATTCAAATCATATCATTAGCATCAGTTAAATAGACCAGGAGAGACACGATAGCAGCAGTGGTGGGTTTCAAAAATGTTTACTACCGGTTCTGTGGGTGTGGCTTGGTGGGCGTGGCAGGGGAAGGATACTATAAAATCTCCATTCCCACCCCATTACAGGGGAAGGTTACTGCAAAATCCCCATTTCCTCCCAATCAACTGGGACTTGGGACACTGGGACCAATCCACCTTTAGAGCACTCCATGACTTAGGACCTGGTTACTTACGGGACCGCCTACTACCACCAATAGCCTCCCACCGGCCCGGTACGCTCTCATAGAGAGGGGCTCCTCTGGGTGCTGTTGGCCAAACGATGTCGACTGGCAGCCCCCGGGGGAGAGCCTTCTCTGTGGGGGCACCTACGATCTGGAATGAGCTCCCCCCGGAGATACGGAGGATCCCGGATCTGCGCACCTTCCGCCACGCTCTCAAGACTTTTTTATTCCACCAGGCGGGCCTGGCCTAATCTTTTCCCCCTTTTTCTCTTTTAATACGTAAATTTTGAAATGATTGGGGTGTTTTAAATCTGTCTGGGCCAAATTTGTTTAATTCGGTTTTATTCGGTTTTTTAAATTTTGTATTTATGTATTTTATTGTTTGGCTGTTCACCGCCCTGAGTCCTTCGGGAGTAGGGCAGTATATAAATCAAATAAAGAAAAAAAGAAAAAGAAAAAAGAAACTTGGGAGGCAGAGAGTAGATGGGGGCGGGGCCAGTCAGAATTTTTACTACCGGTTCTCCGAACGACTCAAAATTTCCGCTACCGGTTCTCCAGAACTGGTCAGAACCTGCTGAAACCCACCTCTGCCTTAGATGCATGGTCTCTCAGGGATCAGGGCAGTGGTGGGATTCAGCCGGTTCGCACCACTTCAGGAGAACCGGTTGTTAACTTTCGGAGCAGTTTGATGAACTGGTTGTTGGAAGAAATCATTAGGGCAGAGAACCGGTTGTTAAATTATTTGAATCCCGCCACTGGATCAGGCAGCGGAGAAGATGAGATTAGAAATGAAAATATTACATTACACCCATTTGTCCAGAATAGTACAGGTAGTCCTCAACTTACAACCATTTGTTTAATGAACATTTGAAGTTACCATGGCACTGAAAAAAGTGACTTGTGAGCATTTTCTCATTTATGACTGTTGCAGCATCCCCATCGTCATGATCAAAATTAAGCTATTTGACAACTGGTTCATAGTTATGACCGTTGCTGTGTCCCAGGGACACCTGATCCCCTTTTTGCGACCTTCTGACAAGCAAAGTCAATGGGGAAGCCAGATTCGCTTAACAACCGGGTCACAACTTAACAGCTGCAATGATTCACTTAACAACTGTGGCAAGAAAGATCATAAAATGGGGTAAAACTCAGTTAACAACTGTTTCACTTAGCAATGGAAATTTTGGACTCCGCTGTGGTCATAAATCGAGGACTACCTGTGTAGCAGGGATGAAATCCAGCAGGTTCTGACAGGTTCTGGAGAACCGGTAGCAGAAATTTTGAGCAGTTTGGAGAACCGGCAAATACCACCTCTGGCTGGCCCCAGGAGTGGGTGGAAATGGAAATTTTGCAATATCTTTCCCCTGGAGTGGGGTGGGAATGGAGATTTTGCAATATCCTTCCCCTGGAGTGGGATGGGAACGGGGATTTTGCAATATCCTTCCCTTTGGAGTGGGGTGGGGATGGAGATTTTGCAGTATCCTTCCCTGCCAAGCCACGCCCACCAAGCCACACCACGCCCATCAAGCCATGCCCACAGAACCGGTAGTAAAAAAAATTGAATCCCACCACTGCTGTATAGGGGACTCCTGCTCAAGCAGAGGGTTAGACTAGAAGATCTCCAAGGTCCCTTCCAGGTCTGTTATTCTGTATTCTATGGATTTCCTATTTTTTCCTTACATGCGTGTTCCTCTGGATAAGCTAATGGGTTGAATGTATCTAAAGCTGTATCCTAGCTGCTTTGTGTATCTAATTTGGACTTGCCTTTTATTCTGCTATTTAAAAGGCGCCTGGAGAACAGACAGATGGATAGAGTGGCCATATTATTCATTTATAACAAACATATTACAGAAATATTGGAAGCCTCCAGAGTTTCCACTCTGTGCATAAACTATGAGCTGGTAGCAAAGCAGCTTCTTTGTAAGAGCTAATGCATTTTTTTTCTTTATGTGTTTTACTTTTCATTTGTGTTTCCCCCCCCTCTTAAGAAAATCAGTGATTATGCTGTAGCACCCACCCCTTTCCTAGAGGAATGAAATATTTTGGGAAATATTAAAAAGGCAGAATATTATGTTTCCCTGGATGAGAAATGGAGAAGCATGTTTTAAGGACGAAGCAGCTCCCATCTTCCTGCCCCCACCCTTTTGTTAATGGGCCAGAGGCAGAAACACAATCTTTGTCAATGGACCATTATCTGCAACACAATAGGACCCATCTAGCAACAGAAACTAACACAATAGGACCCATCTAGCAACAGAAACTCACCACATGGCACCTGGGAAGATTACATCTGCCAGCAAGGCTAGCTAAGACCCCCACCCGCTGGGAGTCTGACAACCAATCAGGATACTCTTTCTGGGCCCCAGGAAGTTCAAAGCCAGAGAGGGCATAAAACCCGGGGACTTGTTGTATCTCGCCCCTTTTCTGTTCAGGAACTCAAACCATGTGATCCTGTCCACCATTAAACCATCTTTCCAAGCAGCCTCCATGTTTCCAGTGCCTTTTTCCCCACTTGGAGCTGAACCCAGAAGGATATTTCTTCCTACAATGCAGAAACCATAATCACTGAAAGAACACGTTGTTATTTTACTGTCGTGGTTTAGTTTTCAAACACCGACTCAACACTGCAAAGGCTAAAGAGCCAGCTCAAAATGTCAGGCCTAGGATAACTGAATAACAGAATTGGAAGGGACTCTGGAGGTCTTCTAGTCCAACCCCCTGATCAAGCAAGATATTGTATACTATTCCAGACAAGTGGCTGTCCAGTCTCTTCTTAAAAGCCTCCAGAGATGGAGCAGCCACAACTTCTGAAGGCAACAATTGGTTTTAATTGTTTTCACTCTCAGGAAATTTCTCCTTACTTCTCGATTGCTTCTCTCCTTGATTGGTTTCCATCCATTGTTTCTTGTGTTGCCTTCTGGTGTTTTGGAAAATAACTTGACCCCCTCTTCTTTGTGGCAGCCCTGAAAATATTGGAACCCTCCTCTCATGTCACCTCTAGTCCTTCTTTTCATTAAACTAAATGTACCAAATTCCTGCAATGATTTTTTCCTATGATTTAGCCCCCATCCCTCTAATCGTCTTGGTTGCTCTTCTCTGCACTCTTTCCAGAGTCTCAACCTATTTTTTTATATTGTGGTGACCAAAATTGGATGCAGTATTCCAAGTGCGGTCTTACTAAGGCTTTATAAAGCGGCACTAATAATTATATGTATAATATATAAGTGGCATTAATTTCTCAGATCAACTGGCAGCCCTGCCTTCAAAACGTATTACAAGTTCTATGACTTCAAATAGAAGCATCAAAAGCAAAAAAAATCTTACCAAGCATCGTCTCCAGCAAAAACAATAGCCATGATGGAGAAACAATGTCTATTTGATCCAACCAATAGCAGTTGAAGTTTGAGAGTTGGGAATCTTTGCGTTTCTCCTTCAGTATCTTCTTTAGACTCACAGCAGTGAAACTGTGAGGTATTCTTAAGGCAATTTGTTTGGTATCAGGGGTAGGTTGATGGGGGTTCGGGAGAACCTCTAGCTAAGATTCTATGCAGTTCGGAGAACCCCCAAATCCCATTCCTGGCTGGCCCTGCCCCTCCCAGGAGTCCCCACGCGACCTGTTTTGGATGCAGGTAAGTGCAGGGTACGCGTGGCGGCTCCAGAGATGGGTTTCAGCAGGTTCTGAGCAGTTCAGGACAACTGGTAGCGGACATTTTGAGTAGTTTGGAGAACCGGTAGTAAAAATTCTGTCTGGCCCCGCCCCCATCTATTCTCTGCCTCCTAAATCCCAGCTGATCGGGAGGAAATGGGGATTTTGCAATAACCTTCCCCTGGAGTGGGGTGGGAATGGAGATTTTACAGCATCCTTCCCCTGCAATGCCCACCAAGCCACGCCCACAGAACCGGTAGTAAAAAATTTTGAAACCCACCACTGGGCGGCTTGGTGAGGGTGAAAAACAGGCCTACCAGAAGTTTGGGAAGGCCAAAAATGAGCCCGTTTCCGGCCTCTAGAGGCCTCTGGAGCCTGGGGGAGCTGTTTTCGCCCTCCCGGAGCCTCAAGAAAAGCCTCCGGAGCTTGGGGAGGGCAAAAACACCCCCCCCACACACACACACTGTGGTGCAGGAGGTCAACTAGGCCACGCCCACCATGGCCCCGCCCACCCAGGCAACCACGCAGAGGACCCCTTGCTAACATTTTTGAAGCCCACTCCTGTGTGGTATCCCAATATTTGGAGAGGAGGGTCTCCATCAGATAGACATTTGCTTAAAATAAATAATGCCTTTGTTTTACTAACAGCGAAAGCTCAGGAGCCGTTTCTTCTGGAAGATTCTTGGAAGCAGCTGAGGTGAACAATGCTGAACTGGGCACAGCCCATCTGGCCTGGGGTTTGGTTTTCATCATGGAGTTTTACCACATCCATCCTGGGCTGCTGGAAATACATCTGGGAATAATCTCATCTGTCATGCTTCAAGGAGACACCACAATACAGAGATCTTTCCACTTAGCTGCTCCTTCCAGATTACCAGCATATGTAAAGAGGATGACGAAAACCACATGAGACTCAAAAGGAAAAGGGTTCTGGAGGACTTCATCCACGATCGCAAGAGGTGGTTTGAACCTGTTGCGAGACCAAAACACTTGGAATTAATAGCGGAGGAGAAACATCAGCCTCTTCCACTTTTAACTATACACATGTCGTCACATTCAGAACTTTCCAAAAAAAAAAAAAAAGCCTAAACTTTGAATGTTCTATAGAAGTTTGTATTTGTTTGTTTGTTTTTAATATAGAGTAACCCTAACCCTTTGATTTTTCCTTCCTGCAGTCCGGTTGAGTCTAGGAATAATTTTAATATCTCACCCACCTGTTGTTTTGTCATATTTTTTTTTTAAAAAAATGATTTATATGCCGCCCTTCTCCGGAGACTCAGGGCGGCTTGCAATGCGTTAAGCAATAGACTTCATACTTTTGTATATTTATACAAAGTCATCTTATTGCCCCCACAGACTGGGTCCTCAATTTACCTACCTTAGAAAGGATGGAAGGCTGAGTCAACTTTGAGCCTGGTGAGATTCGAACTTACAGTAATTGCAGACAGCTGGATGTTAATTACAATGCATTAGTATGCTGAGCTATCCAGGCTCTATAATTAAGGTTCTCTGTTATCACCAGCCAGATGATGAAGGGACCGGAGGCTAAAACATACGAAGAACAGTTGCAGGAACTGGGTATGTCTAGTTTAATGAAAAGAAGGACTAGGGGAGACATGATAGCAGTGTCCAATATCTCAGGGGCTGCCCCAAAGAAGAGGGAGTCAAGCTATTCTCCAAAGCACCTAAGGGCAGGACAAGAAGCAATGGGTGGAAACTAATCAAGGAGAGAAGCAATGTAGAATTAAGGAGAAATTTCATGATAGTTAGAACAATTAATCATTGGAACAACTTGCCTCCAGAAGTTGTAAATACTCCAACACTGGAAGTTTTAAATAAGATGTTGGATAACCATTTGTCTGAAGCAGAGGTGGGTTTCAGCAGGTTCTGACCAGTTCTGGAGAACCGGTAGCAGAAATTTTGAGTCGTTCGGAGAACCGGTAGTAAAAATTTTGACTGGCCCCACCCCCATGTATTCTCTGTCTCACAATTCCCAGCTGATTGGGAGGAAATGGGGATTTTGCAGTATCCTTCCCCTGGAGTGGGGAGGGAATGGAGATTTTACAGTATCCTTCCCCTGCCACGCCCTCCAAGCTCTGCCACACCTACCAAGCCACGCCCACAGAACCGGTAGTAAAAAAATTTGAAACCCATCACCGGTCTGAAGTAATGTAGGGTTTTCTGCCTATGCAGGGGGTTGGACTAGAAGACCTCCAAGGTCCCTTCCAACTCTGTTATTCTATTCTATTCTATTCTATTCTATTCTATTCTGTTCTGTTCTGTTCTGTTCTGTTCTGTTCTGTTCTATTCTATTCTATTCTATTCTATTCTATTCTATTCTATTCTATTTACTCTCTCCTATTACTATACTACTATCTATTACTACTCTATTCTATTCTATTCTATTCTATTCTATTCTATTCTATTCTATTCTATTCTATCTATTCAATTCTTCCATGGATAACGAATAGATCTGGATGTCAGAAATGGCAAACTATAGAAACCAAACCAGTAGGAAAATATTTCAGCTCTACAATATTAAGTCAACCACCTTCAGGCTGCAAAGCTGTGGACAGCCAATAGATGACAGCAAGGAGTTAAGAGTTTTCTGTATCACTTTGCAAATAGTTTTGTATTGTTTGCAGAATGAATATAACTATAGCATTACATTCATGTGCAATTTAAAACTCCTGCATCAGCCAGGACTTATGAAAAGAGTTTACTTCTACTGTATCTATTTATATACGAGCGCAGATGATGATTGAATGTCCAGCTACCGACACTAATTGCCATAATATAATTGGCTACAAAAAGAAACAGAAAACTGTTCCCTCTCTGGATCTTTGTGGTCCAGCAAAAAGAGACACAGAGCTCTTAATGGAGAGCTAAAATTAAAACATATGCCCTTATGAGGCTTTTTGGTAACTGGCTTCTGATTTTAACCCCTAATCTATGGATGCATAAACCAGGAGCTTTCTACATCGAAATTTCCAAAGAAATACTTAAAAGACCGGACTCAAGAGACTTATGCATGGGAGTGGAAGAAATGGATTGATTATGTGCAGAATAAATATCAAACTAGGAAGTACCAGATAGCTTTTAGCTGAATGTTGTGTAGAAATGTATAGTATATAGGGGGTAAAATAGCTTATTGTTATGTAGAAATGTATAATGCACAGGGGGGAGAATAGAAGGGTGGTAAAGTATGATATAATATAATGTGGATGGATTTCACCTTGGGGAAGTCATGGGAGGAGGGGAGGGTTAGGGAGGGAAGGGGGGGAAATGGGAAAATTTGTATTTGTAAAACTTTTTCAATTAAAAAAAAAAGAAGAAGAAATTTCCAAAGAAATTTCTTACTTTCCATAAGGTTTTTTTCCCATTTCTAAATGAAAAATATCAGTGCAAGCAACAATAATAGGGGATTTGGCCAAAAGTAAAAAAGGAAGAAAAATAATAAGTATAATATTCATACAAATAATCAGAATCCTGCACAAATAACATAAAGATGAAATGAGGGTTTCTATTTAGGTTAGAAAGTTATTTTTAGTATTGGCATTTTTAAAAAAGCAGATCTCTATTGCAAAGACAAGCCCAACCTAAATAATATAATAATTAATTAACCTAAAGGTAAAGGTTCCCCTCGCACATATATGCTAGTTGTTCCTGACTCTAGGGGGCGGTGCTCATCTCCGTTTCAAAGCCGAAGAGCCAGCGCTGTCCGAAGACGTTTCCGTGGTCATGTGGCCGGCATGACTCAACGCCGAAGGCTCACGGAACGCTGTTACCTTCCCACCAAAGGTGGTCCCTATTTCTCTACTTGCATTTTTTACGTGCTTTCGAACTGCTAGGTTGGCAGAAGCTGGGACAAATCACGGGAGCTCACCCCGTTACGCGGCACTAGGGATTTGAACCGCTGAACTGCCGACCTTTCGATTGACAAGCTCAGTGTCTTAGCCACTGAGCCACCATGTCCCTTTTAATTAACCTACATTAACCTTAACAATGCAGAATTTGCTTGAGCTCAAAGCTGGGCTCACCTAACTGGAATTGCTTTTTTCCTTCTCTTTCACATCCTCTCATTGGATGTAAAAGCTAACTAACCTCCCCCACCAGAAAAAGACATTCACTCATTATGTATTTTATTATTGATATCCTGCCTTTACTATTTTGATAAATAACTCAGGGCAGTTAACACACCTAATACTTCCCAGCCATGATTTGATTAACCACAATTTATTCGAATAAATCCTGAATTTGTACAATTTGCTAAGCCACAAACCCTGTCCTGCACTCCACAATGGCTGGATTCACACAATATGCCAAACTCAGAAAGAAACGATTGCAAGAATGTAATGATAATACAGTTTATTTGTTTCAGCACAACATGTTATGAATCCATGATCTCTTTTCCTACTTTGGATAGGAAGGAAGGAAGGAAGGAAGGAAGGAAGGAAGGAAGGAAGGAAGGAAGGAAGGAAGCAAATGTACTGAAAATAAATGGCCATTTTTAAGGCAGACACAACACAGAAATATTAAACACTTATATATAATGTCCTTGAAAGCATAACATGTTTCCTAGGCAAGTTTAGAATTGCTCCTCAATGAAAACAAGGACCTGGAGATCCATCTAAGCTGGAGAAATTTGCCAGCAATCCTCTTTAGTGGTTTCTGCTAGGATACCCATTTTTCAGTTCCTTGTCATTTCTTCTGATGAGGGGCTTTGTCGGGCTTCAAACAACCCATTTCTGTTTTGGAGACTGAGCTCAGAGACTTCACAGTGCCTTTGTAAACAATGTTAATGACAGCCAAAACATGTGCTAAGCATTTTTTATTTTTTTTTTACCCAATGAAAATCAGCAAGTCCTGCTTATAAGTACTTAGGCTGCACAGATTGTCATAAACACACACTCGAAGGGCAGAGAACTACTTTTTAAAAGTTGCGCAGCTGGCAGAAATTCAACTGATATGGGTTCCTTTCTTCCTTTCCGCAAGGCAGTGGGATAATTTTGTAAGTCTCTCGGCTCCTGTTCCAGCTTGCCAAGAATCAGCTTGAACTGTCAGCAGCTACTAAATCTGCAGAATGGAGAGCGGATGCCACACCTGCCATCTTGCAGATTTTGAGTTCTCCCAGGTTCTCTGAAATTTTGCACCCGAGGTGGGTTCTACTTACCTTTACCATCCGTTCGCATCGTGCAAGCGCAGATCACTTCTGATGACATCCGGGTCAGTGGGTGGAGCCTCCGGTCGGTTTCACTACCGGTTCTATAGAATCGGTCCGAACCGGGGGCAACCCACCACTGTTTTGCACTGGCCAATTCATAAATACAACTTGTCTTCTTGGTAAATACGTTGCTGCAGTTTAAGACATAGTACTCTAGAATGGATGTCGGCAACCTGCGGCTCCAGAGCCGCATGTGGCTCTTTTGTCCCCCTGCTGTGGCTCCCTATCAGCTGAACTCACCACTGGCTGGCCTCACCCCTCGCCCTTCCCTTCTAGTCACTCCTTGCCTGGCCTGAGTGTCACTGCGTTTTTTTATTTACCAGCTGAGCTCTCATTTCTGAACTATCAGACTTTCCGTAGCATGCCAAGAATCCTTATCAGTAAGCTAAACTGCGCATGTACTGCACACACATTCTTTCACACACATTTTCCTTTGTTCTTGCCAGAAGTCCGGCTGAGAAGCAGCCGGTATGAACTTTTATTCAAAATGTAACTTATTAGATCAGTTAGATGTTTTATTTTCTTTATAACAAATAAATGAGTTTTCTTAGAAGAAATATCTTCGGGTTTTGTTTTCTTAAAGTATACTTGCAAGGAAAGGTCTCGATCCACCACTCATAATCAGGTGCGATTATCCCAAAAGCAGAATGGGATTAATCAATGCCCTGACACTGAGAGATATGAGACATGAGAGAGAGGGAGAGGAGAGAGGGAGAGGGAGAGGGAAAGAGGGAAGGAGAGAGAAAGAGAAAGAGACACAATGTTACATATAAATGCCTAACATTGCTTCCCCATGGCAGAGTAAGGGTTAACCCCATTCACCCACCTAGCCCTTCCCCTGATCCCTCCTTACCTTAGCTCCACCTCCCAGGTATATAAGGTGTGGTCCAGGGATCCAGATCCACTTCCAGACGTTCACCTGTCATAGAAATAACTGATTAATAAAGAACTCTGATTCAAGAATATTTCGTGTTGGAGTTATTGGTTAAGATCCTTGGAAACACGCCACACACAAAGAGAGAGATACCTGTTTCCCACAGAAAACACTGGAAGCCACAAAACCTGAGTAGGCATGGCTGGGGGGGTGAGTGTCATGTGACTGGGCGGGAGTGAGTGACGTCGAGTTGGCCACACCCAGCCAGCTTTTGAGGCTCCCGGTGTTTTCTTTTCTGTGGGAAACTGGTCCAAATGGCTCTTTGAGTGTTTAAGGTTGCAGACTCCTGCTCTAGAACTTGCCAAGTTTGCTTCTGGCCATGTCTCCTCTGGTGTCACACTATGGCCCAAGGATGCTTTGACTGCCTTGGTTTCTTGCCATGTCCCCGTGACGCTGCCTTCAAGCATCGATCTATTCTCCAAAGCACCTGAGGGCAGGACAAGAAGTAATGGATGGACAGTTATCAAAGGGAGATTCAACCTAGAACTAAGGAGAAATGTCCTAACAGTGAGAGCAATTAATCGGTGGAACGGGTTGCCTTCAGAAGTTGTGGGTGCTCCATCACTGGAGGTTTTTTAGAAGACACTGGACAACCATTTGTCCAGAAATGTTTAGGGCAGTGGTGGGATTTAAAATTTTTTACTACTGGTTCTGTGGGCGTGGCTTGGTGGGCATGGTGTGGCTTGGTGGGTGTGGCTTGGTGAGCATGGGAAGGGAAGGATCCTGTAAAATCTCCATTCCCACCCCACTCCAGGGGAAGGATATTGCAAAATCTCCATTCCCACCCCAATCCAGGAGAAGGTTACTGCAAAATCCCCATTTCCTCCCGATCAGCTGGGACTTGGGAGGCAGAGAATAGATGGGGGCGGGGCCAGTCAGAATTTTTACTACCGGTTCTCCGAACCACTCAGAATTTCCGCTCCCGGTTCTCCAGAACTGGTCAGAACCTGCTGAAACCCACCTCTGGTCCCGGGGTCTCCTGCTTCAGCAGGGAGTTGGACTGGAAGAGCTCCAAGGTCCCTTCCCAATTGGTCATTCTAAGTTCTTCTCTAGCTTATGAGTTAGACAACATGAAGCCGTCTGTAGCCTTTTACAGTGTTAAAGTATCTTTTAATACCAGGGGTGAAGGCGGAGCCTCGCGCCACCATCGCTACCGGTTCTCCGAACCACCTGCCACAATCGCTACTGGTTCACCCGATCCGGTCCGAACTGGGAGCATTTCACCCTTGTTTAATAACCTCCATCATTTGGCGTTGTCCAAGGGCAGTCTTAAAGAATGGAAGATATATTAGGCTTCACTACCTAGGAAGAAAGTCAAATGATCAGCAATGGATGGAGCAGAAGCAATAAAGGCTGGAAAGGAATTGGCTGTGGGACAGACAATTTCATGCCTCTGTTGTTTTTCACTGATGCAGGAAGGGGTAAAACAGTAATTTGCTGGTGAAAAGGCTCTCAGGCTATTTATTCTGCAACTAGTATCTGATTTCCAACCTGTCTACCTCCATCACGACTGCAAATTTATCCAAGTTTAACTCAGTCATGGTTTCCTTGATTCACCCAATGTTCAAGATTTGCATTTTCTTTTGTTGATTTACAATCAGCGGTGAAATGCTACCGGTTTGGGCCAGTTTGCCGGAACCGGTAATAAAAAATGCTACCAGTTCGCCTGAACAGATAGTAAAAAAAAATGCTTTAAAAAAGTAAAAAAAAAAAAGGTTCCAACAATCGCGGGCACAGCTGATTGTCACAGCTGATCGTTGGAACTTTTTAAAACTTTTTTTAGTGAAAAAATGCTATTCTATTCTATTCTATTCTATTCTATTCTATTCTATTCTATTCTATTCTATTCTATTCTAAGCAAAGTTGGACAGGGCATGTTTTTGCTGGTTTCTCGAGGACAACCACGTTCAAATTGCTCTTCAAAAACATATAAGCAAGGACACATTTTCTGCAAGTCCAAGACACCTGACGCCAAGCTATCTTCTTTAAATGTGTCTTTTCCTCCAGCTGTTTGGCAGCCCACCCCCACACAGCCCCCCGACCCTGCCCTGCAGCCTTCGCTGCTTGTGAGTCCACCCAAAATCTCTCTCTCCCCCCCCTACCCTCCACAGCTCTCCAACTTTGATCCCAGCCTTTTTTTAACAGTTCAAAGTGGCTCATGTTCCCTCCCGGTCTGGTTAACAGAGGTCTAATCAAACCCTCCTTGCCTAACGGGAGTTCGGTTTGGAAAGATTTATATCAAACAAAATGCCTTTAAAAAGAAGATCTGCACTGTTTACAGCCGAGTCCCTTTTAGTTCCATCCTGGGCTTTGATGGGAGGGCTGTGGCTTCAGACATGGTGTATTGTTCTTGGCTTGTTCGTGTTTTGCTAGAGATCCAGACAATTTATTATCCTAAGGCAGTTGACAATTTCAAAGGGAAAACAGACACCCATCGGAGAGAGAGAGAGAGAGAGGCAGAGACCAGCGTGCATTTCTGCAAATGTTTAGCAATTATGAGGGTTTATTTATTTAGTCCATGGACATAGCTGCCCACTCCACAAGTGGTTCGTGGCCACTTACAACGAAAACATCAAAAATAGGATAAAATATCCCAATGATAGTCTATGGAGATTCTCAGTCACGGATTGTCCCAATGGCGTTTTTGCAAAAGGTGGTTGGACTTTGTTTTTAGTTTAGTTTAGTTTAGTTTATTTGATTTGTATACCGCCCTACTCCCGAAGGACTCAGGGCGGTGAACAGCCAAGCAATAAAATACATAAATACAAAAAATTTAAAAACCAGATAAAATCAAATTTAAATCATTTTGGCCCGGACAAATTAAAACACCCCAATAATTTAAAAACAGATTAAAATTTACATATTAAAAGAGGGAGGAGATTAGGCCAAGCCCGCTTGATGGAATAAAAAGGTCTTCACAGCGCGGCGGAAGGTGCGCAGATCCGGGATCCTCCGTATCTCTGGGGGGGAGCTCATTCCAGACGGTAGGTGCCCCCACAGAGAAGGCTCTCCCCATAGGGGTCGCCAGCCGACACTGTTTGGCTGACGGCACCCGGAGGAGTCCCTCTCTATGAGAGCGTACTGGCCGGTGGGAGGCTATTGGTGGTAGCAGGCGGTCCCGTAGATAACCAGGTCCTAAGCCAGTTTTTCCTTAAAGACATTTTGCTTCTCATCCAAGAAGCTTCTTCAGTTCTTCTGGTGCTGTTATATGATTATTATTGTTGTTGTTGTTATTGTAATCATCATTGCCATTATCATTATTCTGTAGAGATTCTCAGCCAATGGAAGGATTTATATTCCTTGCAGACAGCTGGTCATTTGCACCCTTCCTGACGGTCGTTGAAGCACTTGGAGGTTTATCTGTGTCCTCAGGCTCCCCTGAGTAGTGCAAATGTATAGTGCAACGTATAAATCCAATTTATACGTTGCCCGTCTCTCTATCAAAGGAACTCTGGGCAGCATATACGTTTGATCAATCAATCTATCATCGCCTTAATCATTGCATTAAACTGGCTCTCACTATTTTTATGCTATTAAAAAACTGGTCGAGAGCATCTTTCCAATTTTCACTTTTCAGCCCATCTTATTCCCGAAAAAGTTTAGGAATCATTCTTTTAAAAATTGGCACTCGGGTGCACATTTCTTTCAAATGCATCCTCCCTTTTGAGGGCAAGCCACACTGCAAAAAACAGAGAAGCCACAATGCCAAAAGCGAACTGTAGTTTGGCTCATGGGTATCAGTTTGACGGTATAAAATGGGATCAGCTTGCACTTAAACGCAACTTTAATTTTTTTCCTCCTGTATCCTTCGTCCCTGGTGGGGCATGTTATTACAGCATTAGAAGTGAAATAAACTTCAGTTGCCAACTGGGTTTGACTTTTTTATGGAGGAAGGAAGGTTAATGTTGCTAATTCTCAATGGTAGCTATACCCCTTTCAGTGTTTCCGGTTTAACGTTTATATTGAGTTATAAAATATTATAAAATACAAAAAAGTAAATAGAAAAGCAGCGGGGGAGGAAAAGGGGGGGGGAAGAGAAGTGAGGAAGGATAAGAAAAAAAGGGGGAAAAACATTGACTTCCAACTATCTCTGTTGCAGTAGAATAAGACATTAACACCAAATCACAGCTTTTTGCTTTTTCATAATAACATGAACCAGCCATTTCTGTAAAGATCTATCCATCTAATCTGTAAAACCCAAAGTCAGAGTTTCATTCTTTTCCACTTCAAGCATGAAGTTCAGAAGCGGTTTCCATGTGGAAACCAAAGTACTTCTGTTCTTTTCTTTAAGCAAAGTAGTCAATTTTGCCATTTCGGCCAGGGTGGGAGGGTGGGAGCCCCGACCCTCTGGAATGGATTGCCCACTGAGCTCAGGACAGCCCCCGACCTTCTTTCCTTCCGTCGCGAGCTGAAGACGTGGCTCTTCCGCCAATTAAACTGATCCGTTTGGGGGTACACTGATATAATTTTAAATCGTTTTTAATTGGGTTACTGATTTTAATTTGGTATTGTATTGTGATTTGTATTGAAGTTGTCTTTTTGTAAGCCGCCTTGAGTCCCTAGGGAGAAAGGCGGCATATAAATTGCAATAAATAAATAAATAAATAAATAAATAAATTTCAGGCTGAAATCCCCTTTTGTGGGACGATTTCTGGAGAGGATGTTTTTGTAACAAAACTTGGTTTCAGCTCGAGATCAGATACTTTGAATGCTGCTCCTTGATTGATGTTTAGTGAATGAGACACAGGTGGGTCCCATTAGAACATGTCCTTCAGTGGGGTACCTCAACTCTGAACTGCCATCCTTAAGTGGTGGAATTCAATTTTTTTTACTACTGGTTCGGTGGGCATCGCTTGGTGGGCTTGGTATGGCTTGGTGGGCGTGGCAGGGGGAGGATACTACAAAATCTGCATTCCTATCCCACTCCAGGGGAAGGATATTGCAAAATCTCCATTCCCACCCCACTCCTGGGGCCAGCCAGAGGTGGTATTTGCCAGTTCTCCGAACTACTCAAAATTTATGCTACAGGTTCTCCAGAACCTGCTGAGTAGGACCCCTGATTAAATGATATCCCTGGTGTAGAAAGTTAGCACCCACCCCTCTCCTAGAAGAATGAAATGTTCTGAGAAACATTAAAAAGGCAGAATATTATATTTCCCTGGATGAGAAATGGAGAAACATGCTCTTGGAGACAGAAAGCAGCCTCCAACTTTTCTTGATGGTCCTCGGCAGATGCCAGCACTTAAGATATAAAGAGATAGCTAGCTCTGTTCATAAGCGGATTTCTGCAGCAAGGTCTGAACAAAGGTAAGATTAGCCCTCAGTCACAATAGGAATTGCCCAACAAGTCCCTTCATTGCATCAGCAAACCAAGCTTCAACCAAGCTTGGCTCAGACAACCTACAGAGCCAGCTATGACCCCTACAACAGCCAATAGAATACATGTTCTTGCACAGGAACAGGAAGTTCAAGTGCAAAGCCCAAGAGAAGATATAAAAGCCACCCACTCTCAATTCCATGTGGTCAGCTGCCCAGAACCATGTGCTTGGTGGTTCTGCTTTATCAATAAATGGTCCCTCTTTCCAATCAGCCTCCAGCCTCCATTTTGTCTCCAGTGCCTTTCTCCTGGCTTGGACCTGGACCTGGGTATTTCTTCCAACACTGGTTTATGCAACTTTTGGTCCTGGTTTGAGATCTGTAACTTTATCTCCTCCCTTTGAAAATCTTTGGGTTTTAAGCTAGGTCTTCACATCATTTTCTGGTCTGCGCCTCGGTTGTATGTTTTTAACACAAAATTAGAATGTTTGACTTGGTTTTCCAAATTGCTTCAAGAGTACTGCCAACTAGCAGCCCACTTCGTGTTCTAAAATAAAGGAATAGTTTAAAAGCAGCCAAAGATTTGAGACAAGGAAGAAATGCAGCTTTTCTGCAGCTTTAGAAAGAAGTGTGGCAAGGGTGAAATCCAGCAGGTTCTGACAGGTTCTGGAGAACAGGTAGCGGAAATTTTGAGTAGTTCGGAGAACCGGCAAATGCCACCTCTGGCTGGCCCCAGAGTGGGGTGGGAATGGAGATTTTGCAATATCCTTATCCCAGGAGTGGGGAGGGAATGGAGATTTTGCAGTACCCTTCCCCTGCACGCCCACCAAGCCACACCACGCCCATCAAGCCACACCCACAAAACCAGTAGTAAAAAAATTTGGATTTCACCACTGGTGTGTGGGTCTTTCTGGTGCTTTCCCCCCTTGGCTTGCAATGGGGCAGAAAAGCTTCTTCTGTTGAAAAGAGGCTGCAGAGAGAAGGATGCAGGGGTGGGCTGTTAGGGGTTTGCAGGGGTTCGGGAGAAACTCTAGCTAAGATTCTGCGCAGTTTGGAGAACCCCCACATCCCACTCCTGAATGGCCCCATCTACCTCACAATAAACAGTTGCAAACAGTAGCAAACACAGCAAAGAGCAGTAAATAGTAATAACGATTAGCAAAGAGCAATAATGATCAGCAAAGAGAAACAAACCATGTTTCAAGCTCCCACTTAAAGACATTGGCTACAGACCTAACCAATCAGGACACAGTATGATGCAATACAACAATACAGTCTTAAAGCTATATTGAGGGTTTATATATTGCCAACCCAACAAGTTAGGTAATTATCATTTCCTAACAGCTGCAATTCAGTTAGTAACATAGTTGTTAACCGAATCTAGTTTCCTCTTTGACTTTTTTTTTCTATTTACAAAAGGTGATCACATGACCCCGGGACAGTACAACCGTCATAAATATTGTTGCCCAATGTTGATCATGTGACCTTGAAGATGCCACGATGGTTGTCAGTAGAAAAAACAGTCATCTTTCTTTTTTTCAGTGCCGTTTTAAGTTCAAACAGTCACTAAATGAACGATGGTAAATTGCTAAGTTTACCTGCACCTACGGCATTTGTGTAGGCTCAAAGTAAGATAAAGGTAAAGGTTTACCTCAGTCAAGACCTCAGCAATTAAGTATTTGCCCTTTCGATGGTCTAATCAAATGCAGGTTAACTCATGGGGATAAAGGTAAAGGTAAAGGTTCCCCTCACAGATATGTGCTAGTCGTTCCCGACTCTAGGGGGCGGTGCTCCTCTCCGTTTCAAAGCCAAAGAGCCAGCGCTGTCCGAAGACGTCTCCGTGGTCATGTGGCCGGCATGACTCAACGCCAAAGGCGCACGGAACGCTGTTACCTTCCCACCAAAGGTGGTCCCGATTTTTCTACTTGCATTTTTTACGTGCTTTCGAACTGCTAGGTTGGCAGAAGCTGGGACAAGTCACGGGAGCTCACCCCGTTATGCGGCACTAGGGATTCGAACCGCTGAACTGCCGACCTTTCGATCGACAAGCTCAGCGTCTTAGCCACTGAACCACCACGTCCCTACTTCCTCAACGTAAGAGGAAACCCAAAATTGAAAATACTTATAGAGGTTTGTGTACATCCCTCTGTCCAGTCCGTTTCTTAAATTAAAGCTCGAGATAGCAGAAGGACTTTACAAATCTCTCGCCAGCATTTCTCCACAGCAGTATTTCTTCATTTCTCTTCTCAGTTCTCTTCCTGTAATACCTCCTGGCCCTTTGATCAGATCACCTGTCCACTTGGGCATCACGGTTTTGCTTTTGTCCTCAAAAACGGAACCGCCACCAATTGTGAAT
This sequence comes from Pantherophis guttatus, assembly GCF_029531705.1. The sequence continues at coordinate 2,221,017 of NW_026844049.1, read as the reverse complement.
CCTGGCTGCCTGGGTGTCACGTAACACCAGAAGGTCTTTCTTGAGTCACCATCTTGCGAAGGGATGGAAAAATCTGGCTCTTGCTGCTGATTTTTTTTATTATTATTTTTTTAAAAAAAAAAAACCACACAGTATTGTTCTGGCTTTCTACCACTTCCTGCCATCTGGAATCAGGGACTTGAAAGCAGTATTGGTGAAGTGAGGCTCCACACTCAACTCTTTGTTCTGAGCAACTGTCAGTCAAGAAACTCTCATGTGTCATCGTTTTGATCTTCTATATTTAGAAGCCGTTACTCCTACGATTCCCTCCCACTCTCTCCCGATATTCCGTTACGCTTTTAATCTGCCCAAGGAGCAGAACCTGGAGTGATCGAGTGATGCCAGGCCCTGTCCCAGGTTTGGAAGAAATTCAGGATCTCCTTGAAAAGTCAAGGGATGGTTTGTTTGTGTGAGAGTGAGGAAGTCTTCTTCCTCCTCCTCCTCCTCCTACCCTCAAAACGACACTATAGAGCAGGGGTCTCCAACCTTAGCAACTTTAGATTTGTGGACTTCAGCTCCCAGAATTTTGGGAGCTGAAGTCCACAAGTCATAAAGTTGGCAAAGCTCGCTGAGGAATTCTGGGAGTTGAAGTCCACAAGTTGTAAAGTTGCCAAGGTTGGAGACCCCTGCTATAGAGCACTGCACACCAGAACAACTCGACACAAGAACAGTTTTTTTTCCTGAAGGCCATCACTCTGCTGAACAAATAATTCCCTCAACACTGTCAAACTATTCACTATGTCTGCATTACTATTACTATTAATCTTCTCATCGTTCCTATCACCCATCTCCTCCGACTTATGACTGTAACTTTGTTGCTTATATCCTTATGATTTATATTGTTTCCCAGTATGATTCGATTGCTTATTTGTACTCTATGACTATCATTAAGTGTTGTACCTTATGATTCTTGACGAATGTATCTTTTCTTTTTATGTACACCGAGAACGTATGCACCAAAGACAAATTCCTTGTGTGTCCAATCACACTTGGCCAATAAAGAATTCTATTCTATTCTATTCTATTCTATTCTATTCTATTCTATTCTATTCTATTCTATTCTATTCTATTCTATTCTAATGATTCTTGATGAACGTATCTTGTCTTTTTATGTACACTGAGAGCATCTGCACCAAAGACAAATTCCTTGTGTGTCCAATCACACTTGGCCAATAAAGAATTCTATCTATCTCTTTTGAGCTAGGAAATAAATTCTGTCCATGTTTGTGGCTCTCAAAGGAGCTCTTGGTAAAACATTGTCAGGGAATTGCTCATCACTGACCTCTCCCTGCGGTGATTCCTTTCCACCATTTTGTTTTTGTTCATCCAATGAATCAGCACATGTGCAAACAAACAGGTGACTGCATCACTCATCTTACCTGCCGGTGCAGTTATTCACCGACAATATAACTGAAATGTAAGTTCTTTCCAGCTTTGCTATGTTCTTTTCAGGCTTCCTTTAAATATCCCTCCCTCCCCATTGAAAACTGGGATTTCTGACGTGAAAAATAGGAATGAGGTTTCAACTTAAAACATAGAATTATGTCCTGAATGTGTACACCAAGGAAGAATATAAAAACTAGAACATTGATTATTCAGTCTGGAAGCTGTTCCCCTTTTTATTTTCCAAGAGTATTGGCCAACAGTATTTAGCAATAAAACACCTGCTCATGTATGTATGTATGTATGTATGTATGTATGTATGTATGTAATGTCAACATGGATAAGAAACTGCGCCTTGGTGGCGCAGCAGACTAAAGTACTGTTAAGTAGCACCAGCTGCCTGCAATTACTGCAAGTTCGAATCTCACCAGGCTCAAGGTTGACTCAGCCTTCCATCCTTCCGAGGTAGGTAAAATGAGGACCCGGATTGTGGGGGCAATAAGCTGACTTTGTATAAAAAAAGAACACCGCCTAGGGAGGGCCGAAAGCCCTATAAAGCAGGTATATACAAAAGCATGAAGGCTCTTGCTTAACGCATTGTAAGCCGCCCTGAGTCTCCGGAGAAGGGCGGCATATAAATTGAACCAATAAATGAATGAATGAATGAATGAATGAATGAAAATGAATGAATGAATGAATAAATAAATAAATAAATATAAACTCATCCTTTCATTCTACTAAACTTTTTAATCCAAGGCTGGAAACTCTAAGCCTCCAGATATTCTCAAACTACAGCAGATTCATTCATTCATTCATTCATTCATTCATTCATTCATTCATTCATACATACATACATTCATTCATTCATTCAGATTTATACAGTCCCCATCTTACCAAGTGATTCTGAAGGGTGAAGACACTAAAACATCCATATAAATATAAAACACATGCGCAGGAACCACCACCATAGAAAGCAGAAGTGAAGAATGGCAAGCGAGGATAAAAAAACATTAGCACAAATTCACACAACTCGTGAACTAAACCAGGGGTTTCAAACTCGAGGTTTCAAATCTGGCCCACGGGGTGCTTAGAATTGGCCCACGTAGGCCGCCCTGAAAACTGGCATGAAGGACTGGCCTGCGGCGCCTCTGACAGTGAAAACGTAGCTTGGGAAGGCCACATGTGAGTCCTCCCAAGCTCCAGTTTTCACTGGCAGATGGTTGCAGGAGGCCATCGCAGCTGGAAACGGAGCTCGGGAGCCCGTTTTCTCTGGCAGAGCTCTCGGGCCACCACAGGTGCCCCCATCATGAGTGACATCGAGCTGGCTATGCCCACCCTCCATTCCCACTCCATTCCAGGGGAAGGATACTGCAAAATCTCCATTCCCACCCCACTCTGGGGCCAGCCAGAGGTGGCATTTGCCGGTTCTCCGAACTGCTCAAAATTTCCGCTACCGGTTCTCCAGAACCTGTCAGAACCTGCTGGATTTCACCCCTGCCCTGAACTAAACGATCTTCCAACTTGATCCTGCTCAATCTAACTTTACGTGGAATTTTGCTCCAAAGGGCAGTGAACATGATGTAGAAGGGGTAATTCCTGGGTCCACCAAATCATACGCTTTAATAGTTGGGATTCAGAGCATGTCCTTCTTATTACACTTGATAGGACAGGTAGAAAGCATTGGAGAAAAATACTCTCTCTCCCATCCCTGATTATGGTCATGCTCCCATGCTGGGAGGGATTGTGGGGCAAAGGTCAGTGCTGACCGTCTGTCAGGTTTCGATGCTATCTCAAAATAAATGAATTTCCAAACTGCCCGATCTTTGAGGAAATTTTCTCTTTATTGAGCATAGTGATCTGTCCCTGGCTCTTTCGCGGTCAGCACTGACCTTTGCCCCCCAATCCCTCCCTTTCCGATCCCCAATTCTCTGCGTCTCATTGGCTATCTTCCAAGCCACTCTCCTCATCCCATCTCCGTCAGATCACAGGAATGTCCCCCCTCCTCCCATCTCCGAGGAAACAGAAACTTCAAAGGAATTAAGTAGGCAAAAGTTCAAGCTTCTCCTCTCTTTTCATATGTCAGCGCTGGAATGCTGACACATGCTATGTCAGGGGTGTCAAACTTGATTGCATTGAGGGCCGCATCAGGGTTGTGTTTGACCTTGGGGGAGCTGGGGGGCCATGGCCAGGGCGGGCATGGCCGGGTGGGCATGGCCAGCTCAATGCCACTTGTGTTGGGGGCACCTGTGATGGCCTGGGTGGGCCAGGGGGGGATCCTCCTGCAGCCATCTGCCAGTGAAAATGGAGCCTCCCGACAGGCGTGGGCTTCAAAATTTTTAGCAAGGGGTTCTCTGCCCGACTGCTGGGTGGGCGTGGCCATGGTGGGTGTGGCCTCATCGGCCTCCTCACTATGGCGGAGAGGGGGGCTTTTTGCCCTCCCCGGGCTCTGGAGGCTTTTCTTGAGCCTCTGGGAAGTCGAAAATGGCCTTCCCCAGGCTCTGGAGGCCAGAAACAGGCCCATTTCTGGCCTTCCCGAATTTCCGGTAGGCCCATTTTTCGTCCTCCCTGAGCCTCCATGCGTGCCCTGCACTTACCTGCATTCAAAATGGGCCACGTGGGGACTCCTGGGAGGGAGGGGCGGGGTGGGCGGAGCCAGCCAGGAGTGGCATTTGAGGGGTTCTCCCGACGGCACAGAATCTTAGCTAGAGGTTCTCCCGAACCCTTGCGAACCCCCAACAGCCCATCCCTGCTTCCTGAGCTCTGTTTTCACTGGCAGAGACACCACGGGCCAGTCCTTCACGATTTGCAGGACGGCCCTGCGGACTAGATCTAAGAGATGTGTTACATCTAAGAGAACCATAGCCAAGGGGATATGTTTTAAGCTAACAAGTTGTCCAGACAATATATGTGTTCTGTGACTTTAACATGAATATGTATTGTGTGACTTTAAAGTTTTCCTGCTGATTCATTGTAATGCTGAGTCATGCTGTAATTAGATAATCACTGGCTGTAAACGTATTTAAGAAAGGTACTGTAACGTATTCAGTTGATGATAAGCTACCATTGTGTGAGGAGTTGCTACCATTGTGCTATCATCGGTTGGATGGATCTGCTACCATCGTGGTTTGTGAACCAGAGTGAGTTTGTTATTCTAACCAACTACTGTTTGTGTGGTAAGAAGATATCTGTATCACTGGACTGATTTAACTGACAAAGACTTGGATTGATTTAAAGACTATGAGATTGTTTTTTCACTATAAAGTAAACTTTTGATAAACCAGTTTGCACATCTCTTATTCATTGCTCTCAGCAACGTTTCTCTGTGCTCTACACTCTGCTGGTTGGTAACACAACAACAATATCCTTAACACACCCCATGGGCCGGATCTGCCCCACGGGCCTTGTGTTTGACCCCCCTGGGCTGATGCCCAACAGGTCGAAAAAGCCACAAGATACCCCTTTCAGTTCTTGTTTAAAATGATTCTCCAATAACCCTTTGATAGATCTGTAGGGCTCTAATAATGCCTGTGAATCTTGCAGGGCTGTTCCTCGGGCCGACGCAGAATGGAAACATAAACCAGACTTTCCTGACTGCAAGAAAAATAGTAATTACCTCGCATGCAATGCTTAGTCTCTGCAGGTTGATCGTTTCTGTGGTTAGATGTTTTCCTGATGGTGGAAGTGTCAATTAACCACCCATACTTAGCCAGCATTTTCTTTGCTGAGGGTGAATAATTGTCTACCTTTCCAGAGATGTTGATTAAATCCCAGACTCCCCGCTGCTCACTGCGGCTTCCATTGGCGGATGTTTGATGGGGTGAACAAGAAATAAAACGAGATCTTTCCTTCCATTGCTGTCCTAAACGTGGCCTGCACAGAGTAAACAAGGATGTTGCCTTTTGGTGGTCATGTTTCTGAGGCCAGATAGGGATTGACAACGGACACACAAACACACACACACACACACACACACACACACACACACGTCTGTAAATAGGAATCTATTTGGAAGGAAGGGGGGAATGCACCTGGGCTACTTAGGTACAATCAACTCAGGTTGGTACAAAAGCTGTTGGGCTCGTGAGGATGCCCAAACCATTCAAAGCTTCTATTGCCATAAGAGTCATTGGTTTTGTCTTGTCTTGTCTTGTCCTGTCCTGTCTTTTCTCTTCTCTTCTCTTCTCTTCTCTTCTCTTCTCTTCTCTTCTCTCTTCTCTTCTCTTCTCTTCTCTTCTCTTTCTCTCTGTGTTTCCAGTCTTTGGCATCTCTGCAGAGAATCCTCTTTCTTCTTCTTCTTCCTTCCTCCTCCCCTTCTGCTTCTGCTTCTGCTTCTTCTGCTTTTCCTCCTCCTTCTTCCTCCTTCCCCCCTCCTCTTCCTCTTCCTCTTCCTCCTCCTCCACCTTCTTCTCTCTCCTCCTTCTCCTTCTTCTCCTTCTCCTCCTCTTCCTCCTCCTCTTCTTCTGCTTCTCCTCCTTCTCCTCCCCTCCTCTTCCTCTTCTTCTTTTTCTTCCTCCTTCCTCCTCCGCTTCTGCTTCTGCTTCTTTCTGCTTTTCCTCCTCCTCCTTCCTCCTTCCCCCTCCTCTTCTTCTTCCTCCTCCTCCTCCTTCTCCTTCTCCTTCTTCTCCTCCTCCTCCTCCTCCTTCTTCTCCTCCTCCTCTTCCTCCTCCTCCTTCTCCTCTTCTGCTTCTCCTCCTCCTTCTTCCTTCCTCCTCCTCTTCCTCTTTCTCCTTCTCCTCCCCCTCCTCTTCCTTCTTCTTCTTCTTCTTCCTCCTTCCTCTTCCTCTTCCTCTTCTGCTTCTTCTGCTTTTTCCTCCTCCTTCCTTCCTTCCCCCTTCCCCCTCCTCCCCCCCTCCTTTTTTTTTCTCCTCTCCCTCCTCCCCCTCTTCCTCCTCCCCCTCTTCCTCCTCTCATCTCTCCTCCTCCCCATCATTCCCCAGGCTTTGAAAGTCTTTGGAATTTAAGTTGCTTTGAGCCAGTCAATCCCTCCCCACCCACCCCGGAAGGAGATGACGTGGTAGAGAGGGAGGAGGAGAAATGAAGCAGCAGCACATCGGGCTTAATTAGACTGTCTCCCAAACCGTCTCTCTGCGGCCTTGCGCTGATTGCCACAAAAAGCATTATTAATGTTTCCCATTAGTTCAGAAACCTTTGCAGAGGATTTGTTTTCCTTTTGCTGCTTTTAAAAACTTGGCTGAAAGGGTTTTGGTGGGGGGAGAGAGAAAGGGCTCCATAGATGTATGGAAATTGGCAGGGTGCATCCTTTCCACTCTGGTGCATCCTTTCCACTCAGAGTTGCACAGAGAGCTAGCCAAATTTGGGGCAAAGCTGCCTTTTCTCCCCCGCACCCAAGATGTTAAGCCAGTGATCCTCCTTTTTGTTAAACCCCACCCCCTCAAATTCAGAGGCTGGGAACTTTGCTCAAGACTCAAAAACTGGCATCTCCTTAAAGAGTCCTTTAAGTCAGTGGCCTGCCAACCTTTTGAGCACCAGGGACTGGTGCCTTGGAGAAAGGTTTTGTGTGGAGAAAGGGGACATGGTTTCGTGGTGCTGCCTGCATCCGACGGATGGAGCTTTGCTTGTTTGCGTGGCATGCCGCGACCCGGTGCCAGTCCATGGATCGGGGGTTGGGTATCCCTGCTTTACGTCCTCTAATTATTTTGCCAATACAAATCCAGCGGGGAATGGGTAAAAGCAAGCTGTTGTGACCAAGGCCCAAGTAGTGATTACCAAACACAATTCAGTCCTCAACAAACTTATTTTATTAAAAACAGCTGAGAATTGATTCATTCTCAGCTTAGTCCAAAACAAAATTCTTCATAACCAGTCCGTCGGCCTTATCACCAACCTTTGATGTCTTTGGCAACCTGCCAAAGGCTTTTCTTGGCAAAACCCCCACAAAGTTCAAGAAATGCTAACAAGAAGCACTGGAATCAATGTTGCTTTTCTACAAAGAACCCAACGGCTCGTTGCTGCTCTTTTAAGCCTTATGGGGGTGGGCAATCATTTTCTGGCCTTACTCCTGAGTTGTCCTTTTTGCTTCAGTTGCTCTTGCCTTCTGGCAGATCTTTGCATGCATGCACTAGGAACAGGCTCCTCCTGTTCCTCTGCCTCTCTGCTGTCCGCCTCTGGAGGCTCTGGAGTCCACGCATCGGTCCCAGATGGCCCTGGCCCCATCTCTGCCACCGACGCAGAGCCCTTGTCCGGGCCTTCCCCAGACTCCAGGACTGGCCCATTGTCCTCCTCAGCCTCCACACTGTCCGACTCCACTGCCAGGTCCACAGGCTGCTGGCGGTCCACAACTCAGGCTTAATAGCAGTAACAGCGAGAGGGATCTTGGAGTCTTAGTGGACAACCAGCTAAATATGAGCCAGCACTGTGCAGCGGCAGCCAAAAAAGCCAATGCAATCCTAAATTGCATTAACAGAGGGATACAATCAGGATCATGTGAGGTACTAATACCACTCTATAAAGCCTTAGTAAGACCACACCTAGAGTACTGCATCCAGTTTTGGTCCTCACACTATAAAAAAGATGTTGAGACTCTAGAAAGGGTGCAGAGAAGAGCAGCCAGGATGATGAGGGGACTGGAGGTTAAAACATACAATGAATGTTTGCAGGAACTGGGCATGGCTAGTCTAGTGAAGAGAAGGACCAGGGGAGACAGGATAGCAGCCTTCCAATATTTTAGGGGCTGCCACAGAGAGGAGGGGGTCAAGCTGTTTTCCAAAGCACCCAAAGGCCAGACAAGGAATAATGGATGGAAGCTGAACAAGGAGAGATTCAACCTGGAAATGAGGAGGAACTTTCTGACAGTGAGAACAATCAACCCATGGAACAGAAGTTGCCTTCGGAAGTTGTGGGAGCTTCATCACTTGAGACTTTCAAGAAAAGATTGGACTGCCATTTGTCAGAAATTGTGCAGGGTCTCCTGCTTGGGCGGGGGGTTGGACTAAATGACCTACAAGGTCCCTTCCAACTCTGTTAATCTGTAATGTGGAAGCCACATGGAAGGACTTTGTTCCTGCTCAGAGTTATTCTAATTTGGTCTGGACAAGTCTCCCCTCTGCATAGTCTCCTTCTTCCAGATTGTAAATGTCTTTTTCCTACCCTGAGCAAGTACTTTTTCCGCTCCTCCGAGCCCTTGATCAGTGCCTTCCACCTGATTCTGTAATTAAATCCCGGCGTGAGGTCCTTATCCTGTGACATCACATGCCGTTGCCATGGGGCAGTCAACGTGTATCACCAGGCAAGTCGGCCTCCAGGAAGCCTTCGCTTATTCTGAAAGGTGTTTTGCTGTCTTAATTGTTTTATCGGATGAAAGGAAAATAACAAATAGATGAGAGTTAAATGGCTGCTTATGAGGATCCATCCATCGATGCCTGAGGAAATGGCCAATAAAACAGGAAATGAGATTTAGGAAGGCTGTGAAAAGCAGAGCTATTGAGGAGCGATCGGTGCATGGAGATGGGAAACAGGAACTGCTATCTTGGGCATGAAGTCTCCATATTTTTTGGCAAGATTTCAGAAGTGGTTTGTTTGGGGGCCTTCTTTCTAGGCTGAGAGAAAGGGATTGGCTGAAGGTCACCCCGTGGGTAGATATAGATATTGATACAAAAGACAGAAACAACAGATAAATAGGTACAACAGATAGATGATAGACAGGCAGATAGACAGATAGCGTAGATAGATATAGATGCAACAGATAGATACAACATAGATGATAGACAGATAGCCTAGATAGATATAGATGCAAGAGATAGATACAACAGATAGATGAGAGACAGACAGATAGACAGATAGCGTAGATAGATATAGATGCAAGAGATAGATACAACAGATGAGTAGATACATAGAACCGATAGGTAGATGATAGACAGATAGACAGATAGCGTAGATAGATATAGATGCAACAGATAGATACAACATAGATGATAGACAGATAGCGTAGATAGATATAGATGCAAGAGATAGATACAACAGATAGATGAGAGACAGACAGATAGACAGATAGCGTAGATAGATATAGATGCAAGAGATAGATACAACAGATGAGTAGATACATAGAACCGATAGGTAGATGATAGACAGATAGACAGATAGCGTAGATAGATATAGATGCAACAGATAGATACAACAGATAGAGTAGATACATAGAACAGATAGGTAGATGATAGACAGACAGATAGCTAGCTAGATATAGATACAAAAGATAGATGATGAACAAGAGCTCTTGCCTCACAATCAGGAGGTTGTGAGTTTGATCCTAGGTAGAGGCAGAGGTAGGGTCTCCTGCCTGGGCAGAGGGTTGGACTTGATGACCTGCAAGATCCCTTCCAACTCTGTTAAATCTGTGAAGACTGATAGTGTAGATAGATATAGATACAAAAAATAGATACAACATAGAATAGATACATAAAACAGATAGATAAAATAGGTAGATGATAGACAGGCTAGATATAGATACAACAGATAGAGTAGACAGAATACATAGACCAGATATGTAAAACAGATAGATGACAACAGAGAGAGAGAGAGAGAGAGAGAGAGAGAGAGAGAGAGAGAGAGAGACAGAGACAGAGACAGAGACAGAGACAGAGACAGAGACAGAGACAGAGTGAGGGGGGAAGACAGAAGGAGAGAGAGAGACAGAGACAGAGACAGAGAGAGACAGAGACAGAGACAGAGACAGAGACAGAGACAGAGAGAGACAGAGACAGAGACAGAGTGAGGGGGAAGACAGAAGGAGAGAGAGAGAGAGAGAGAGAGAGAGAGAGACAGAGACAGAGACAGAGACAGAGACAGAGAGAGACAGAGACAGAGTGAGGGGGGAAGACAGAAAGAGAGAGAGTGAGAGACAGAGACAGAGTGAGGGGGGAAGACAGAAAAAAAAGAGAGAGACAGAGACAGAGAGACAGAGAGAGACAGAGAGAGTGAGGGGGGAAGACAGAAGGAGAGAGAGAGACAGAGAGAGAGAGAGAGACAGAGAGACAAAGAGAGACAGAGACAGAGTGAGGGGGGAAGACAGAAGGAGAGAGAGACAGAGACAGAGACAGAGAGACAAAGAGAGACAGAGACAGAGTGAGGGGGAAGACAGAGAGAGAGAGAGAGAGAGAGAGAAGAGAGAGAGAGGAGAGAGAGAGAGAGAGAGAGAGAGAGATGATACCAATTAATATTGTGGCAGGTTTACTCTTCCAAAAATCAGTTTGTTGGACAATAGCGAATAGTCAATAGAGCATGAATATAATAGTTCTGTTTCCAGAGAGCAAGGAGTTCACATATTCAGCACGAATTGATCGATCGATGGTCCTAACCCCCTTTTCCTACCGCCTGCTCTAACCTCTCTCTTGCTACATCGGATTTTTTTTTTCCTCCCCTTCTTCCCATCCTCCTTTAATTGATTGATTGGTCATTTATTTACGTAGGAGCTTTTGTAGATTCGGCCACAGGCAGCCGCTGGCCAGCCCTGTTAACAGAAAATTAAATTGAATAATATCATAACAGAAGGAAGATAAAAAAAAAAATATAGTGAGTTACATTGGAGAAGCAGAAAGTTGTTATTTTTGCTGTTGAACTGCAGAAACTCTTTAGACAACTCTTTTCTAAAAAGAGTTTATTGGCCAGCTGGGGAGGGAGCAAAAGTAAAGACATTGGCTAGACATCGGCCTGATTCAGACATCACACAAAATGGTGATTATCTCATGTTGGCTCAGCATATTGTGCAAACATAGACCCCCCCTTTTTTTGTATAAGTTTTATTTGCAGGTTTTCTTTAACAACTGACATTTGGGGGGGGACAGTGTAATGACTGGGTTAACATATTTGGTTATTTACGGGACCGCCTACTACCACAAACAGCCTCCCACCAGCCGGTACACTCTCATAGAGAGGGGCTCCTCCGGGTGCCGTCAGCCAAGCAGTGTCGACTGGCGGCCCCCAGGGGAGGGCCTTCTCTGTGGGGGCACCTACTGTCTTGAATGAGTTCCCCCCGGAGATACAGAGGATCCTGGATCTGCGCACTTTCCGCCGTGCTCTTAAGACCCTCCTATTCCAGCAAGCCGGCCTGGCCTAATTTTCTCCCCTTACTTTTAAATTTTTAAACTGAAATTTTAATTTGTTTTAAATTATTGGGATTTTTAATTGTCTCGGGCTAAATTGTTTAATTTGGTTTTAAATTGTTTCTAACTTTTGTATTTATGTATTTTATTCTGTGCCTGTTCACCGCCCTGAGTCCTTCGGGAGTAGGGCGGTATATAAATTTAATAAAACAAACATAACGCACATAACACACATTTACGCACAGTCACTCAGGCACTCGTCACTTCCCGCCTGGACTACTGCAACGCTCTCTACATGGGGCTCCCCCTGGGGTGCACCCGGAGGCTCCAGCTGGTCCAGAACGCGGCCACGCGGGGGATTATGGGGGCGACGAGGCACTCCCATGTGACACCTCTCCTGCGTGAGCTGCACTGGCTCCCGGTGGTCTTCCGGGTGCGCTTCAAGGTGTTGGTGACCACCTTTAAAGCGCTCCATGGCTCAGGGCTGGGGTACCTACGAGACCGCCTTCTGCCACCAATAGCCTCCCACCGGCCAGTTCGCTCACACAGAGAGGGCCTCCTCAGGGTGCCGTCCACCAGACAATGTCGGCTGGCGACCCCCAGGGGGAGAGCCTTCTCTGTGGCGGCGCCCACCCTCTGGAACAACCTCCCCCCAGAGATACGTACAATAACAGACCTCTGGATTTTTCATCGGGCCCTGAAAACCCATTTATTTCAACTAGCTGGGCTGGCTTGAGTTAAATTTTAAACTGATTTTAAATTGGAATTGTTTTAATTACGGCCAAAATATTTAATTATTTTAAACAGTTTTTAGATTTTGTATGTCTTGTTTTTACTTTGGCTGTTCACCGCCCTGAGTCCTATATTGGAGAAGGGCGGTATAGAAATTTAAACAAAGAAAAATAAATAAATAAATAATAAAACAAACATTTTCACACAGAGTTCACAGTAATCAGCATTGGCATCCTTCAGTCTCAAGAGACGATGGTATCGTGCTCTGGGGGCTCAGCCAACGTTTTCCCTCCTTCCCAAACACCAGGTGTTGCGAAAGTCCAAGCACGTCATTTTTCCATAAGGATGCGCTTCCATCTGCTCCAGTTGGAGGAACGTTAATGAGCCTTTGAAAGCAAAGCTGCTGAGCCCCAGAGCTGCTCTTCCTCACCAAGCAGACTCATCCGCTTTCACAAGCACGTATCCTCGGGGGTCGGGGGGCAGAGCTAGTGTTAAAGAGATCACCTTGGAGAGACAATGCCAGCGACTGTCCGCCAGGGCCTTCTTTTTGGAGGCTGCGTCCGGCCCGCTCAGCAGAAACCCAGGGAGTCCCGTGGAAGAGATGGAGCATGCCAGCCAGCCCAGCTGGGAAGAAGGGAACACAACACAGCTTGGGAAGCGTTCATCCTTGGATTACAAGTCGTGAACTTTAGTCATCTCTCCTGGGCAGCCAAAGGGCAGCCAAGGGCCAGAATGCAACCCCCAGTACAGCCGAGATGGCAGTTGTAGGACTCACAGATGTGAGTCCCTCTGCTTGGCCAGAGTGCCAACAATCACATCCTCCCAATAACAACGGGAGGCTGCTTTGGCTTAGGCACAGGTGTTCGCGGGGGCCAGGAAGGAACATCGGAGGAATGTAGCACGACAGCTAAGCTAAGCTAAACGGTGTCTGAAGAGCAAGAACGGTTTGTGTCTAATAGGAGAAAAAGAAAAGGAGGAAGGGAGGGAGGGAGGGAGGGAGGAAGGAAGGAAGAAGAAGGCTGAATGACTACTTCAGCTTCAACCACAACAATACATGAGCACACAATAGATACAAACTCAAGGTAAACTGCTCCAAACTCGATTGCAGAAAATCTGACTTCAGTAACAGAGTGGTCAATGCCTGGAATGCTCTACCTGACTCTGTAGTTTCTTCCCCAAACCCCAAAACTTTAACCTTAAACTGCCTACTGTTGACCTCACCCCATTCCTAAGAGGTCTGTAAGGGGTGTGCATAAGTGCACCAGCGTGCCTACCGTCCCTGTCCTAATATTCCTTTTTACTCTTACTCTTTTCAGGTCTTCAAATTATGTTTATACTTTTATCTGTTATCTTATATATGCTTGACAAATAAACTTATGATTGTGATTGTGACTGTGATTATGATTATGATTATGAAGAAAGAAAGAAAGAAAAAGAAAGAAAGGAAAGAAAGAAAGAAAGAAAGAAAGAAAGAAAGAAAGAAGGAGGGAGGGCGGAAGGAAGAAGAGGGAGCGAGAGCGAGTAGGAGAGTGAGGGAGGAAGGAAGGGAGGGAGGGAGGAAGGAGAGGGAGGGAGGGAGGGGGAAGGGAGGAGAGGGAGGAAGGGAGGGAGGGAGGAAGGGAGGAGAGGGAGGGAGGGAGGAAGGAAGGAAGGTGAGGGAGGAAGGGAGGAGAAGGAGGAGAAGGAGGAGAGGGAGGGAAGGAGGAAGGAGAAGGATGAAGGAAGGAGGAGAGGGAGGGAAGGAGGAAGGAGAGGGTGGAAGGAAGGAAGGAGAGGGAGGGAGGAAGGAAGGAGAGGGAGGGAGGAAGGAAGGAAGGAGCAGGAGGGAGGGAGGAAGGAGAGGGAGCGAGGGAGCGAGGGAGTGAGCAGGAGAGGGAGGAAGGAAGGAAAAGGAGAGGGAGGGAGGGAGGAAGGTGAGGGAGAGGGAGGGAGGGAGGGAGGAAGGGATGAGAGGGAGGGAGGGAGGGAGGAAGTAGAGGGAGGGAGGAAGGAAGGTGAGGGAAAGAGGGAGGAGAGGGAGGGAGGAGGGGAGGAGAGGGAGGGAGGGAGGAAGAAAGGAGATGGAGGGAGGGAGCAAGTGAGCGAGCAGGAGAGGGAGGAGGAAGGAAGGAGAGGGAGGAAGGAAGGAAGGAGAGGGAGGGAGGAAGAGAAGATGTTCTCTTTGATTCTAAACCTCTGCCATTGAAACTCCTTGAATGCTTTCTGTGAGTTAACATGGGAGACTATGTTGGGCAGAAGTCATGCGCAGGGGGTCAGACTAGAAGACCTCCAAGATCCCTTCCCACTCTGCTCTTCTGTTATCTAGACCCCTGAATCCAAGTTCTTGTGCCTAAAAGGTCACGAAATCCGACCTCAGCCTCTCCAGGCCCCTGTGTCTACAGCCCATGTCTGCCATTCATCTCCCAGAGTTTTCACACCCTCTGCCATCCATGCCCAACCACGGGGAAGGTGCCCAGGGAGCCCGGGAGCTCTCTACAGCCAGAGACAAATCCAGCCCTAAACCTGAAATGAGCCAGTTTTTCTTGGCCAGGATGCTGCTTCGGTGTTTATTATGGGAAGGTGGCTGCAGTGGATTAGGAAATGATGCCAAGGGAATGGGCCGAGAGGGAAGACGAGGTTGGGTGGGAAGGGAAGGTAGGATGTTTCTCTTGTACTTTTTAACCATAACCAGCCGCTTAAAAAAAAAAAGCCAAAAAAAAAAAACCCTGCTACCGTTTTGCGTGGCAGAAAACCAACATCTGGCGGTGCAGTCTTAGGAGGCTCTGGGGGTGTAAAAAAAAGAGCTACAACTGCCCAGCTGGCTCGTTGCCCCTGCTTAAAAGTCTGAGTCCTCCTTGGGCAGTGGGGAAAAGTGGGACCCAAGGACGAAAGGCTATTATTATCCATTTTGGAGATGTGTAAACTCCTTTCGGGGACGCGGTGGCTCAGTGGCTAAAACGCCGGGCTTGTCGATCGAAAGGTCGGCAGTTCGGCGGTTCGAATCCCCAGTGCCGCATAACGGGGTGAGCTCCCGTTCCTTGTCCCAGTTTCTGCCAACTTAGCAGTTTGAAAGCACATAAAAAATGCAAGTAGCAAAATAGGGACCACCTTTGGTGGGAAGGGAACAGCATTCCATGCACTTTTGGCGTTGAGTCATGCCGGCCACATGACCACGGAGACGTCTTCGGACAGCGCTGGCTCTTCGGCTTTTTTTTTTTTTTTTTGATTTATATGCCGCCCTTCTCCGGAGACTCAGGGCGGCTTACAATGCGTTAAGCAATAGCCTTCATACTTTTGTATATTTATACAAAGTCAGCTTATTGCCCCCACAAACTGGGTCTTCAATTTACCTACCTTAGAAAGGATGGAAGGCTGAGTCAACCTTGAGCCTGGCGAGATTCGATCTTACTTTAATTGCAGACAGCTGGTCTTAAATTACAGTGCTTCTGTCTGTTAAGCTAAACCAGGCTTTGAAACGGAGATGAGCACCGCCCCCTAGAGTCAGGAACGACTAGCGCATATGTGCGAGGGAACCTTTACCTTTAAACCAGGGGTGAAATCCAGCAGGTTCTGACAGGTTCTGGAGAACCGTAGCAGAAATTTTGAGCAGTTCGGAGAACCGTTAGTGGAAATTTTGAGTAGTTCGGAGAACCAGCAAATACCAACTCTGGCTGGCCCCAGAGTGGGGTGAGAATGGGGATTTTGCAGTATCTTTCCCCTGCCACGGCCACCAAGCCACGGCCACAGAACTGGTAGTAAAAAAAATTGGATTTCACCACTGCTTTAAACTCCTTTCGGAGTCCTCGAAGACAAAGCGGATCTGTATTCAGGAACACCGTGAACGATGCTTCTGTCGTCAACTTCTATTTTCTTAGAGGCGGTTGCTTGCTCCCAGCCAGAGATAATCCATCGCATCCGCAGATGTACGGCGTGATTGTTCCAGGCTCCCTGCTTTGCCAGCGAGTCTCTTTCCCCCCCACACACACCCCACCTACCTTTTCTTGTTCCTCCCAAGCCTGGATCAGCTGCTTTCCTGCTTTCTAGCCCTTTCTTTCTTCATCACTTTGATTTATTGAGGGCCGTTACCAGCCTCCTCTGACAGGCACAAGGGAGCCCCTCACACTGTGTTCCAAGATGAGGGATTCAAAACACAGCTCCTTTCAAAAGAAAAGAGGAGGGGAGGAAACACACAATATCCTATGTTTTTTTCAGTCCCGTTCATCCTTTTTCCTTCTCCTCCTCCTCGGTGTGGCTTGTAAGATTAACCAGCTTTCAAGGCTGAATTTCGTGGCTTTGTCAGGGAACTATGACGGGAAGAAGGCTCCAGAAATTCTTCCACTTCTGGCTTCTCTTCTTGTTCTCTTCGTGTGCTGCAGTGTCATCGTATCTTCACCGTCACAATTCTACCCCCACGGCGTAGTGGTGAAGGTGTTTAAGGTCAAGCATGTCAACTATCTTGAGTTCCTTCATGCCCACAAGAGAATTTAAGTCCAACCCATCTTGAATTTCGTTGACTCCTGTCTATCAGCAAGTTTCCTAGACCAGGGGTCTCCAACCTTGGCAACTTTAAGACTTGTGGACTTCAACTCCCAGAATTCCTCAGCCAGCACTTTGGAAACTTTAAGACTTGTAGACTTCAACTCCCAGAATTCCTCAGCCAGCACTTTTTTTTTTAATTTTAAATTTTTTATTATATTTTTATTGTTAAAAAATAACAAAAGGAAAAAAAATCAATACAAAAAATCAATAGTAAGGGGAAAAAAATTTTTTCCCCCAACGTGCTATACAAACAGAAAGGAAGTTTTAGGAACTTGAAGTCTTCAATTCTTCCAGAAATCTCTTTGATAAGGTACTGGTGCCGATTCATCCATCTCCCAAGTGCAAAGTCCACAAACGGTTGCCAAGTGTTCCAAAAAACAGTTTCTTTATATATACCACTTCTAATTTTAATATCACAAGTCAATTTATCATTTAATGCAAATTTCCATGTTTCATTGTACCATTCTTCTAATTTTAAGTCAACATTTAATTTCCAGTATCTAGCAATTATAATTCTCTCCATTATAACCAAAATTCTCACCAATTCTCTTTCTCCAGTTGTTAATGTTAACAACATTAACAACTCAGCCAGCACCTTGGCAACTTTAAGACTTGTGGATTTCTATTCCCAGAATTCCTCAGCCAGCACTTTGGCAACTTTAAGACTTGTGGGCTTCAACTCCCAGAATTCCTCAGCCAGCACATACACAACTTTAAGACTTGTGGACTTCTATTCCCAGAATTCCTCAGCCAGCACTTTTGGCAACTTTAAGACTTGTGGACTTCAAAGCTGGCTGAGGAACTCTGGGAATTGAAGTCCACAAGTCTTAAAGTTACCAAGGTTGGAGACCCCTGTCCTAGACCTTTCATAGTTCACATTCTTGTAGAGTGTTAGCATGCAATAAACTTGTACAGGTAGTCCTCAACTTACAACCACAATTGAGCCCAAAATGTATGTTGCTAAGTGAGAAAATTGTTGAGTTTTGCCTGATGTTACGACTTTTCTCACCACTTTTGTTAAGTGAATCACTGCAGTTCTTAAATTAATAACACGGTTGTTAAGTGAAACTCGCTTCCCCATTGACTTTGCTTCCCAGAAGGTGGCAAAAGGACTCTGGGACATTGAAACCATCATAAATGTGAGTCAGTTGTCCAGCTAGCACCTGAATGTAAATCACACGACCATGGAGATGCTGCAACGATCAGAAGTCTGGAGGATGGTCATAAGTCACTTTTTTCAGTGCCGATGTAACTTCGAAAGGTCACTAAATGAATTCTTGTAAGCCAAGGACTACCTGCAGTCATTTGAACCGCCTTGACTCCTGATTTTTTTTGTGCCTGACAGCCAGTACCTGTCAACCGTGAAGCTTACCTGATCATTTTGGCTGCTTTTAGTGTTGCCACACTCAAGCTGAGGGATAGGGAGGGGGGATTTGAGATAGAGAGAACTCTGTAGCCAAAACAAAATCTTTTACTTTTAATTAGATGAAAACTGCAGGAGTTTTCAGAGTCGGTTTTCACCAGATATGTGCCAATGTGCTATTTCCAATAAAGCTATTCTTTGAGGAATCTACTTACCTTGGAGTTTCGCTTGATATGGATCTATTACTGGGAACCCTGACAATACTGTTTGACCAGTCCTGTCTCAAGGGATTTGCCGATTGCTCCAGCGATTAATCTTATAGCCCTGCCTTTCGTGATAACAAACCAAAATAATCTGATTTGAAACAATCGAACAGTATGCAGATCAAATCTATGCAAACAGGAGTTCTTCCAATTCTCCCAGTTGACCACACCATACCTTACAGGAAAATCTAAATGTTAAGACACGGGCCCAGAAATCCAGAACATCACTGCTCCTCTTTGTTCTCTCTCATTCTGAAAGCCAGAGGATCTGAGAGCTGAAGCTATGCTTGCAATAAACCCAGAGAGAGCCTTTGTGAGTTTTAACAGTCTATAAAACCTGCTTACGTTCACGGAGAAAGAGGGGGGGGCAATTATAGCCAATTTGCCAAACCATCCTGCGGCTCTTTTAGAAGTTAAGCGCAGAAAAGTGGATTCCTGCACTGCATCACAACATGCAACACAGCGTAATAGCTCCTTACAACGGGATTTGGGCGTTGCAAAAAGCAGGTAAGGGCAGGACTGTATCCAGGGGTGGGCTTCAAAAATTTTAGCAATGGGTCCTCTGCCTGGTTGCTGGGTGGGCATGGCCATGGTGGACATGGCCTAGTTGGCCTCCTGCACCATGGCGAGGGCGTCATTTTTGCTCTTCCTGGTCTCTAGGCTTTCCTCGAGCGTCTGGGAGGGCAAAAACAGCCTTCCCAGGCTTTGTAGGCCCTCTGGAGGACGGAAACAGGCCTGTTTCCGGCCTTCCCCAATGTCCGATAGGCCCGTTTTTCACCGTCCCTGAGCCTCCACGTACACCCTGCACTTACCTGCATCCAAAACGGGCCGCGTGGAGACTCCTGGGAGGGGCAGGGAGGGGTCGGCAGAGCCAGCCAGGAGTGGGATTTGGGGATTTTCCAAACTGCACAGAATCTTAGCTAGAGGTTCTCCCGAACCCCTGCGAACCCCCAGCAGCCCACTCTTGACCATATCCCATTTGGTGGGACCAAAACTTCATGGGGTTACCTTTCAATTTCATCCAATGAAAAGGAAAAGAAATCAAACCTAGGGATAAAACCCTATGAACGTGATACTTTCCTCTGCTATCAGATTAAACTTTAGGGTTCAGTACCAACTTTTCGACAGGGCTCAGGGCTCACGGCTCACATTTTTCATCATTTTCAAGATAAATGCAGGCTGTATTTTGGCAAGGCACTTGATAAAGAGCCCTTGTGGCGCAGTGGTTTAGAATGCAGTATTGCAGGCTAACTCTGCCCACAGCCAGGAAGTTCGATCTTGACCGGCTCAAGGTTGACGCAGCCTTGCATCCTTCCAAAGTCAGTAAAATGAGGACCCAGATTATTGGGGACAATATACTGACATTCTAAACCAGAGTATCAAACTCAAGGTCCACGGTCTGGATCCAGACCATGGAGTGCTTAGATCTGACTCGCAGGGCTGCCCCGGAAATAGTGAAGGACCGGCCCGCAGTGCCTCTGCCAGGGAAAACGGAGCTCGGGGACCGTGACGGCCTCCTGCAGCCCTCTGCCAGTAAAACAGAGCTCCTTTTGGCTGGCAGAGGGCTGCCGTCATGGCCAAAAACGAGCCCGGCGAGCTCCATTTTCACTGGCAGAGGGCTGCAGGAGGATCACCCCAGCCCCATCCGGGCACCACAGGTGCCCCTGACGTGAGTGAGTTGAAGTCCACAAGTCTTAAAGTTGCCAAAGTTGGAGACCCCTGAACTAGATTGTGTCAGGTTTCGATGCTATCTCAAAATAAATGAATTTCCAAACTGCCGATCTTTGAGGAAATTTTCTCTTTATTGAGCATAGTGATCTGTCCCTGGCTCTTTCGCGGTCAGCACTGACCTTTGCCCCCCAAGCCCTCCCTTTCCGATCCCCAATTCTCTGCGTCTCATTGGCTATCTTCCAAGCCACTCTCCTCATCCCATCTCCGTCAGATCACAGGAATGTCCCCCCTCCTCCCATCTCTGAGGAAACAGAATCTTCAAAGGAATTAAGTAGGCAAAAGTTCAAGCTTCCCCTCTCTTTTCATATGTCAGCGCTGGAACGCTGACAGATTGTCCCAAGGACAACCACCAGCATCAGGCATCAGCCACTGTCACTGAGTTACCAGTGCCCCCAACTGAAGTGATGGAACCACACAAAGCCAACTGGTGGCACACAGTTGTGGGCCCTTTGTTCTTTTTCTCAACCTTCCCTGCACTTTTCTTAGCAGTGGAGATCCCACCCAATGTGAAGTCATCCTAAAAGCAACTTAAGGCGTGCAATTTTGTAGCATCCCTCCTCTTATTGGTAAAAACATTTCTCCATAAGGACCCCAGAATTCAAGGTCCAAACTCTCTGAAGATATCAGGTGGATAGCAATAGCAATAGCACTTAGACTTATATACCGCTTTGTAGTGCTTTACATACCTCTCTAAGCGGTTTACAGAGTCAGCCTATGGCCTCCAACAATCTGGGTCCTCATTTTACCACCTCGGAAGGATGGACGGCTGAGTCAACCTTGAGCCTGGTGGGATTTGAACTGCCGAACTGCAGCTAGCAGTCAGCGGAAGTAGCCTGCAGTGCTGCACTCTAACCACTGTGTCACCTCGGATGCTTTTATAGAGGCTAATATGTTCTGAAGCGTTCTGAGCCTTAGCTCCTCAGGGTTTTTTTTTTTTAATAATAGCATCCCTAGTGAGATCAGATTACCCACTGTATTTATCATATTTATATCCTCTTACTTTTCCCCAGATGCTCAAAGTGCCTGTTAAGAGGCCTTGTAATGGTCTATAATATGTCCTTTTTGCCATTCCCCCCCCAGTTATTATCTCAGCTCCATTCCCCGCTTATTAATATTGTGGTTTTTCTTAACCTTGCTTTGATCTTTCATTGCTGTCCTTTTTTTATATATTTTTATTGCTGGATTGTTTCTTAGCTGCTTTGGGCATCCTGGTTTTATCACCTCTGTTATAAAAAAATTAATAACAGATGGGCTTCTGTCCAGAAGGGGGCTTCTCCAGCTGATTTCTTCAAGCAGAAATCAAATCAAAAGCCAACCCTACATTTCTCTCTCTCTTTTTTTTTTAATTTGATTTATATGCCGCCCTTCTCTGGAGACTCAGGGCGGCTTACAATGCGTTAAGCAATAGCCTTCATCCTTTTTGTATATTTATACAAAGTCAGCTTATTGCCCCCACAACTGGGTCCTCAATTTACCTACCTTAGAAAGGATGGAAGGCTGAGTCAGCCTTGAGCCTTGGCGAGATTTGAACCCTGCAGTAATTGCAGGCATCTGGTCTTAATTAACCAGCTTAATAACAGGGTGCCTTAAACCCCTGTACTACCAAGGCTCTTTGCAGTCCTAACATTAGCTTTGGGCATGGCAACGTTGTTAGCTCCGGACCCCTGCATTTTCCTCTTTTGCCTCCCTTTCAAAGCTGGGAAGAGCTCTTGGTTGCCCAGACAATAGACAAGGAGGCGCATTCCGACGTGATTTACAGCCCTTTCTCCTGCAGTATTACGCAGGGCCCATCTGTTAACCGAGATAGTGCTGTTGCTGCTTTTCTTTTCCACGGCTGGATTTATCGTCGCAGAAGCCTACCTGTGAGAAATGCTGCTTTGGCCACCAGCCCGATGAAACTTAAAGCAGGGCATTTTTATTGTCTCCTGCTTTCATGGTTGCAAATGGAATTGTATCCCTCCCGAGCCATAAAACTGAAATATCGTCCTTTGAGAGACTTCCTTGGGTACTCTGCTTTTTTCGTCTGTGGATTTCGGCTACAGGCCTTGTAAAAACACAGTGGAGTGATGCAGGATAGGTCCAAGAATCATTAAAGAAAAGGAACGGCACCGCCAATCATTCTCCAGAATTGTCATCGTTCTCCAGAACTGCGCTCCCAAGAAGGCTGCGACCATACCCCCACCACCACCACATGATTTGCAAATGTGTCCTCTCTGAATAACAGCTTAACGGAGATGGAAGGGACCTTGGAGGTCATCTAGTCCCACCCTGTGCTCAAGGAGGAAACCCTATACCCGTGATGGCAGTGGTGAAATGTAAAATTTGTTATTACCAGTTCTATGGGCGTGGCTTGGTGTGTGGGGGTAATGTGACTGGGTGGGCGTGGCCAACTTTTTTTTTTTAACTTTTAAAAGCATTTTTTCTACAGGGGCTATGATGATCCTGAGCCGCAGGATCATCAGAGGCTTTTTTTTTACTTTTAAAAGCATTTTTTCAGCCGAAGAAGTTGTAGAAAAATGCTTTTAAAAGCCTCTGACGATCCCAGCTGAGTTGCCTGATCGGCAGAGGCTTTTTTTCCTTTTAAAAACATTTTGTCTATAACCTCTTCGGCTGAAGAGGTTGTAAAAAAAAAAAGCTTTTAAAAGCCTCTGACGATCCCAGCTGAGCCGCAGGATCATCAGAGGCTTTTTTTTTTTTTTTTTACTTTTAAAAGTATTTTTTTCGGCTGAAGAGGTTGTAGAAAAAATGCTTTTAAAAATTAAAAAAAGCCTCTGATGATTGCGCGGCTCAGCTGGGCATTGCGGGGAAGGGCAGGGATTTTTGCTACCGGTTCTCCGAACCACCCGCGTTCATCGCTACCGCTACGGATTGGGTGATGCATGCGTGAAGGCCAGGTCACAGGTGCATGCATGAAAGGCGCACGTGTGTGGCGAACCAGTGGTAAAAATATATGAAACCCACTTCTGGGGATGTCCAAAACTTGGCAACTTTAAGATCTGTGGACTTCAACTCCCAGAATTCCCCAGCCAGCCATGCTGACTGGGGAATTCTAGGAGTTGAAGTCCACCGGTCTTAAAGTTACCAAGTTTGGACATCCCCAGAAGTGGGTTTCATATATTTTTTGCATTATGGAGAGTGGTTCAATAAACTACACTGTGAGTAATCAGTGTGTGTGCCTATGTAATGCACTCACTGGGAGGGTGATTTGAATCAGTCCACTCTATTTCAGTAATACAGTATTATTCTCCTTCAGACAATATTTTCAGCCAATTAGGTTTACTTACTTACTTACTTATTTATTTTAAAAATAAATAATTCTCCCAATTTATTCTCCCAGTTTGCAATTATTATTATTATTATGGAGGTTTGGGGTCTATGTTTCTTTTACACGTTCCATGATTTCTGCAGTGTATGTAAATGTGGATCTGATTGAAATGCAAGTCACCCTGCCTAACTTCCTTTCCTACGCAAAACTTCACAAATGTATGTTCTCTTTTTTTGTGCAATTCCATTTTAAGCAATTGAGTCCAGCAAAGACTGGCAGATGGCAGTCGATTCTGTTGAAGCTAATAGGTTCTGCTGATTTCATGTAGAAGGAAGACAGGAAGGAAACAATTGACGGCAAAGTTGTTTGTTTTGGTACAGTGAGGATCATTTCCTATTAACTCTTCCATTTGCAGGACTGAACGATCAAGCCACAAGAATTTTCTGTGGTTCCCCAAATTTGGATTGCAGTTTATCAGACCAAGGAAACCAAGATTTCTAAGCTAACAACAAACTCTTGATTCAAGCAATCTTTTTTCCCCCCTGGCTTCTAATTGCAAATTACGATAATATCCATGTTAGGTGTCATTTGAGATTCTCTTTCCTAGCCTGTTTGGAATAGAATAGAAAGAAATAGAATAGAATAGAATAGAATAGAATAGAATAGAATAGAATAGAATAGAATAGAATAGAATAGAATAGAATAGAATAGAAAAGAATTCTTTATTGGCCAAGTGTGATTGGACACACAAGGAATTTGTCTTTGGTGCATATGCTCTCAGTGTACATAAAAAGACAAGATACGTTCGTCAAGAATCATAAGGTACAACACTTAATGATAGTCATAGAGTACAAATAAGCAATCAAATCATATTAGGAAACAGTCAATATTTTACTATATATGTGGTAAGGATACCAGCAACAAGGTTACACTCATACAGTCAAACTCTTGATTCAAGCAATCTTTTTCCCCCCTGGCTTCTAATTGCAAATTACAATAATATCCATGTTAGGTGTCATTTGAGATTCTCTTTCCTAGCCTGTTTGGAATAGAATAGAATAGAATAGAATAGAATAGAATAGAATAGAATAGAATAGAAATAGAATAGAATAGAATAGAATAGAATTTTTTATTGGCCAATGTGATTGGACACAATGGAATTTGTCTTTGGTGCATAAGCTCTCAGTGAACAAAAAGAAAAGATACATTCTTGCTTTCAGATAAAGTATACTGAGATAGAGTAGAGTAGAAATAGAATAGAATAGAATAGAATAATGGAAGAGAAGAGAGAAGAGAAGAAAGATGGGAAAGAATAGAAAATAGAATAGAATACAATAGAATACAATAGATACAATAGAATACAATAGAATAGAATTCTTTATTGGCCAAGCATGATTGGACACACAAGGAATTTGTCTTTGGTGCATAAGCTCTCAGTGTACATAAAAAGAAAAGATACGTTCGTCAAGAATCATAAGGTACAACACTTAATGATAGTCTCAGAGTACAAATAAGCAATCAAATCATATTAGGAAACAGTCAATATTTTACTATATATGGTAAGGATACCAGCAACAAGGTTACACTCATACAGTCAAACTCTTGATTCAAGCAATCTTTTTCCCCCCCTGGCTTCTAATTGCAAATTACAATAATAATAGAATAGAATAGAATAGAATAGAATAGAATAGAATAGAATAGAACAGAACAGAACAGAACAGAACAGAATAGAATAGAATAGAATAGAATAGGTATAGGAATAGAATAGAACAGAACAGAACAGAACAGAACAGAACAGAACAGAACAGAATAGAATAGAATAGAATAGAATAGAATAGAATAGAATAGAATTCTTTATTGGCCAAGTGTGATTGAACACACAAGGAATTTGTCTTGGTGCATACGCTCTCAGAGTACATAAAAGAAAAGATACATTCGTCAAGAATCATAAGGTACAACACTTAATGATAGTCAGGGTACAAATAAGCAATCAGGAAACAATATCAATACAAGGATGCAAGCAACAAAATTACAGTCATACAGTCATAAGTGGAAGGTGATGGGTGGTGGGAACGATGAGAAGAGTAATAGTAGTGCAGACTTAGTAAATAGTTTGACAGCGTTGAGGGAATTACTTGTTTAGCAGAGTGATGGCATTCGGGAAAAAACTGTCCTTGTGTCTAGTTGTTCTGATGTGCAGTGCTCTATAGGGTTGTTTTGAGAGTAGGAGTTGAAACAGTTTGTGTCCAGGATGCGAGGGGTCTGTAAATATTTTCCCAGCCCTCTTTTTGACTCATGGAGTATACAGATCCTCAATGGAAGGCAGGTTGGTAGCCATTGTTTTTTCTGCACTTCTAATTATCCTCTGAAGTTTGTGTCTGTCTTGTTGGGTTGCAGAACCAAACCAGACAGTTATAGAGGTGCAGATGACAGACTCAATAATTCCTCTGTAGAACTGAATCAGCAGCTCCTTGGGCAGTTTGAGCTTTCCGAGTTGGCGCAGAAAGAACATTTTTTGTTGTGCTTTTTTGATGACGTTTTTGATGTTAGCTGTCCATTTTAGATCTTGCGATATGGTAGAACCTAGAAATTTGAAGGTCTCTACTGTTGATACTGTGTTGTCTAGTATCGTGAGGGGTGGAAGTATGGAAGGGTTTCTCCTAAAGTCTACCACCATTTCTACGGTTTTGAGTGTGTTGAGTGTGAGATTGTTCCGGTCACTTGTGCAAAAGGAACACCTAAAATGGGGTGCAGTTGGGCTGGATATGTTGATATACTGTGCACCACTTTATAATCTATTCAGCTGGTATTCATGGTTTAAAACAGTTTTCCCTATCTGGGATTATTTCAGTTGTCCTACAGTATCCCAATAACATTAGTCACCATTGTTCCCATGTTACAGGTGTGTGGCGATGGCTGAGCGGTTAAAGATGCTGAGTTTGTCAGCTGGATATGGGGTGAGTTCTTGTCCTTTGCTCCAGCTCCTGCCCATCTAGCAGTTTGAAAGCATGCAAATGCAAGTAGATGAATAGGTACCACTTCAGGGAAGGTAATAACATTCTGGGCTCTTTTGATGTATAGCCATGCTGGCTACATGAACACAGAAAATGTCTTCGGACAATGCTGATTCCCTTGGCCAAGAAACGGAGATGACTGGACAGAGAAACCTATACCTATACCATTGGATTTCACCACTGAGCAAAACGTCTTCAAAGAAAAAAACCATAAATCCAGTTGCCTCTTCTAAATGCACCTTTGGGACAACCAGAACAAGTTATAATATCTCATATTCCATGTGGGGAGGTAAGCAACTTTTTCCTTGACTGTAGCACTATCTAAACGAGAAAACTCCTAGGGAACCATGTTAAATCCTCATCATCAATAAATTATTTACCCAACTAGTGAAGCTTGGCAAATGGACAGGAAGTGAAGTAACCTTCTCTCTCTCTCTCTCTCTCTCTCTCTCTCTCTCTCTCTCTCTCTCTCTCTCTCTCTCTCTCTTTTTTTTTTTTTTCTTTTTTGGCTCACTGCGGTTTGCTTCCCCAGCTCATGTCAAAAGCCCTTGTGGTACTAAAAATTGACAGGAGTCTGAGAAATAATTAGAAACCACAGGAAAAAAAACCACATTCTCCCCTCCGCTGTCTGACTTCTTTCCTACCTCTTAAACCAGTGGAAAAACAGCCCATGCTACAACACACGGAGTTTAAACCATCGTCACTTGCCCGCCAGCTGAAATTGAGGCTGAGGGGAGAGATTTTAAAGGATATTTTCCATCTTTTCATCTTTTCCATCATAAACAACAGAGCCTCTCCCAGTTTCAGAGGGCTGGCATGCATCTTAGTGTAAAAAAAAAAAAAAAGAGGCTTCTACGATCCTAATTTTTTCTGCTTGTATTTTTTTTTCCCTCCTTACTTGCTTGGGTTTCTGATTTTTACCAGGAGATGACTGGGGAGGATATAGAGGGAAAAAAATGTTTTGGTTATCCCTAAAATGTGAATAGGTGAAACAAAGAAGAGTTGTGTTTTGAAACACATCCTTTGAAACACATTTTTTTGAACTATGTTCTTCCCCAGGGGTGAAATCCAGCAGGTTCCGACAGGTTCTGGAGAACCGGTAGCGGAAATTTTGAGCAGTTCGGAGAACCGGCAAATACCACCTCTGGCTGGCCCCAGAGTGGGGTGGGAATGGAGATTTTGCAATATCCTTCCCCTGGAGTGAAGTGGGAATGGCGATTTTGCAGTATCCTTCCCCTGGAGTAGGGTAGGAATGGAGATTTTGCAGTATCCTTCTCCTGGAGTGGGGTGGGAATGGAGATTTTGCAGTATCCTTCCCCTGACACACCCACTAAGCCACAGCCATAGAAGCGGTAGTAAAAAAAAAATTGAATTTCACCACTGTTCTTCCCCCATTTTTTCCTGCCTTACTCTCAGAACTCTTTATGGTATATTTTAAAGGTTTGCCTTATTAACGCACCGTTTTATAATTTACTCGACCGATACAATACACTTTTGTTCTTGTTTTTTTTGCTATATGGAAGCGTGGAGCGTGAGTGGAAGCCGTATTCTCCTGCAGAGAGGATTGTGCAGTCAAAGACATCATTTGTGCACTTGGTCATCTTAGAACGAAGTACAATAAGTGAGGGAATATCAAACTCCAGGGACAACTTCACTGTCATTTTCTTCTCCTTAGAAAGAATCATCAAAAGCAGCATCTCCTTCAGCAAGACTCCTGCGTTAACAGATTAACAGAGTTGGAAGGGACTTGTAGGCCATATAGTCCAAACCCACCACCCCACAAGCAGGAGACCCTACACCATTTCTGACAGATGGCAGACCAGTCTCTTCTTGAAAGCCTCCAGTGATGAAGCTTCCACAACTTCTGAAGGCAACTTCTGTTCCACGGGTTGATTGCTCTCACTGTCAGAAAGTTCCTCTTCTTATTTCCAGGTTGAATCTCTCCTGGTTCAGTTTCCATCCATTGTTCCTTGTCTGGCCTTCAGGTGCTTTGGAAAATAGCTTGACCCCCTCCTCTCTGTGGCAGCCCCTCAAATATTGGAACCCTGCTATCATGTCTACCCTGGTCCTTCTCTTCACTAGACTAGCCATGCCCAGTTCCTGCTCTCTACACGTAGTTGTATACACTTCTTTCTTCTTCATTGGTCAGTATGTATGATCCACCTTTTAGTTCCTTTAAAGTCTAGCACAAAAGCCAACTTTTGGGGGAAATGTTTAGCATAATCTCTCCTGGTCCAAGCTATATCTAACTATATCCAGCAGGGAATGTCAAACTATGAGCTGTGGTGGCGCAGTGGTTAGAGTGCAGAACTGCAGGCTCCTTCTGCTGACTGCCGGCTGACTGCAATTTGGCAGATCGAATCTCACCAGGCTGAAGGTTGACTCAGCCTTCCATTCTTCCGAGGTGGGTAAAATGAGGGCCCAGATTGTTGGGGGCAAGAAGCTGACTCCCTAAACCACCTAGAGAGGGTTGTAAAGCACTGTGAAGCGGTATATAAGTCAAAGTGCTATGACTATTTGCTTCTTATGACCATGGATAACCTCATGTCTCCTCTTTGAAGCCATCAGATCCTCTTTGATCACAATGCCTAAAACCCAACTGGCACCCAAGTTTATTCTCAACTAAATCCAGCAGGGAATGAAAAGCTTTGCTCTTATGGCCACAAATAATCTCAAATCCCCTTTTTTTTTTATTTCTTTACAACAAAATATTTATTCACACACAGATCGCGATGGGAGCTTTACACAGTATATTAACCTCAGTCAAGATATATAAATAAAAAATAAAATCTACACTAACCTTATCCTTTTTTTTATTCTATTATTCAACCAGATATACCATTGGTCCCAACATTGAAAAAATACGGAATCCTTTTAATCTCTCAGAATTTTTGTTAACCTGTCAGCTTCCGCATAGTCGATAATTTTTCCCAAAATCAAATCTTCAGCCGGTAGGTCTTTTCCCTTCCAATGTTGAGCAAAACATATTCTTGCTGTGGTTGTGATATATGTAATCAGACACCATATATTCGTGCCTATCTTATCTGGCCTAATATTTAATAGATAATATTCTAGTTTCAATTGTAATTTATATCCCGTGATTTCTAATATCCACCTCTGTATAAATCTCCAAAATTCGATTACCTTATGGCAGGTCCACCATACGTGATAGTAAGTACCTATCTCCCCACACTTCCAACAGTTTGGGGAGAGTCAAATCCCTTCTTTGAAACCCATAGATCTTCTTTGACCATCATGCCTGTTGGAACTCAAACTTATGCCCAACTATATCCAGCAGGCAATAGAACAATAAAATAGACAATAGAATAACAGAGTTGGAAGGGACCTTGGAGGTCTTCTAGTCCAACCCCCTTAGGCTGGAAACCCTACACCACTTCAGACAAATGGTTATCCAACATCTTCTTAAAAAGCTCCAGTGTTGGAGCATTCAGAGCTTCTGCAGGCAAGTTGTTCCACTGATTAATTGTTCTAACTGCCAGGAAACTTCTCCTTAGTTCTAGGTTGCTTCTCTCCTTGATTAATATCCACCCATTGCTTCTTGTCCTGCCCTCAGGTGCTTTGGAGAATAGCTTGATTCCCTCTTCTTCTCTCTCTTCTTCTCCCTCCCCTGAGATATTGGAACACTGCTAACATGTCTCCCCTAGTCTTTCTTTTCAGGGATTGGCAATGTTTGCTCTTCAGGGCCACAAATAACTTCAAGTCTCCCTTTTTGAAACCATCAGATGGATCCCCTTTGTCCATGATTTCTGGAACCTAGCAATGAAGTCTTATTAAGATAAGAAAAGCATGAGAACTGCAGTGGGGGAAAAAAAAAAACTAAAATGGCAAATGTTATATTTCTGTTCCACCAACTGTGATTTCTTCTCTCTTCCCCAGCCCCATATCTTTGACTTCCACTTCTGCGCATTCCTCATCTTGAGCAAACAGTTTGCATGTGATGCTTGAAGCAGGTTGTTTCATTAAAAAAGCTTATTCGGAGTTAGAGGATGTTTTAATTCTAGTTGAATGGATGCCCTTTCCATCTGTCCTGGAGATTAGACTGGGAACATTCCGACACCATTAGTCATTCGACTGTTGACATTTTGTGGTCAACACGTTGGCTCAGCCTATCAGGGTTAGAGGTATCACTGCCATGACCGCATTACCAGGCAGAAAAATGCATGCCATCTCCACTCGAAGGCTTTTATTGATTTTTCCTTTCTCCAGCTTCATCGGAGCTTGATTTAGAATAGAGTAGAGTAGAGTAGAGTAGAGTAGAGTAGAGTAGAGTAGAGTAGAGTAGAGTAGAGTAGAGTAGAGCAGAGTAGAATAGAGTGGGATGGGATGGGAGGGATGGGATGGGATGGGAATAGAATAGAATAGAATAGAATAGAATAGAATAGAATAGAATAGAATAGAATAGAATAGAATAGAATAGAAATCTGGAATCAGGATGGAATCAGGGCTGTAGCGCTAGACCAGGACTTTAGCATAGAATAGAATAACAGAGTTGGAAGGGACCTTGGAGGTCTTCTACCGTGTTTCCCCGAAAATAAGATGCTGTGTTTTTTTTTGAACCCCGAAATAAGCGCTTGGCCTTACTTTTGGGGAGGTATTATTTTGGGGTGCATGGAGCAAGACAGGGCTCCTCTTGCCATCTTACCTGATTTCCAACTCTGTCTCCCTAACCCTAACCAGAGGAAATGGTGGGGGTTGGCTGCACATGTGTTTAATTTTTTGGGGGGAGGGCTTATTTTCGGGGAGGGCTTATTTTAGCACGTGCACTCAAAAGCCCGATTGGGCTTATTATCCAGGGAGGTCTTATTTTCAGGGAAACAGGGTAGTCCAACCCCCTGCTTAGGCAGGAAACCCTACGCCACTTCAGACAAATGATTATCTAATCTCTTCTTAAAAACTTCCAGTGTTGGAGCATTCACAACTTCTGGAGGCAAGTTGTTCCACTGATTAATTGTTCTCACTGTCAGGAAATTTCTCCTTAGTTCCAGGTTGCTTCTCTCCTTGATGAGTTTCCACCCATTGCTTCTTGTCCTGCCTTCTGGTGCTTTGGAGAATAGCTTGACTCCCTCTTCTTTGGGGCAGCCCCTTAAATATTGGAATACTGCTATCATATTTCACTCCTAGTCCTTCTTTTCATTAAACTAGACATACCCAGTTCCTGCAACCGTTCTTCATATGTTTTAGCCTCCAGTCCCCTAATCCTCTTGGTTGCTCTTCTCTGCATTCTTTCTAGAGTCTCCACATCTTTTTGACATCGTGGCGACCAAAATTGAATGCAGCATTCCAAGCGTGGCCTAACATTTTTGTTATACTTTCTTACTGTTCCCCTTCCCAACGATCCACCTATGTTAAAACACTTGGTTGTTTCTTGGTGTGCTGGGTTCTTTCCAACATCTCTCAATACGAGACTGTGCTTCAATTAATGCACCCCACCATTGGCACATTGGTGGGGGGGCAGAGGTGGGTTTCAGTAGGTTCTAACCAGTTCTGAAGAACCGGTAGCAGAAATTTTGAGTAGTTCGGAGAACCGGTAGTTAAAATTCTGACTGGCCCCCGCCTTCATCTAATCTCTGCCTCCCGCGTCCCAGCTGATTGGGAGGAAATGGGGATTTTGCAGTATCCTTCCCCTGCCACGCCCACCAAGCCACGTCCACCAAGCCACGCCCACAAAACCGGCAGTAATTTTTTTTGAAAGGCTGTTCATCCTGCAAGGAAGTATGCATAAAAAAAAACAATCTGTTATCTTTTTATGATGTAGCAGGATCTTCTGAATATAATATATTGACCCAATGGTCATACGTAGTACACACAGGGGTGTGACTAGTAGATATTTTCAGCCAGGTTAAATTAGTCCAGACCACAAATTAAATACGTCTGGTGAAATCATCTACAATTATAGTGCAAAAGGACCTAGATAATTAGTGCCTTGCTCCAAATTGTATCCTCAAGGCAAAACACACACACACACACATTGTCATAGTGTTCCAAAAAGTACATGTCCCACTGTAGCCTGTGTCAAAACGATAAAGTGAGAAGAGACCAAGTTTCTCAGCAGCTCCTTGATCTGCTTCTTATATTATCTACATCAGAGGTCTTCAAACTTGGCAGCTTTAAGACTTGTGGACTTCAACACCCAGAATTCTCCAGCCAGCTATGCTGGAGTCCACAAGTCTTAAAGTTGCCAAGGTTGGAGACCCCCTGTTTTAAAGTATCTGGCTGTTTCACTCTTCCACCCAAATCTGATAAGCATCCTTTCCATCCCCTTATCTAGGTCATTAATATTTTTTAAAAAAATAAAATAAAAACAACCTAGAAAAATAGAGAATCAAAGCTGTTTCCTGCAGCACATTAGTCAGGACTTCACTTCAGTAGGTACTTTGCACCAGCTAGTATGCTTCTGAGGATAGGAGGGCATAATACAACTCAGCTGGAGGGCATGAAATTGGGAAAGACTAGCCTATAATATATTTTGGGAGGAAAGGACAAGTAGTGTCTCAGCAGTAGAACACACATTTGCCATGTAAAAGCTTTCAGATTCAGCCATTGGAAAGTAAAGCTGGGAAGGTCTGTATCGAAAATATTCAGTTACATCTGGAGTTGTATAAATGCTTATAATTTAAACAGAACTTTAGGAAACTGTCTTTATGAAATAATATCATCTAGCAGTGTTTAGCAATACTTTTCTGGAGTTCTTAGCAATGAGCTTTTTCCAATATTATCTGAAAATAGCAAGAATGGAAGCTGAAATATCAAGATGTTTTGTCAAAGATACTTATCTGGAGGCTTGGGACTGGGGGACCAGTACTGGAGGTTCTTGGGTTTCCATGGACATTATAATCCATAAGTGTTATTGATTCATTTATGGACCATAGGACATCTCTTTCAAATGGCCCTCTTGTTCCTTTTTTTTTTTTTTTTTTGTCAGAAGGTTCAGACAGGTGCCTATTTACATAACAAAACCGGATTAAAAATATGGAATTATACAGTGATGGATTGTGAAGACCGTATGTGATTCTTCTTCTGCTAACTGTGCAAGATATGTTCTTGGTCTTATGTTCTTGGTCTAAGAATGGTGGATCTTCTTTGCATCAATTACTGGGTGCCTATGGAACAGCAAGTGTGTTATGGAAAACTGTCACATTGTAGATGTAGGGGTTTTAAAATGATCTTAGTTGGATGTTTTAAATTTGGCCGAATGATTGAATTATTTTAATAAGCTTTTAATTTTTGTTGTACATTGTTTTTTACCATGGCTGTTCACCGCCCTGAGTCCCTCGGGAGAAGGGCGGTATACAAATATAATAAATAAATAAATAAATAAATAAATAAATAAATAAATAAATAAATAAATAAATACATACATACATACATACATACATACATACATACATACATACATACGCCTGTGTGGCATGGGAGGCTAATGCCTCCTACTAAGGCAGCATTTAACATCCAGCTGCCTGCAAAATTACTGCGAGTTCAATTCTCACCAAGCTCAAGGTCGACTCAGCCTTCCATCCTTTCTAAGGTGGGTAAAATGAGGGCCCGGTTTGTGGGGGCAATAAGCTGACTTTGTATAAAATATACAAAAGTATGAAGGCTATTGCTTAACGCATTGTAAGCCGCCCTGAGTCTCCGGAGAAGGGCGGCATATAAAAATAAAATAAAATAAAATAAAATAAAATAAAATAAAATAAAATAAAATAAAATAAAATAAAATAAAATAAAATAAAATAAAATAAAATAAAATAAATAAATAAATGTTCAGAAACTTCTCAAATGCCTCCCCCCCCCATGGAATCCACTGGGGCTGATAGCACCTCATCTCAAAACCCTACAGAAGGAAAGGAGGAAATGCGGAGGCCTGAAGAGGAGAAAGGAATGTCAGTAAATACTTCGTTGTCCGTGACACGCTATAGAAAAGATTTTTCTGCCCTGTGACACAGAAATAGCCGCTCCTTTGCCCTCTGGATGGGATGGGTGGAAAAGGTGGTGAGGGGAAGGAAATCTATGAAACTTCTGGCTCTTTGTGGTTCAGTTCAGCCAAAAAAACAACCATTTTTCCCTCACTCTCTGGCTGTGGTGAACAGGACTTGCCCATTTCCTTTTCGTGAATCAGAAAACCTACTTCTCTTACTGGGCAGTTGTCGGAGAATTTATTTGAAACCAGGTGAGCTGCCTGTGAAAGTCATTTCATGCCACAGAAATAAATGTTTACCAAGGACAGGATTCATCAGGATCCAGCATGGTTAGCCAGAACCTTTTATTTTATTTTTATTTTATTTTAAATTTGATTTATATGCCGCCCTTCTCCGGAGACTTATGTTCAGAAATGGCATATTCAGAAATCACCAAGGCCAAAAACAACAAAAAGTGAAGAGTTAGGTTGTATGATAAAGTGGGCACAAAATTTTGCAGAACCAGTGATGTTGGAAACATGGGAAAAAATATGGGTTCAGAATGTTAAATTTACACAGTCGCAGAATTTGAGGGAAAATTTTTATAAAATGTTTTATAGATGGCATTTAGATCCTAAGAAATTGTCGTGCATGTACCCTAATGTTCAACCAAAATGCTGGAGATGCGATTGCCTAGATGCCACATATTATCATATGTGGTGGACCTGTAAGAAAGTGAAGGCTTTTTGGATAAAAATTTGGTGGGTTATGCAGAATGTTTTGAAGAAAAAAATTCAGTTTTCTCCACAATTGTTTTTGTTGGACATAGTTAAAGGTTTTACATTGGGTGAAACAAAGTTGAGATTGTATATGATAACAGCAGCGAGATTATTGATAGGTCAATATTGGAAAAAATGAAGCTATGCCTACTATTGAAGAATGGACTTTGAAGATGGCCAGTTTTGCAGAGATGGCGAAGATTTCAGCATATTTAAAAGATTGCTCACAAGAGACTTATGTGTGGGAGTGGAAAAAGTGGATAGATTATGTGCAGAATAAATATCAAATTAGGAAATACCAGATAGCTTTTAACTGAAAGTATTATATAGGGATAGAATAATAGAATTTTGTGAAGATGTGAAAAATATACAGGGGGTGGACGGGTTCAAGTTTTATAAAAAGGGGATTTTGATTTGGATTATAATTTGAGGAAGTCTGGGGGGAGGGGAGGGTTAGGGGAGGGTTAGGGAGGGTTAGGGAGGTTAGGGAGGGAGGGGGGAGAAACTGGGGAGAAAATATAATTGTAAAACTTTTTCAATAAAAAAAAAAGTGAAGAGTTAGGGACTTGGTTTCTTCAGCATCGATGTTTATAATCTCTTTTTTGTGGGGCCATCTGGAAAACAATTCCAGTGTCACCGAGAGATGACTGTTGACTAAAGACTGAAGAGCTTTTGCCAAGTGGAACCCTTTCAGATTCTGTAGCCGAGGAATTCCCAACTCCCCAATATCTAATGGGCATCCACTTGAAGAAGTCTTGATTAAGACATGATACAGTAGTGGCCAAAATTGTGGAAACCTTTTGGGAAAAGTGTATTTTCTAAAACTAGCTAATAACACCACACTTTTGGGGAGTAGTACCATAAAATGATATATCGATGGAAAGATAATTTAATCAAGAATGTAATGCAATCACTTTTATGAAGGATTTGCTATTAGAATAGCAGTTATAAAGAAGAAAAGTGAAACGAGATATACAAAAATTATCACCATCGAAAAAAGTGAGATATACAAAAATGATCACCATGTCAGTTAATACTTAGTTGGGTAACCTTTAGCATGAATTATGGCCTTACAACGTCTTCCCATGGAGTGAACCAAGTCTTTTAGTTCTGCAGCTGTTATCATGTGAAACCAAGATTGAATGATGGCTTCTATTAACTGGGTTTTATTGCTGGGTCGCTTCTGACTAACAAGTTTTTTGAGTCGGCTCCATCGATTTTCAATTGGGTGAAGGTCTGAGCTATTCCCAGGCCATTCCAGCAGTAGAATAGGATTATTTTGAAGCTCCAAAAAAAAAAAAAAGTGGTGTTATTAGCCATCAAACCTCAAAAATACACTTTTTTTGTACACCTGCCCGGACATAATGTGCATAATATTTGTTTCCTAGTACAATTTGATAGCTTATTAGTAACCTTGACTATCACTAAGTGTTGTATCTTTTTATTCTTGATGAATGTATTTTATTCTCCTTATGTACTCCGAGAGCATATACACCTAAGACAAATTCCTTGTGTGTCCAATCACACTTGGCCAATAAAGAATTCTATTGTAGTCTTTTTCTTCTCCTTCTCCTTCTTCTCCTTCTTGCAGTATGAAAATGTGTACAGGAAAGATCTTGGATTTGTCTGATTGTATCCATATGGATTGTTGGTCACAAGTTGATGCTTTGTTCATTTTCAACTCTTTATGTATCAGTTTTTAGACACAGTAATCCCTGCTTTCTAATTGGTATAGAAGCAATTATGTCCTAGAATAAGACCAGTATAATAACTGACGTATATACAGTGCATGCCAGTAGTGGGATTCAGCCGGTTCTCTCCAGATTGGGTGAACCAGTAGTGGCTCCACCCACCTGCCCGGATATAATGCGCAAGCACTGTGCATCAGTGGTGGGTTGCCCGTGGTTCGCAGCGGTTCTATAGAACCGGTAGTAAAACCGACGGGAGGCTCCGCCCACCGACCCCAACGTCATCAGAATGCTTCTGCGCATTTGCAGAAGAGCGTGTGCGCAGCCCCATTGCGAACCGGTAGTAAAGGTAAGTAGAACCCATCCCTCCTCTGCACACTCACATTGGCGAACCGGTAGTGAAGGTAAGTGAATGCCATCCCGATAGTAGAGTTGGGGGCAGCCAAAGGTATCATCTCTTACCCATGTTCTTCTCAGATTTTATTTATTTATTTATTTTATTTTTATCATACTTATATGCCGCCCTTCTCCCGAAGGACTCGGGGCGGCTCACAACAATAAAACAACAAGACAGTAAAATGAATACTAAAATAATCCAATTAAAATCCCCGACAGTTAAAACGAAAATCCCCAACAGATCAGGAGATTTGCTAAAAAAGCCACGTCTTCAGGTCACCGCGGAAAGAGCAGAGGTTGGGGGCCATCCGGAGCCCAGTGGGTAACTCGTTCCAGAGGGTCGGTGCAGCCACAGAGAACGCCCTCATCCTGAGCGCCAACAGGCGACATTGTCTGGCCGATGGCACCCGGAGGAGGACAGTCCTATGTGAGCGCACTGGGCGGTGGGAGGCCGGTAGGAGGTGGTCCTGCAAGTACCCTGGGCCCATACCAATTTTCTTTGGTGTAGTAACTTCCAAAGCAGTGGAGAAAGAAATCATAGAGTGAAACATGATGAATGGTGTTCCCCAAAGCATCAAAAAGGAATCGCGATGTGGGAAGAACAGAGTAGATACTTCTAAGAAGCAGAGTTGGCTTCAAATGTCTTCCTGTGCCACCTCCAATCCTCAGACATGGGCCAGATGCCTCTAAATTGCTGTAAAAAATACGATTTTTGTTGTGACGAAGGGAGGAAATGAAAAATTATGTGTCATAATCTTAACCGGATTTTGGAGATGTAATGTAATGTAATGGGAATTAAATCAGATCTTAAATTGTCCTGCTGTTTTCTTTCTCCTGGTCCTGTCCACTTTTTGCACTCTCATGATGTTCGTCCATCGTTTTCGAAGAGGACTTTGACATCTAACCGGTTGTGGGCTGTCCACAGTGTGTCCGCAGGTGGCTGGTAAGGCTTATATGGGCACGGAATGTTCTGTCACATGTCGGGCAGACATGCGTGTGCACCACTGTTGCAGCATTTGCAGCTCTGGCTTTGCGGAGGGCGTGCTATGGTTGTCCTTCTGTCTTCAAATATCTGGCAGCCTTGGTGGATCAGCGTGCGCCATGTCGATCGATCTTGTGCCAGGGTTTCGCAGGAGGTGGTGTCGATGTCCAGGGACTTGAGAGAGGCTTTCAGAGTCTCTTTGTATCGCTTCCTTTGTCCCCCGTGCGATCGCTTTCCTTGAGACAGCTCACCATAGAGGAGCTGTTTGGGGATGCAGTGGTTGGGCATCCTTGCAACATGGCCTGCCCAGCATGTCTGTCTGGGCTCTCATCAGCAGAGTGTCAACTGATGGCAGGCCTGCTCTGGAGAGGACGTCTCCGTCTGGCACCTTGTCCTGCCACCGGATCAGGGGTGGGTTCTACTTACCTTTACTCAGTGGTGGGATTCAGCCAGTTCGCACCTATTCGGGAGAACCGGTTGTTAAAAGAAATCTTATTTTGGTTTTTTCCCACTTTACAGGGCTAATCCTGTAAGGAAGGCAGGAAGGAAACATTCTGGTGTTGTTTCTAGCCTAATCTTTATTGCCCTGCTTACAGAAACTGCCTCTCTGGTTAACCCTTATTACATTGTAACAGCTAAGGCGCTTCGCCCATAGATGTGAGTGATGTTGAATTGGCCACACCCACACAGTCACATGACCACTGAGCCACACCTACCCAGCTGGTCATTAGGGCAGAGAACCGGTTGTTAAATTATTTGAATCCCACCACTGCCTTTACTACCGGTTCGCATTGCGCCCGCCCACATGTGCTTGCTTCACTCGCGCCCTGCGGGCACTCTTCTGCACATGTGCAGATCACCTACGATGACATCCAGATCAGTGGGCAGAGCCTCCCACCGTTTTACTACCGGTTCTTGCAAACCGGTCCGAACCAGGGGCAACCCACCACTGCACCGGATCCTCAGAAGTCAGGTCGTGTGGAAGTGGTTCAATTGCCTAGCTGCCTCCTGTATACAGTCCAGGTCTCACTGGCCTACATCAGGGTAGTTAGCACTACTGCTCAATAGACTTTGAGCTTTGTAGCAAGGCTTATTCCACGGCGGTCCCACATGTGGGTCAGTAGTCTGCCAAATTTGGCATTCTCACAGCACACAACTCAAAGACAGAGGGCAGACCTCAGTCTCAAACAAATGGTAAATTTCTGGTTGTGCCTAGCCATAGTCCCATGTGACGACCTGGTAACCACTTCCTATAACCACTTCCTTCAACCGTCCCCCTTTAACCGCTTCTTACAATGACTTCCCTCAACCACTTCCTACTACTACTTCCTACAGACCCCGTGTAGGAAGTTCCCCTTACCCAACATTTATGGGGAGGGTTCTAATAAACCGAACGAGTTTCCTAAGAATTTTATCCATCACGAACTAACGGCTTATCCAGTCTTATTCTGGATTCTAGGTTTGTAACTCCTGGGCTGTTTTGGAATTCTTCAGCTTGAAGGATATCTTTAGCCATACAAAAATACTTCCTGCATTTTGCTGTGGCCTGGATGCAGATTGTAATTTAGGTGTGTTAGTATTTATGGCCCATGAGCCAAGCTATTTAAAGCCTTGCCAAATATGAACTGCTCTTTAGCAGAGACAAACATAACTCAGGGAAAGGTGCATCCTTTGGGGTGGTTCTCTACCTCTGGTCTGTGTTTGAGGATGAAGGTGGTGCAGGATGGGTGAAAATAGAAGCAGGGTCAAATACCAGGCAGAGGTCAAAAGGGCTGCTGTCTCATTAGGAAGTATCAGTGGAGGGTGCTTTCTTTCCATACAGCAAGGCATCCATAATAGCAGTAGCAATAACACTTAGACTTATATACCGCTTCACAGTGCTTTCCAGCCCTCTCTAAGCGGTTTACAGAGTCATCCTATTGCTCCCAACAATCTGGGTCCTCATTTTACCCACCTCGGAAGGATGGAAGGCTGGGTCAACCTTGAGCCGGTCAGGATAGAACTGCTGGCGGTGGGCAGAATTAGCCCGCTGCCTTCTAATAAGTGAGAGGGAGGGAGGGAGGGAGGGAAGGAAGGAAGGAAGGAAGGAAAGAAGGAAGGAAGGAAGGAAGGAGGAGGGAGGAGGGAGGGAGGGAGGGAGGGAAGGAAGGAAGGAAGGAAGGAAGGAAGGAAGGAAGGAAGGGATAATACCAATAGCACTTAGACTTATATACCGCTTCACAGTGCTTTCCAGCCCTCTCTAAGCGGTTTACAGAGTCATCCTATTGCTCCCAACAATCTGGGTCCTCATTTTACCCACCTCGGAAGGATGGAAGGCTGGGTCAACCTTGAGCCGTCAGGATAGAACTGCTGGCGGTGGGCAGAATTAGCTGCAATACCGCATTCTAACCACTATGCCACCATGGCTACCAAAGTTTCAATTTTAAAGCTCACAGCATGTTTCATCTTTCATTTGTTGAGAAATCGTGTGGATTTGCAAAGGAGGTGATTAATGGTTTCTGGGGTCCCCCAGATCCTTCCTCAGGATCCTTACAGTGTGGATTAAGGAGAGATGAACAATTAAAAAAAAACACACACACCCTGGATTTCAGGGTTCAAACTCATTTTTTTTGAATAAAAGTTCTTTCTCGTGCATTAGCGAAGCAGGCGATGACTATGCCGTGTGGGTGCTCGCGTTTCGACCATCTATGGAAGCCCTCTTTGCTTCTTTCAATTAAAAGGGTTTTGTCGGCTGCAGGTAAGCCCCATCTGTGCCTGCGAAGCACACATTCCCCATGACAGCAATTATTATATTTTGGCCTTTCTGACCCCGAAGAACCTTGGGATGAGACAGTTCTTTCTCTCTCTCTACCTCCCTCTCCCTATTCCTTCCCTCCCCCTCCTGCCCCCCCCCCCCCCCCCCCCCGCTTTGGGATCCATCCAGACTGAGTTGTTCTTTATGATTGATTCTAATTTGGCCAGATGTTTCCTTGGCTTGAATCCAGCAGTTTGAGCTTAACCAAGCATCCTGTCTCTGCTGCTAGAGAAGGTTAGCATGTGTGCTTCAGTGCCAGCTGGAAGCTCTGGTGGCTGCCCCCGAGACCATCATCCTGCGCCCGTTTTAGAGTGCCTAAAGGAAGTCAGCCAAAAAATCGGGAATTTTATGGATTTGACCCATAAACTGGAGAGCTCCATGATTTCTGAGGTTCCCCTGTGGTTGATCTGTTAGATTTCAGTTGTAACTTAGTAGTTTTCTATCTTGGAAGGTTTTATAAATCCTGGTTTTAGACCCTTAGTGGGTTGGATCTTTTTTTTTTTTTTTAAATGGACTATCCTCCATAATTCCCCCTTGGATCGCTACTGCTGTTGCTTCTGGTTTCCATTTTACTTCTACAGTTTTCATTTTTGGTTTTGGCATGCTGGTGTTGTAGCCCGTCAGCGGCCTGTGCAGTTAGTAGCTGATTCCGACAGCAAGGAGGCTGGTGTGGTGCTGCGCCAGCTGCCTGCGAGTCAGACAATGAGGAGGCTGGAGAAGATGTGGTGCCAGAGGCGGGGATTCAGCCAGGGCCTTCAGAACCTCCAGAAGCTCCCATAAGTGAAGAGGAAGAAGAGGAGGAGCCTCTTCTCGATGCATGGGTGCGCAGAGCTGCCAAAAGGCAGGAGTGGCTCCTCAGGAGGAGGTTTCCTCGAGAGTAAGGCTTGGGG
Organism: Pantherophis guttatus; assembly: GCF_029531705.1. The sequence goes on along the minus strand of NW_026844049.1, from coordinate 2,179,209 downwards.
CTAATTGGCCACTCCCCTAGCCTATTTAAGGAAGAACGACGACTGATGCAATTTGCAGGAAACAACTTCATTCATATTCCTTCACATCTTGATTCCAGAAATGTTTGATTCGGCTCTTGTTTCTCTCTCGTCAGTTTTCCTGCAAATTGCTTCTGGGCATTCTGCCAAGCACAGTAAGATTACGGTTATCTGAAATACTGTGCCTCAGAATTGTGTTATTATTCTTTGGATTCTTGTCGGCTGTTAATGAAGTTAAATTAACAGCCCTTGTTCAGAAAAGACTGATTTAAACTGTACTTGTGTTTAAACAACTACTAAGAAAGCTCATTAGTAGTCCTTAATTAGTAAACTAAGGTTTGTACGGACTTTGTGCGTGCTGCGTTCTTTGGGGTCCGTAGCTGGGGCAGAACTATGTTCTTTGCTTGTGCGTGCACCTTCTGCGCATGTGCACACCCTCCAAAACAAGGCAAAATAGGACCATATTACATCCAGGCAGGTGGGCAGAATCTACCACAGTTGCTGCTACCGATTCACCCGAACCAGACATAACCAGCTAAATCCCACCACTGGTTATTTGTTTGATGATCCATTGGTTTCTTTTCTTCACTGTCTACAGTATTCTCGTGACCAACTTTCCAACACCAACTTTCATAAGTGTCAATATCCTGTTTCTTCAAAAGTCCAACTTTTGCTTCCATAAGATACCGCACCATATGTAACCGTAACAGAGTTGGAAGGGACCTTGGAGGTCATCTATTCTAACCCCCTGCTCACGCAGGAGACCTGTACTAGGGATTCGAACCGCTGAACTGCCGACCTGTCTGATCGAAAAGCTCAGCGTCTTAGCCGCTGAGCCACCGCGTTTCACCTATACAGGAGTCTATAAAACACCTGCGTGTATTTTTAAAGAATCTGCCGACTGAAATTCTGCTGTGTTGCAGGCAGGAGAATTTAATCAAGAAGACGTCTGACTCCAAAAGTGAGACCCAGGTGAGAAAGATATAATATTTGCTCTTGCAGAGCAGAGCAAACAGACAAGGAGAGATACATGGCCTACATTCTTCATCCAGGATGTCCAGTTCAATAAAACAAACAAAAAGGTGATTTACTCCTCTTTTTTTTTATCAGTTACAGGGACATTATTTCTTGTCTTTTGTTCCTCATAAAAAAAAAAAAAATCAACTCCCTCCAATTTAGTCATTTAACTTTCCAAATTTGTGAAAGGTGTGGATGCAAATGCCATGCTCCACATCCTACAGGATTACTCGCCATGCTGCAGCCAGGTTGTGAAAGATTGACCTAGATTAGCTGAGAGTTATTTTAATCCCTGGGAGTAAATAAATATCTCCGGAAGATCCAGGGCTAACAAGGAAGGTTTGTGAATGACTCAAAAGCTGGCTCTACTAAATGGGGAAACATTGTAGGCTTTGTCAATAAATTAACGTGAGTGTCCTCAGCAGTACACAATGTGCCTGGGTGGATTAATGAAAATTTGTCTTCATCCAGAATGTGTGATTCATCTATTACTCTGCCAAATTGAATTCCTATAATTTGTGCCATCATGTGTGAACCCATTTAATTCCATTTATCATAGAAGTGGTAATACCACTTTATATTGCACTAGCTCGGAATACTATGTACTGTTCTGCTCACCGTGATACAAAGAAGATGCTGAGATCCTAGACAGGGTGCAACGAAGAAGACTGGAAGGTAAATTGTATGACGAAGGGTTGAAGGAGCTGGGTATGTCTAGACCATGGGTATCAAACTCAAGGCCCGTGAGCTGGATCCTGCCCGTGGGGTGCTTAGATCTGGCCTGCAGGGCCGCTGTGGAAACAGCAAAGGATCAGCCTGGTGCCTCTGCCAGGGAACGTGGGGCCCTCCGAGCTCTGATTTTGCTGGCAGAGGGTTGCAGGAAGCTGTTGCAGCCAAAAACGGAGCTCAGGAGGCAAGGGGTGGGCTTCAAAAATTTTAGCAAGGGGTTCTCTGACTGGTTGCTGGGTAGGCGTGGCCATGGTGGGTGTGGCCTAGTCAGCCTCCTGCACCACGGTGGGGGGGAGGTGTTTTTGCCCTCCCCAGGCTCCCAAGGCTCTTCTCCAGCCTCCAGGAGGGCAAAAACAGCCTCCTCAGGCTCTGTAGGCCCTCTGGAGGTCAGAAACAGGGCCGTTTCCAGCCTTCCCGAACTTCCAGTAGGCCCGTTTTTCGCCCTCCCTGAGCCTCCACACTCACCCTGACTTACCTGCATCCAAAACTGGCTGCGTGGGGACTCCTGAGAGGGGCAGGGCAGGGTGAGCGGGGCCAGCCAGGAGTGGGATTTGGGGGTTCTCTGAACTGAATAAAATTTTAGCTAGAGGTTCTTCCGAACCCCTGCAAACCCCCAGCAGCCCACCACTGTCAGGAGGGCTGCTCATGGCCCTCCTGAACTCCATTTTCGCTGGCAGAGTGTTTCAGGAAGCCGTCGCAGCCAAAAATGGAGCTTGGGAGCCCGTTTTCGCTGGCAGAGTGCTCGGGCCACCACAGGCGCCCCCAACAGGAGTAACGTTGAGCTGACCATGACCCCCCCGGCCACACCCACCATAGACCCCCTGAGGTCAAGCACAACCCTGATGCAGCCCTCAATGAAATTGAGTTTGACAGCCCTGGTCTAGCCGAGGGGTTGGCAACCTTAAATACTCAAAAAGCCATTTGGACCTGTTTCCCACAGAAAAGAAAACACCAGGAGCCACAAAACCTTTCCCATGCCTGACTATTTCCTGAGAGGCCACAGAACGAGCATATGTAGTTGAATTAAACGTTCCGTTTTCTTCTGCAACTTTTCTTTTCTTGGATTTACCCATGGTTGGTCTACCGGGGGTAGAAAAGCTCAATAAATTACATGCTGGCGGGTATCACACATTGGTGGTTATTTTGAGCGACAGGGAGCCGCAGCAGAGGGATGAAAAAGCCACATGCGGCTCCAGAGCTGCAGGTTGCTGATCCCTGGTCTAGCCTATCGAAGAGAAGGATTAGGACAGAACAAGAGGGAATAGGTGGAAGCTTGTTAAAGAGAGATTCAGCTTAGAAGTAAGGAGAAATTTTGTGATGGTAAGAACAATTAATCAATGGAATATGGAATAACTTGCCACAGTGGAGTAGGTGCTCCATTGATAGTCTTCAAGAAGAGAGTGGACAATTATTTGTCTGGAATGGTATAAGGTCTCCTACCCTGAGCAGGGAATTGGACTAGAAGATCTCCAAAATCACTTCCAGCTCTATGATTCTATTATGTTCTATGTTCGGAGGTATGTAAACTACAATGATCCATAAATGAACCACACGAGCCACAAAAAATAACCAAGATCATCCAGTTGGGCGCATTTTGTGTATATTCTACATAGCATACATGGGACAGAGAGAGAAGGACTCCCGTCAATATACTTTCCATGGGGCAGCAAAATGAATTTAACTAAATCATAATCCGGGAGTGAAAGGCAAAATTTCACTTTCTTTCAATCTCTCATTTCTGCCAATTTTTTATCCACCCCTTTTGATGAGCAGGAGGAACAAGCAGAAACACAAGCCGAGAAAGAGAGAGAGAGAGAGAGAGAGACAGAGAGAGAGAGAGAGACAGACAGACAGACAGACAGATTAGCTGCACAAAATATCTGATGGAAAAAACTGCAGTTTTGGAGAACAGACCAGATATCAGCAGAGAGCTTGACAAAGGAGCAGGAATTCTAGAAACCCATAAAATAATTCTTCTGGTTGTCTTCTCTAGAATAGAAGTGAAATTAGGGTATCTAGCTAATCTCAGCTTTTAGGGCTCATTTCACAAATCAAGGTGATCCCAGCAACGGCAGAATTTTGAGTAAAGTTCATTCCCTTAGTTCAATCATGACTTTGCCTTCAAGTCTTAACTTTCCTTGCAGCATAATTGGGACAATAAAACAGAGAAGAAGACAGAGGACACTGCCCTTAACTTTTAGAAGGTAAAAATAAAGTCCTAGTGACTGGAGCTCAAAATTAGGTGGATCTTATGGAAACAACCATCTATTTTGGGGGAACAATATGACTGAATTTGTTGGTTACTGCCCTCTTCCAAGACATTTTAATACTTCCAGTCTAGACCTGTTTAATTCCCTGGGATCCCCTGCTAACTAATCCAAACCTGACTAACTTCCAAGTCTAGACAAAGCCTGCCTGACATAAATGTGATCCATCAGTCAGATCTCTATCAACCCTTATATCAAGCAGGTGGATATGAAGCACAAGGTTGGGTCAAGGACACCATGTTCTCTTCGCTGATGATGTAAAACTATTCAACACCACCGCCAATGCAACTACCCTTCAAAAAGACCTTGACTATGTGTCAGATTGGTCTAACAAGTGGCAACTTCAAATCTCAACCAACAAATGCTCTGTCTTGCACAATGGCAAAAAAAATATATCAGAACATAAAATACAAATTAGATGGACATGACCTTGTAGATGACCCTCACTCTGTCAAGGACCTTGGAGTACTCATTTCTAAAGATCTAAGTGCCAGAGCCCACTGTAAGAACGTTGCTAAAAAGGCATTAAGAGTTGTTAACCTAATCTTGTGTAGCTTCTTCTCTGGTAATATTGTACTACTAACTAGAGCGTACAAAACATTTGCTAGTCCAATTCTCGAATACAGCACATCTGTTTGGAACCCGCACTGCATATCGGACATTAATACAATTGAGAGAGTCCAGAGCAGCGGTGGGTTCTACTTACCTTTACTACCGGTTTACAATGGGGCCGCCCGCTTGCTTCCTTACCTCGCGCACACTCTTCTGTGCAAGCGCAGAAACATTCTGATGACTTTGGGGTCAGTGGGCGGAGCCTCCCGCCAGTTTTACTACAGGTTCTATAGAACTGGTGTGAACCAGGGGCACCAGTGGTCCAGAGATATTTCACGAGAAGAGTCCTCCGCTCCTCTGCTCACAACAGAATACCTTATGCCACCAGACTTGAAATTTTGGGCTTAGACAACTTAGAACTACGCCGACTTTGGTCTGATCTAAGTGTAGTACATAAAATTATCTGCCACAATGTCCTACCTGTCAATGACTACTTCAGCTTCAACCGCAACAATACATGAGCACACAATAGATACAAACTCAAGGTAAACAGCTCCAAACTCGATTGCAGAAAATACGACTTCAGCAACAGAGTGGTCAGTGCCTGGAATGCACTACCTGACTCTGGTTTCTTCCCCAAACCCCCAAAACTTTAACCTTAGACTGTCTACTGTCAACCTCACCCCATTCCTAAGAGGTCTGTAAGGGGCGTGCATAAGTACACCAGCGTGCCTACCGTCCCTGTCCTAATATCCCTCTTTACTCATATCCTTTTCATGTATTCAAATTATGTTTATACTTTTACCTGTTATCTTATATATGCTTGACAAATAAATAAATAAATAAAATAGAATAAAAATGTTACGGAGCTCCTTGGCAAGAGGCAGCCTACATGACGAGGCAGCTGGAATGGCCTGGATTTAATGGATAATCTAGATCGGGGTCAGCAACCTTAAACCCTCAAAGAGCCACAAAAGTCCTAACCGGAAGCTCCCAGTTCAATTCTGGAGCCGACCGGAAGTCCGGTTCCCCCACCAGAGAGTCTACTCTTAGCGCAACATCCTTTTTCCTCTACCTGTCCTAGCCAAAAGCCCTATCAATTGTGGAGCTGACTGGTGACAAGGAGCCGCAACAGAGGGATGAAAGAGCCACATGCAGCTCCAGAGCCGCAGGTTGCTGACCCCTGAGCTAGATGGAAAGATCCTTGACGAGATGAAGGGATAGTAAAGCAGAAGTGGGTGGCAGAGAAAACATGGCAGAGAAGAACATGGCAGAGGGGGAAAAAAGGTGAAATCCTTTCTGCAGGAAGGATCACTAGAGGGCTTTTCAAACTTCTCTCCATCTGAGGTCATTAGCAAATGTGGATGGAATAAGATGGGGAGACAAGAGGAAGCTTTCCCTTGTAGCAAAATCATATTGCAGATCAATTCTTGCTGATTTAAAATATTATATAGGGGTGGGCTTCAAAATTTTTAGCAAGGGGTTCTCTGCCTGGTTGCTGGTGGGCATGGCCATAGTGGGTGTGGCCTAGTCGGCCTCCTGTACCATGACAGGGGGGGCGTTTTTGCCCTCCTCAGGTTCTGGAGGCTTTCCTTGAGCCTTCAGAAAGGCGAAAATGGCCTCCTCAAGCTCCAGAGGCCCTCTGGAGGCCGGAAACAGGCCCGTTTTCGGCCTTCCCAAACTTCCAGTAGGCCCATTTTTCACCCTCTCCGAGCCTCTGCATGCACCCTGCACTTACCTGCATCCAAAATGGGCCCCATGGGGACTCCTGGGAGGGGCGGGGTGGGCCAGCTGAGAGTGGGATTTAGGGGGTTCTCCAAACTACACATAATTTTAGCTAGAGGTTCTCTTGAACCTCTGCGAACCCCCAGCAGCCCACTCCTGGTAATATACAGATGGGATATTAATAGGCTGTCCTAATCCTTGCTGCTATCCTTGTCAGCCAAAGAAATGTACTGTCCTCGTTGGTTGGGGAAAAGTGAATATTTTGAGTATTGTATGCTGGATGGCTGATAAATAGTCTCTCTCCTAAGGTAATGGTTTGTGGGAAAGACCTTGGGAGACCAGGTGAATAGATACTGCCTAGGGAATGGTCAGATAAGTGGAAGCATAGCCCACAGCTGTGCAGTGGGTGAAGAAAGAAAGAAAGAAAGAGAGAGAGAGAGAGAGAGAGAGAGAGAGAGAGAGAGAGAGAGGAAGGAAGGAAGGAAGGAAGGAAGGAAGGAAGGAAGGAAGGAAGGAAGGAAGGAGAGGGAGGGAGGGAGGGAGGGAGGGAGGGAGGGAGGAAGGAAGGAAGGAAGGAAGGAAGGAAGGAAGGAAGGAAGGAAGGTTCTTTAGTGATATAGCTTTAAAAAAGTAGAGGAGGTGGATGACTTCTCCAAAACCTTTCCCATTCCTGGGAACATTTAAGAACATTTAAGGAGTGTCTATGAGGAAGTGTTCCAGAAATTCTCCCTTCATACCTTCTCAATTACAGTTTGGGTTACTCCATGTTCATCTTTTTTTTTTTAATTATTTTTTTTCCTGCCTTATAGTTAAAACCCAAAGAAGTCTTTGTGTGACGAACAATACCCTGCCTTGAAACACTCTGCCATGCCCAGAAAGATGACAGGTGTGTAATACATTATTATGTTGTCTTGTGTCACACTGTCACGTATACCACTCCTTATTGCATAGATAGATAGATAGATAGATAGATAGATAGATAGATAGATAGATAGATAGCTATTGGGGTAGACCAGGTGTCTCGATAGAAAAACACTTAATCTCTCCCCTGGCTCAAGCTGATGAAGGGAGGAGAACTTGTGGCTCAGAGGTTAATACAACTGCCTAACATGCAGGCAGCCCAAATTCAAATCCAAGTAAGGGTATGGCTAGCTGATGAGAGCTAAATAGCTTGAAATAGATCTATACTAGTCTGCCTTTATTTCTTTATCAGTGAAATATAAGGGAGTGAAGAAAGTGTTCAGTAGGATGGGAATCCTGTAGGTGAGATGTTGCTTCATTTGAAACTCCTAGGCACTTATTAAAGGAATTATGAGACTGATGATAAACAAGATATGTGTTAATTTGCTTGAGCTTTTCTGGCTCTTTCCCATGATCTCTGGAGGAACGAACACTTGGGCCTGAGGTCTTATGGATCCAAAACAGTTAAAACATTTTTTTAAAAAACAAATAAAGCAGATACCCCTTTTTGGGGACACCCCAAAATGTTTCAAGTCAAGACCTCAGCAATTAAGTATTTGCCCATCAATGGTCTGATCAAATGCAAGTTAACTCACAGGGATAAAGGTAAAGGTAAAGGTTCCCCTTGCACATATGTGCTAGTCATTCCCGACTCTAAGGGGCGGTACTCATCTCCGTTTCAAAGCTGTTTCAAAGCCGAAGAGCCAGCGCTGTCCGAAGACATCTCCACCAGAAAAACCCAGTGATGGGATTCAAATTTTTTTACTACCGATTCTGTGGGTGTGGCTTGGTGGGCGTGGCATGGCTTGGTGGGCATGGCTTGGTGGTGTGGCAGGGGAAGGATACTGTAAAATCTCCATTCCCACCCCACTCCAGGGGAAGGTGACTGCAAAATCCCCATTTCCTCCCAATCAGCTGGGACTCAGGAGGCAGAGAATAGATGGAGGCGGAGCCAGTCAGAGGTGGTATTTACCGGTTCTCCAAACTACTCAAAATTTCCACTACCGGTTCTCCAGAACTGGTCCGAACCTGCTGAAACCCACCTCTGAAATAAACCATGGAAAAGGGCAACTTTTGTCTTTTTCTTGGATTCATACTTTGGTCCAAGGATATCCAATATCCAATATCCAACTCTGTTAATCTAATCTAATCTATTTTAAAATAGAGTCTCACCACTGGAACTCTCCTTGGTTGGAGAGAACCAAGGATCTACAGAACCTCCTGGTTCTGTAGATCCTGGATTTGTACTTTTTTTTCATAGATGGAGACAATTTTGCAAAACAAGCTACAATTTGGGAAGTATCGGATGAACAATACAGTTTGGAATCTGCTAACTTTAGAATTTGAGCATGATGAACATTCTTCCTGGTTGCAAGAGAAGCAAAGGATATTGAAAAGACCACATCATTACACAGCCCTTCAATTCTCTGTTGCTGGCATTCTCTGAGGCTCCAACTGGTCCAGAATGCGGCCGCGCAGGTGATTACGGGAGCGACATGGCGCTCCCATATAACACCTCTCCTGCGCGAGCTGCACTGGCTCCCGGTGGTCTTCCGGGTGCGCTTCAAGGTGTTGGTTCTCACCTTTAAAGCACTCCATGGCTTAGGGCCAGGGTATTTACGAGACCGCCTGCTGCTACCGATAACCTCCCACCGGCCAATACGCTCTCACAGAGAGGGCCTCCTCAGGGTGCCATCGGTCAAGCAATATCGGCTGGCGGCCCCCAGGGGGAGGGCCTTCTCTGTGGTGGCACCTGCCCTGTGGAACGAGCTACCTCCCGGAATACGGCTGATTCCGGATCTCCGCACTTTCCGTAATGCCCTGAAGACGTTTTTATTTCAGCAAGCCGGCCTGGCCTGAATAGGTTTTAAGGGTTTTTTAATTGTATTGCTAGGGGTTTTAAATTGGGGTGGCCGTTTAATTTAATTTATTAATTATTATTAATTTATTAATAATTATATAATTAATTCTTAATTATTTTAACTTTTATATTGCATGTTATTTTAATTCTCGGCTGTTCACCGCCCTGAGTCCCTTCGGGGAGAAGGGCGGGATATAAATTTAATAAATAAATAAATAAATAAATAAAAATTGGTTTGTTTACGCATTTAAGCCAATGTTTAGCCTACAAAGTAGTATAGTCTAAAGCAAAGCTGGCTGAGGAATTCTGGGAGTTGAAGTCCACAAGTCTTAAAGTTGCCAAGGTTGGAGACCCCTGGTCTAAAGTGTCAATTTCTTCATTCCTACCAATTTCAGATAGCTTTTGTTTTCGTTTTATGAAATAACTCCCTTCTGGCAGACCAATTCTTTGGGAGATTCAGAGAACACGGGATATTTTCTTACTGGTTTTCTTTGGCATTTTGCTCTTTTTCAGTCAAACTTCCCAAACCAGTCTTCTTAACCGGAGGTAGTCCATTTGAAAAGTGCTGATAGAAAACTCCCCAGCCTGATTTTTCATCCTTACATACATTCTTCTCTTAGCCAAATCTCTCTTGGGTTTCCCTGCACAGTGTAGGAGATGACAAGGCTGATCCTGAGGGAGAGGTGAAACGTGTCATCAGTCATGAGTCTCCTCGTGCTTGCAAGAGCTCTAAGTCCTGCCCACCTTGAATGCCTTCTTAATTTCTGCTCATTTCCCTTGACCGTTAGTAGCTCAGATTTTTGTAGAAACCTTAAGCTTGCAACAAATCTTTATACTCATTTGAACCAGAGGTGGAATTCAGCAGGTTCTGACCAGTTCTGGAGAACCGGTAGTGGAAATTTTGAGTAGTTCAGAGAATTGGTAAATACCATCTCTGACTGGCCCCGCCCCCATCTATTCTCTACCTCCTGAGTCCCAGCTAATTGGGAGGAAATGGAGATTTTGCAGTAACCTTTCCCAGGTGTGGGGAGAGAATGGGGATTTTGCAGTATCCTTCCCCTGGAGTGGGGAGGGAATGGAGATTTTACAGTATCCTTCCCCTGGAGTGGGGAGGGAATGGAGATTTTACAGTATCCTTCCCCTGCCATGCCCACCAAGCCACACCCACCAAACCACACCCACAGAACGGTAGTAAAAAAAATTTGAATCCCCCCACTGATTTGAACTCCTGAATCTCCTGATTTCCCTGGCACTTGACGAGCAGTTGGGAAAAACAACCACACAAATAGCTGAGCGCAGAAGGACCAGCTGAATCAGTGGGACTCCTCTTCATAGGTTTTATGAATGAGACAATTGCCACCAGACAAAATAAAATCTTGTGTCAGTGTGACTTCGGCCAATCCAGAACTAGATCAACAGGGAAACAAACTCTTGGCTGAGTCAGTTCCTTTTCTGATTGTTATTGTGGGAAGGATATGATTCCCCCAGAGTGTCAATCTTCTGTCTTAATGGGGCTGGCTGGGTTCTCTTGGCATCTGGGTCTGCCCACCTCACTCAACAGTTCTGAAAGAAGAGAAGGAAAAGATGTTTCAATTGAGTATAAAACATACCAGAGTATAAGACGCAGCTTAGTTTTTGGGGAGGAAAATAGGGGAAAAAATCTGCCTACCAGGTATTCATCTGGTTAGCGTCCTTAGTCTGGTCAGCTTCAGCACATTAATTTGTTGGTTTTTATCCCCTGCTTGGGGATAAAAAACAGCTTCTATGGCACAGCTGAGAGGATTTTTTTTATTTTTATTTATTTTATTTAATTTATATACTGCCCTTCTCCTGAAGGACTCAGGGCGGTGAACAGCCATAATAAAAACAATGTACAAAAATAGAATTTAAAAGCAGATTAAAATAATTAAATCATAGGCCGAATTTAAAACTCTCATTTTAAAACCAATTTTTAAAACCCCATTAAAACCAAATTAAAATCATTTAACCCATCAGAGCGGCTTGCTGGAATAACAGGGTCTTCACTGCACGACGGAAGGCGCAGAGGTCGGGGATCCTTCGTATGTCCGGGGGAAGCAGCAATGAGAAAAGCAGGCAAAGCACGGGGAGATCACTCGGCTAGCGCCTAGTTAGGGCTGAAAAAAAGCTTCTAAAGAACAGCTGAGAGTCGGAGCAAAGCAGGGAGATCCTTCACTCGCTAGCGCCTCATTAAAGCACAGCGGAGATTCGAGGGAGCAGGCAAAGCTGGGAAGATTGCTTCGCTAGCGCCTCCTAAGCGCCTCGTTAGGGCTGAAAAAAAGCTTCGAAAAAGCTACATTCAGAGTATAAGACACACCCAAATTTTCAGCCTCTTTTAGGGGGGCAAAAGTTGTGTCTTATACTCTGAAAAATACGGTAATCGTTAAAATTCTTTGTATCCCTGTGTCTATTTGAACCAGAGGTGGGTTTCAGCAGGTTCTGACCGATAGCGGAAATTTTGAGTAGTTCGGAGAACCGGTAGTAAAAATTCTGACTGGCCCCGCCCCCATCTATTCTCTGCCTTCCGAGTCCCAGCTAATCAGGAGGAAATGGGGATTTTGCAGTATCCTTCCCCTGGAGTGTGGCGAGAATTAAGTTTTTACAGTATCCTTCCCCTGGAGTGGGGAGGGAATGGAGATTTTACAGTATCCTTCCCCTGCCATGCCCACCAAGCCACGCCACGCCCACCAAGCCACACCCACAGAACCTGTAGTAAAAAAATTTGAAACCCACCACTGATTTGTACCCACATTTTTCTGGCTTTTATAAATCCACCAGACATGATAAAATGACTCAACAAGCCAACAGGCCCAGCCTCAAGGCCATGCCAACATAGCTCATCCCAATATTGCAGAAAAACAACATTTCCAAGCAGCTTGCAATATGCAGCTCAACCCAGGGAAAATTAATTGAGCATGGCAAAGGAAGCCGCTAAGGATATAAGCAGAACACAATTACTCCATTACTGCCGTGGCCCATACTGAATACCTTAATTCCTCAGTAGCCTTCTCAGAGGATGCTGAAATTAGTTTAAGGCTACTGCGCGGATATTATTTTACTTGAAGGAGTGCCCCGGTTTTGAATGCCAGACAGGAAGAAGGAGCTCTCCAAAGCCCAGACCTATTTAGCACATTCGCAGAGAGGAGAAAGGGGGGGGGAAATAAATCAGATTAATGCTAGCAAAATGTTAAGTGTAAGTGGTCCTCCAGCGATTGTAGAAGGGACACACACAAGTTCCAGACTTCCTGCTGATATGGGCATGTGGCAAGCAGAAGAAACATCTCTGAAAGGGATTAATAAGTAACTTGTGAGGATATCTGTACTCAAGGTTTCCAGGCCAAGACTTCAAAGGACATCTAGGAGAATAAATTTCTGGCTTCGGGGCAAACTCTCCAGAGCTGCTTTCCAAACCCCTCTCCGAACAACAATGGCAGTGACTCCTAGAGCCCGATGGGGCCCTCCCCAGCCAATCTCCACCCACGACTTCTGTTGTCTATGAAAGGTTGTTTTTTGCTCATTTGTAATCCTGAATTGTAGCATCGGCATTTCCTGTGATGTTTCATTTGCTTCCTTTGAAAGCTAATGCAATCCTGGTTTGTATAAACAGAGGCATAGAATCAAGACCACGTGAAATATGAGTGCCGCTTTACAAAAATCCTAGTAAGATCACACCTGGAATACTGCCACCAATTTTGATCAAAATCCCTACAAAAATCCCTAGTGCCGCGTAACGAGGTAAGCTCCCGTTTTTAGTAAGCTATCTAGATTTGCTAGAGCAAGCATCTTGGTTTATTGCAGCCTATTCCTGCCGGGCCACTCAAGACAGGATGGGAGTGAAACTCCCAGAATTCCCCAAAAAGCCAACAGGGGGATTCTGGAACTTATGATCAGCAGTCATTGGGAAGGTACCAGACTGGGTAGACTGATTTATTGACTAAAGTGCAATTTGTTGAGTTCACACAACACACCAAGATGAATAGAATAGAATAGAATAGAATAGAATAGAATAGAATAGAATAGATGATAGTCATAGAGTACAAATAAGCAATCAAATCATATTAGGAAACAGTCAATATTTTACTGTATATGGTAAGGATACCAGCAACAAGGTTACACTCATACAGTCATAAATGGAAGGAGATGGGTGATGGGAACAATGAGAAGATTAATAGTAGTGCAGACTTAGTAAATAGTTTGACAGTGTTGAGGGAATTATTTGTTTAGCAGAATGATGGCGTTCAAGAAAAAACTGTCCTTGTGTCTAGTTGTTCTGGTGTGCAGTGCTCTATAGCTCTTTTTGAGGGTAGGAGTTGAAACAGTTTTTGTCCAGGATGTGAGGAGTCTGTGAATATTTTCTACTATGTACATAGTACTAAGATACTATGGTTTCTAAAGCACAATGGTACAACTGCACAACATATTGACAGCTTTCATGAGTTTTCTTGGAACCCTGGCAAATAATCTAAGAATGTAATATGGAAGAAGAATCTGTGGGTCCAAAAAGGCAAACTATTGGCCACAATAGGATCAAAGCATCACAATGCATGCTTAACAGGTCTACAGAAGAAGATGTAATTTTTAAAAAATTTAGATTGTGCAGAAATGGATAGATTGACATTACAGATAAAAGAAAAAGAACATACAGAGGATTTTCAAACATGGCAGTTGTTTTACAAATGGTTGGATAAGAGAGGTAGAAACTAGGAGCGGGAAAAGTATTATTATATAAGCAAAATGAACTGAGCACTTATGTATGTAATGCGAAAATGTATAAATAAATTGTTAAAAAGAAAAAAAAAAACAGGAACAGAAGTTCAATCACATGGTTGTAGCTGCCATCTTGATTTATTTTACTGGTTCCACCCTACCGCGGGTGTCCCTGATCCAGCCGTAGAAAACCAGAATAAAACTAGCCAAACTAATTTTAAAATGATGGTAGCAGGCAGTATTTCATCGAAGGATTTGATGCCTGATGAAAAGGGAGCTGGCTTTCCATTTGGAGGAACAGATGAAAAATTACAGGAGTGCTGAAATATTTTATTAGCTTTATCTTACTGCTATATCTTAGTACCACTTAACTATTTGTTTTTAAGCGTTTGGAAACGGCAGGCAGTCAGTCTGTCCTTGGGCGGCTTCTATGACTGAAACAGCTTGCTATTGGATCTGCTTTGTGCAGTTCTAATAATGGGAGGGTTTTTATTGCATTACAACCGACGTTGTTTGTTCCTTATTTCATCATTAGCTGCTTTAAATTACGAGGGTGGAAGTTCATTACAGAGAAATCCAACCTCAGAACCAAGGAGAAATTTCCCGACAGTGAGAAGTAGCAGTAACAGAGTTGGAAGGGACCTTGGAGGCAGTGATGGGATTCAGCCAGTTCGCACTTATTCGGGAGAACCTAAGCAGTTCGGAGAACTGGTTGTTGGAAGAAATCTCATTTTGTTTTTTTTTCCACTTTACAGGGCTAATCCTGTAAGGAAGGCAGGAAGGAAACATTCTGGTGTTTCTAGCCTAATCTTTATTGCCTCCTTACAGAAACTGCCTCTCTGGTTAACCCTTATTACATTGTTAACCCTTATTACATTGTTACAGCTAAGGTGAAGTGCTCATCGATGTGAGTGATGTTGAGTTGGCCACGCCTACCCGGTCACATGACCACCGAGCCACGCCTACCCAGCTGGTCATTAGGGCAGAGAACCAGTTGTTAAATTGTTTGAATCCCACCACTGCTTGGAGGTCATCTAGTCCAACCCCCTGCTCACGCAGGAGGCCTATACGAGGGATTCGAACCGCCGACCTTTCTGAGCGACAAGCTCAGCGTCTTAGCCACTGAGCCACCAAGGGAGTGGAACAGATCACCTCAAGAACTTTGAGGGGGGGGCTCCATCATTGAAGGTTTTTAAGAAGAGATTGGACAGCCATTTGTCTGGGATGGCATAGGGCAGGGGTGTCAAAACTCAATTTCATTGAGGGCCACATCAGGGCTGTGGTTGACCTCAGGGGGGGAGGTGGGCTTGGCCAACTGGGTAAGTGTGGCCAACTGGGTGGGCATGGTCAACTTGACGCCACTCACTGGGCATGGCTGACTGGGTAGACTTGGCCAGCTTGACGCACTCCCCAAACTGCTGCCATGTTTCCTTTTTGCATTGGGTAGACCAGGCCGAAGGAATGCGGGCTGGCCCCTTCCATTTTCCAGGATGGCCCCGCAGGCCAGATCTGACCACATCACGGGCTGGATCCAGGCCTTGTGTTTGACACCCCTGGTATAGGGCCTCCTGCTTGAGCTGAGGGTTGGACTAGAAGACCTCCAAGGCCCTTTCCAACTCTGTTATTCTATGTTCTACCGGTATGTTCTTAAGAGTCGTGGTGGCGCAGTGGTTAGAATGCACTATGGTGCTGCATGGTTAGAATGCAACCATGCTGTAATGGTTGTAAGCACGAAACATTGTGTTGTGACCAAGGCCCAACTAGTGATTACCAAACACAATTCAGTCCTGAACAAACTTATTTTATTAAAACAGTTGAGAATGAATTCATTCTCAGTTTAGTCCAAAACAAAATTCTTAATAACCAGTCCATCAGCCTTATCGCCAACCTTTGATGTCTTTGGCAACCAGCCAAAGGCTTTTCTTGGCAAAACCCCCACAAAGTTCGAGAGACGCTGACAAGAAGCACTGGAATCAACGTTGCTTTTCTACAAAGAACCCAACGCCTCGTTGCTACTCTTTTAAGCCTTATGGGAGTGGTCAATCATCTTCTGGCCTTACTCCTGAGTCGTCCTTTTTGCTTCAGCTGCTCTTTCCTTCTGGGAGCTCTTTGCATGCGTGCACTAGGAACAGGCTCCTCCTGTTCCTCTGCCTCTCTACTGTCTGCCTCTGGAGGCTCCGGAGTCCGCGCATCGGTCCCAGATGGCTCCATCTCTGCCACCGACGCAGAGCCCTCGTCCGGGCCTTCCCCTGACTCCAGGACTGGCCCATTGTCCTCCTCAGCCTCCTCACTGTCTGACTCCGCTGCCAGGTCCGCAGGCTGCTGGCGGACCACAACACATCGGGCGGTCACTAAATGAATTGTTGTAAGTCGAGGACTAGCTGTATATAGAAAACTAGCTGGTGAAGGAGAAAGAAAGCTCACTTTCTAAGAGTTTATTTCCTTCCAGAAAAGAAAAAAAACCCACCTTCATGGGATGTTTTAACCCCTGAATTCTGGAGAACGTATCAAGTGCCTCAAACAGGCAAGGAAATGAAAAACAGCAAGTTCTCCATCTCTGCCAGCTTCTTAATTCTCGGAGGCCGAGTCAGGACAGAAGCTGAGCAACAGATGCTTCTCTTCGGAGCCAATGTGCATCATACATTTGAACAGGCACAAAATTCATTTCAGAGCCGAAATGCAAGTCGGTTGCAACCCCTAAAAAGTTTGGGCCTTGGTCCCAGTAATAACAAACAGTAGCTACTGAATTAGAAGTTTACTTGAATTCAAAAGAAGATTACCAATATTAATAATAAAGGTAAATACAGTATTAAAGATCAGCGGTGTATTTGAGGAAGCTGCCAAAGAGAAGCTGGGAGCTAGGAGAGACTGACATCCTGCCAGCCTGTGTTTGCATCACACATCAAACTATTCCAGAAACTGGGAAAGAAACTATAAATCAACAATGGCAACTTCTTATAAAGAAATCTTACATAAAATGTTTTATAGATGGCACTTACCACCTGCTAGGTCAGCTAAAATCCTTAAAAATATGTCTAGCAAATGTTGGAAATGTAACCAAAAAACTGGCACATATTGGCACAGGGGGTGGACTTGCATTAAAGCAAAAAACATTTGGGCAAAAATATAGAAGTGGTTAGAAAAAATGATAGGAAAGCATGTAGATTTTAAACCTGAACTTTTTCTTATTCGAAATAGCACCAGAAAAAAAATTGATAAACAAAATATATATTTAACATTGCATGTATTAACTGCAGCAGTGGTGAAATCCATTTTTTTTACTACTGGTTCTGTGGGCGCGGCTTGGTGGGCGTGGTGTGGCTTGGTGGGTGTGGCTTGGTAGGTGTGGCAGGGAAGGATACTACAAATTCTCCATTCCCACCCCACTCCAGGGGAAGGATATTGCAAAATCTCCATTCCCACCCCAGTCCAGGGGAAGGATATTACAAAATTCCCACCCTACTCCAGGGAAAGGATATTGCAAAATCTCCATTCCCACCCCACTCTGGGGCCAGCCCGAGTTGGTACTCAAAATTTCCGCTACTGGTTTTCCGAACTGCTTAAAATTTCCACAACCGGTTCTCCAGAACCTGTCAGAACCTGCTGGATTTCACCCCTGAACTGCAGCGAGGATTATATTGCACAATATTGGAAAAATGAAGAAATACCGTGAGGCAAAGAGATAATTAGGAAGATATTGGATTGTGCAGAAATGGACAGACTCACATTGAAGATTAAACAGGAAGACGATACAGATTAGTATCAAACGTGGAACTTATTCTACCAGTAGTTGGAATAAAGGGTGTTGTGGCTCGTACGCGGCCTGTGCAGCTAGTAGCTGATTCGGACAGCGAGGAGGCTGGTGTGGTGCTGCGCCAGCAGCCTGTGCAGCTGGCACTCGAGTCAGACAGTGAGGAGGCTGGAGAAGATGTGGTGCCAGAGGCGGGGATTCAGCCAGAGCCTTCAGAACCTCCAGAAGCTCCTTTAAGTGAAGAGGACGAAGAGGAGGAGACTCTTCTCAATGCACAGGCACGCAGAGCTGCCAAAAGGCAGGAGTGGCTCCTCAGGAGGAGGTCTCCTCGAGAGTAAGGCTTGGGGCTAATTGGCCACTCCCTTAGCCTATTTAAGGAAGAACGCCGACTGAAGCAATTTGCAGGGAACAACTTAGTTCACATACTTTCATGCCTTGATCTTAGTTCTTTGCAAATTGCTTCTGGGTTTTCTGCCAACCATAGTAAGATTAAGATTATTTATTTTTTATATTATTATATAATATTATATAATATTATATTATTATTATTTATTCTTTATTCTATTATCTATTCTTACAGGCTGCTAAGAAAGTTAATTAACAGCCTGTCTTTGAAGAAAAAACTGGTTTTATTTTAGTAAACTAAGGTTTGTACAGACTTTGTGTGTGCTGCGTTCTTTGGGGTCCGTAGCTGGGGCAGAACAAGGGGGTGGAGATTAAGAACGCCATCTGTACTGCTAAGCAAATAAAATAACCCAGACAACAGGATGTTTATTAAGCACTAACAAAATGTAAACAATAGAAAATTAATAAAACGTAGGTCTGTTGCAGCCTCCCTGTCGTCATGTGATTAGAATCCAGGTGTTTGGCAACTGGTTCATGCTTATGACCACTGCTGTGTCCCAAGGTCATATGAACCCCTTTTGTGACCTTCTGACAAGCCAAGTCAATGGGGAAGCCAGATTCACTTAACAACCGGGTTACTAATTTAACAACTGCAGTGATTCACTTAACAACTGTGGCAAGAAAATGAGGCAAAACTCACCTAACAACTGTCTTGCTAAGCAGTGGAAATTTAGAGCTCAACTGTGGTCGTAAGTCAAGAACAGAGGTGAAATCCAGTTGAATCTATCCGGTTCGTGCGAGCCGGTAGGGCTGGTGGCGGGAGGCTCCGCCCACCCGCCGGGACGTCATTACATCCCGTTTTTGACCATCTGAGCATGCGCAGAAGGCTCTGAGCATGTGCAGAGGAGGCACATGTGAGTGTAGCACACACACTCACATTTCCGAATCGGTAGCGAAGGTAAGTGCGTTTCACCGCTGGTCAAGAACTACCTGCATTTTAATGTTTCTTCCAAAAATCCTGCAGTGTCAAAGTTACTGAGAAAAGTCCTGTTTTCTCAACCCGAACGATTTGGGTTTTAAAACCTGGACTACTGCAATGCTTCCCGCCTGGACTACTGCAATGCTCTCTACATGGGACTCCCCTTGAGGAGCACCCGGAGGCTCCAGCTGGTCCAGAACGCGGCCGCGCGGGTAGTTATGGGAGCGGCGTGGTGCTCCCATGTGACCCCCCTCCTGCGTGAGCTGCACTGGCTCCTGGTGGTCTTCCGGGTGCGCTTCAAGGTTTTGGTTACCATCTTTAGAGCGCTCCATGACATCGGACCAGGGTACTTACGGGATCGCCTCCTGCTACCAATAGCCTCTCGCCGACCAGTACGCTCCCATAGAGAGGGGCTCCTCAGGGTGCCGTCGGCCAAACAGTGTCGACTGGCGGCCCCCAGGGGGAGAGCCTTCTCTGTGGGGACACCTACCATCTGGAACAAGCTCCCCCCAGAGATACGGAGGATCCCGGATCTGCGCATGTTTCGTCGTGCTCTCAAAACTTTTTTATTTCAGCAGGCTGGCCTGGCCTAACTCTCCTTTTTTAACATTTTAATTCGTTTGATTTTATAAATTGGGTGTTTTAATCTGTGTTTCGGCCAAAATATTTAATCATTTTAATGTTTGTATTATCTGTATTTTATCTTGGCTGTTCACCGCCCTGAGTCCTCCGGGAGTAGGGCGGTATAGAAATTTGATTAATAAATAAATAAAGAATAAATAAAAAAGTAGATTTAGCAAAACAGCAGCCTGAATAAAGGTGTTAAGAAAATAGGACAAAGAGATGGAAAATAACAACAGAGAGCCTGATGGATAAAAGCCATGGACCAGCTTTGCGTGTCCTGCTAAACCTTAGCGGTTGGTCAACAACGGGCCCACTCACATCCTCTGGCTCTTCATCCAAAGTGCCAGAAGAGCGGATGATGCTTATGCAAGATGCTTCATAACCAGAAGAAGCCAGAGAATGAAATCATAAACAAAGCGAAGACCAGCTTTGATAGATACTCGAGTTGGCTCTTGGCAGCCTTCAGCGCTGGGCATCACATTGACAACAAACCACAGAGAGATGGAGCGATGCCAGTGGTCAGTTTATAGCTTAGCCTATGTTTGCATGGCTTGGTTCATTTGATGCACTCGATGTTCTGGTGCCTGGAGTACGCTGAGTAGCCTCACTGGTTCTCACTGGAGCCTCAAGTAGCCTCACTGGTTCTGTTTACAGAACATGTGAGGCTATAATGTGGTGGGACTGTTGGCAGGCATAGCCCTGCTGAGCTGTCTGCCTGGGTGAGAGGTCCTTGGTCTTCTTCAGATCGGGACATTCTATCCCCATTGTGGAAAACATCACCCTTCCTTTCTGTGCCTTTGTTTATTCCCTGAATATTTCTCCTCTTCTTCCTTTCCCATAACTGCTCTCCATTACATCATTCTCCTCCCTTTTCAAAGCACTGGCAATGGTCTGGATTTTTTTATTGTTATGTATGGAGTTCTATTTCCGGTCTCTCCAGACTGGACATCCTCCTACTGGGCAGATGGGTCTATGGCAATTTGCTTCAGCCAACTCACCACGGCCAACTCGCTGCAGGACAACTTGCCACAGCCAATTCACCATAGCTAATTCACCATGGCCAACTCACCACAGTCAAGTCATCACGGCCAACTCACCATGGCCAACTAATCACAGTGAACTCACCATGGCTAACTCACCATGGTCAATTTACCATGGCCAACTCACCATGGCCAACGAACTACAACCAACTCACCACAGCCAACTCACCATGGCCAACTCACTATGGCCAACTAATCACAGTGAACTCACCATGGCTAACTCACCATGGTCCTTACCATGGCCAACTCACCACGGCCAACTAACCATGGCCAACTCACCACAGTCAACTCATCACAGCCAACTCACCATGGCCAACTCACCACAGTCAACTCACCACAGCCAGCTCACTATAGCCAACTAATCACAGTGAACTCACCATGGCTAACTCACCATGGCCAACTAACTACAGCCAACTCACCACAGTCAACTCACTATGGCCAACTAATCACAGTGAACTCACCATGGCTAACTCACCATGGTCAACTTACCATGGCCAACTCACCACAGCCAACTCACCATGGCCAACTCACCATGGCCAACTAATCACAGTGAACTCACCATGGCTAACTCACCACAGCCAATTCACCACAGTCAACTCACCATAGCCAACTAACCATGGTCAACTCATCACGGCCAACTCACCACGGCCAACTAATGACAATGAACTCACCATGGCTAACTCACCACAGCCAATTCACCATGGCCAACTCACCATAGCCAACTAACCATGGTCAACTCATCACGGCCAACTAACTATAGCCAACTCACCATGGCCAACTAACTATAGCCAACTCACCACAGTCAACTCACTATGGCCAAGTAATCACAGTGAACTCACCATGGCGAACTCACCACGGCTAACTCGCCATGGGACAACTCACTACAAAGCAAGAGTTACATTAATATCAAAGAAACGGTGCAATAAGGCCATTAAACTAAGGATGCAAAAGGAGGGGTGGAATGAAATGTGAATGGCAAAAATTAAAATAAGTTTTTTTAATTTTAAATAACTAAATTGAACGGTTAAATTGTCCCGCAGTCAGTTGTCCCATAGCGAGTTCTCTGTGGCAAGTTGGCGGAGGTGAGTTGTCCCATTCTGTGGGCAGACTCTGGGGATATTACTAGAAGCCGAGGCCTCAAATAAATACTCCATGGCAAAGGAAATACATCCGCCTGTCCTGAGTGAGCTGCTAAAGCACAAGAACAAAGCAGTGGTGGGATTCAGCCGGTTCGCACCACTTCAGGAGAACCGATTGTTAACCTTCTGAGCAGTTTGGCAAACTGGTTGTTGGAAGAAATCATTAGGGCAGAGAACCGGTTGTTAAATTACTTGAATCCCACCACTGGAACAAAGGTATGTTCCAATGCCACCCAATTCCAACATCCAATTCTGATGCAAGCAGGCAAGATTCGTCCCTTGCCACCCCATCTGCAGCTGGCATTCCAGTTTTTTCATCTCCTTCCTAAGGGATGGACCCAGTAAATCTGGGAGTTTTCCCAAGAGGCCCAGCCGAGTACATCTGAAGATCGTTTTCAAAGTGAACTCCAGTAAAAAGGGCATTTGCCCTATAAATCTGTCAGCAAAAGCTTCCTGAAAATCCTGCACGGCCTTCTCTTCCCCTCTGTTCTTTGCAAAGACTCCATCTGCTGCCACAACAGCAGCGAGACGGCAATCTTTAATCCAAGCTCAGGAAACCGCCCAGCCCATGTTCCTCAACTCTTCCTCAACACAATTGAACTACAAGTTGAAGAGCGAAGTGGGGAGAAATCATTTTTCTCCTGAAATCTCACCAAAGGGAGTGGTATTTGAAATAAAGCCAGCGCACCTTTCCTTCTAGTATGATTGGCAAGCATTTGGCTTTTCCCAGTCCCCTCCCAGTTTAAATTAGAGGATTGCTCCAGTTGCAATGCTTGGGAAGGGATCGGTTTTATCAACATGAAATGGTAAATCTACATCCTCTTAGAAGGCAACACCTTGTCTATGTCTGAGTCACCGTTTCTCAGAAAAGAGAAGAAATTGCAGCAATGGGAACTCTGGTTGTTTCTCTGGGTTGGAGCGGAGGAGTAAATTGGTGGTTATCTGGGAACCAGGTCAACTGGAAAAGTAAGCAGGCAAGATTCGTCCCTTGCCACCCCATCTGCAGCTGGCATTCCAGTTTTTTCATCTCCTTCCTAAGGGATGGACCCAGTAAATCTGGGAGTTTTCCCAAGAGGCCCAGCCGAGTACATCTGAAGATCGTTTTCAAAGTGAACTCCAGTAAAAAGGGCATTTGCCCTATAAATCTGTCAGCAAAAGCTTCCTGAAAATCCTGCACGGCCTTCTCTTCCCCTCTGTTCTTTGCAAAGACTCCATCTGCTGCCACAACAGCAGCGAGACGGCAATCTTTAATCCAAGCTCAGGAAACCGCCCAGCCCATGTTCCTCAACTCTTCCTCAACACAATTGAACTACAAGTTGAAGGGGGGAGAAATCATTTTTCTCCTGAAATCTCACCAAAGGGAGTGGTATTTGAAATAAAGCCAGCGCACCTTTCCTTCTAGTATGATTGGCAAGCATTTGGCTTTTCCCAGTCCCCTCCCAGTTTAAATTAGAGGATTGCTCCAGTTGCAATGCTTGGAAAGGGATAGGTTTTATCAACATGAAATGGTAAATCTACATCCTCTTAGAAGGCAACACCTTGTCTATGCCTGAGTCACCGTTTCTCAGAAAAGAGAAGAAATTGTAGCAATGGGAACTCTGGTTGTTTCTCTGGGTTGGAGCGGAGGAGTAAATTGGTGGTTATCTGGGAACCAGGTCAACTGGAAAAGTGAAATTAACCACACACAGCTGCAACAGGCATACTCCATTGTAAATAATAGCTAAGGTAACACATAAATTAACTTTCAACTGGCAACAACAATTAAGTTGTTCAATAATATTAAAGGTATGATTGCAGGATGTAAGCAGTTCCAACTGCCTTTTGCAATTGACTGATGGTGATTTTATTAATGCCGATGGAATTCAAGTGGTACTCCAGCTGTTTTGGGATTGCACCCAAGGTGCCTCTGACTATTGGTATTATTATGGTTCATCACTTAAACCAGAGGTCTTCAAACTTGGCAGCTTTAAGACTTGTGGACTTCAATTCCCAGAATTCTCCAGCCAGCTGGAGAACTTGGGACTTGGGACAGGCAGATGCCAATAGAGTTCAAGTAGTGTTCCAGATGTTGTGAAATTATTATTATTATTATTATTATGGTTGGTCACAGCCAGCCAGATGCTCAGACTGGATTTGGTATTTTTGTCCACCTATCGAGTCGTTTCCAAGAGTTGACATAGACAGATATTGATGGTATTGAAGATATCATTACAGGATGGAAGATGTAAGCTTGATTTGTTTTACTGGTTCCATCCTACTCCTTCTCCTTCTCTCTGTCTTCCTTCTCCTCCGTCTCCTACTTCCTGTCCTCCTTCTCCTTCTCCTCCTCCTTCTCCTTCTCCTGTCCTTCTTCCAACCTGCCTTCCATTGAGGATCTGTATACTGCACGAGTCAAAAAGAGGGCTATGAAAATATTTACAGACCCCTCACATCCTGGACATAAATTGTTTCAACTTCTATCCTCAAACTGACTCTATAGAGCACTGCACACCAGAACAACTAGACACAAGGACAGTTTTCCCCCAAATGCCATCACTCTGCTTAACAATTAATTCCCACAACACTGTCAAATAATTTACTAACACTGTAATACTATTATTATTATTCTCTTCCTTATTAGTATCTATCTCTTCCCACTTATTACTATAACCATGATGCTTGTATCTTTCAATTTATATTGTTTTTATTTGTTTCCTAGTACAATTTGATAGCTTATTAGTAACCTTGACTATCACTAAGTGTTGTATCTTTTTATTCTTGATGAATGTACAGTATTTTATTCTCCTTATGTACACTGAGAGCTTAGGCACCTAAAACAAATTCCTTGTGTGTCCAATCACACTTGGCCAATAAAGAATTCTATTCTAGTCTTTTTCTTCTCCTTCTCCTTCTTTCAGTATGAAAATGTGTACAGGAAAGATCTTGGATTTGCCTGATTGTATCCATATGGATTGTTGGTCACAAGTTGATGCTTTGCTCATTTTCAACTCTTTACGTATCAGTTTTTAGACACAGTAATCCCTGCTTTCTAATTGGTATAGAAGCAATTATGTCCTAGAATAAGACCAGTATAATAACTGACGTATATACAGTGCATGCCAGTCGTGGGATTCAGCCGGTTCTCTCCAGATTGGGTGAACCAGTAGTGGCTCCACCCACCTGCCTGGACATAATGCGCAAGCACAGTGCATCAGTGGTGGGTTGCCCCCGGTTCGCATCGGTTCTATAGAACCGGTAGTAAAACCAGCGGGAGGCTCCGCCCACTGGCCCCAACGTCATCAGAATGCTTCTGTACATGCGCAGAAGAGCGTGTGCGCGGCCCCGTTGTGAACCGGTAGTAAAGGTAAGTAGAACCCACCCCTGCTGTGCATGCACAGAGGATGTGCGAGTGAGCAAAGCGAGCGAACTCACGCGCTCACATTTGCAAACCGGTAGGGAAGGTAAGTGAATCCCACCTGTGGTGGATACACCTATATTTCAAACATGTTTCTTAAATTGAGTGGGAAGTGATATTTGATATGTATGTGGGTAAAGGTTCCAGTTAAATGAAACCTTAAATCTATTTATTTTTAGAACTTGAAACGTTCCAGTTACTCAGATTAAAACAAAACAGAAGCAGATTCTTTTACAGATCCTTAGTAATAAAAACAGAAGCATAGTAACCGTTCTGGACAATCCTTAGTAGGTTCTTGTTTTACTAAGTATGAGTAGTACTGTATGGAGCTATTGAAGAGCAGTTACAAAGGAATTTTAAAAATGTAAGCCAATTCTTCATTATTGGTTCAAAGCACGCCAATCCCTCCTCACAGGAATGTCTGCACATAAATCTAATATACATACATACATACATACATACATACATACATACATACATATATATATATTATATATATATAATGGTTACACTATTCTGGCAACCATGTTGACTTTTGAAAGTCACAGGACAACTTGCCACGAGACAAGAGTTACACTAATATTGAAGAAATGATGGAATAGGATCATTGAAGAAAAAATGCCAAAGGAGGAGGGACAAAATAAAATGTAAGTGACAAAAATTAAAATAATTTTTAATTATTTTAAATAATGAAATTGACTTGTTTTTTTTAAATATAGTTTTTATTAATTTGTAATATGGCATACAAAGAGAATACAAAGGTAAATATTAGGGAAATTAGGGAAGGAAAAAGGGAAGTGGATAGTCGGGGAAAGTAAGGGAAAAAGAAAAAAATAGCCATTGACTTCTGACTCCTTTAGTGCGGTAAAATAAAGAATTAACATCTACCCTCAACTTTTTACTTTTTTCATAATATTATAAACTAGCCATTTCTATAATAACAAGTCTATCTAATCGGTAAAACCCCAAATCAAAGTTTCATTTTTTTCCCACCGCAAGCACAAAGTCCAGAAGTGGTTTCCAAGTAGAAATAAAGATATTTGCGGGTTTTTTCTTTAATCAAAACAGTCCATTTAGCCAGCTCTGCTAACTCCCATCAGTTTTTGCAGCCATTCATCCATTGTGGGGACGGAGGTCACCTTCCGTAGAGTCGTCTTGCTGCCATCAACATATATAACATCAGAGTTTGACTTGTTGAACTGTCCTGAATCGAGTTGTCCCATAGCAAATTGGCCATAGTGACTTGTCCCACTGCAAGTTGGTCATGGCAACTTGTCTCATTCCATTAAAAAAACTCCCTCTGATGCAGTAAAAATGGAATGGAATGGAATGAAGTGGAGTGGAGTGGAATGGAGTGGAGTGGAGTGGAGTGGAGTAGAATAGAATAGAATAGAATAGAATAGAATAGAATAGAATAGAATAGAATAGAATAGAATAGAATAGAATAGAATAGAATAGAATAGAATAGTTTAGTTAGAATAGAACAGAATATTCTTTATTGGCCAAGTGTGATTGGACACACAAGGAATTTGTCTTCGGTGCATATGCTCTCAGTGTACATAAAAAATACGTTCATCAAGAATCATAAGATACAACACTTAGTGATAGTCATAGGATACTAAATAAACAATCAAATCATACTAGGAAACTAAATAAAACAATATAAATCGTAAAGACACAAGCAACAAGGTTATAGCCACAAGTAGGAGGAGATAGGTAATAGGAAGGATGAGAAGATATATAGTTGAAATAAAGCATTAACATCAAACCACAACTTTTTTCTTTTCCATAATAATATAGACTAGCCATTTCTACAAACACCTCTCAATCTAATCGGTAAAACCCAAAATCAAAGTTTCATTCTTTTTCCACCTGAAACACTAAGTTCAGAAGCGGTTTCCATGTGGCCACAAAGGTACTAATATTCTTTTCTTTAATCAAAATAGCCAATTGAGCCATTTCTGCCAACTCCATCAGCTTCTGCAGCCATCCGTCCATGGTGGGCATAGAGATGTCCTTCCATTTTTGTACGTACAGTAATTTTGCTGCCGTCAACATATATCAGATCAAGGTTCCAAATGAAACCAGAAACTTTCCTTTTTTTGTGTTTAATGGAATAAAAACTTGGAGAAAAAAAATTAGATGGTGCTTCTTAAGCCAATCTATTTTCTCCTTAGTTTATTCCAAGAAGCACTTACGAGTAAACTCCATGGGTCTACCTGTAATGCTTGAGGTATCAGTCCCGGCATTAACCATACTGATCATATAGCATTTGCTGTACCTTTGAGTCTATTTTTTCCTGATTGTTGGAAGAAAAATCCATCTGGTTGAGTTCCAAGTGAGGAGAAAGACACTGGAAACATGGAAGCTGGTTGGAAAGATGGTTTATTGATGAACAGGACCACATGGGTTTGAGGTCCTGGGCAGCTGACCACATAGAGTGAAGAGGGAGAGGTATTGATACCCTCTCTTGGGCTTTGAACTTGAGCTTCCTGTTCCTGTGCAAGAATGTGTATTCTATTGGCTGCTGTCAGACTCCCATGCAGGGGTCATAGCTGAGGTTGCCTGAGATAAGTTTGGTTGAACCATGCTGGGTGATGCAACGTCCTTAGGAAATTTTGAAATGCAGTGAGCCCTGCTGCTAGATGGTTAGAAGGCTAATCCTATTATGTCCTGAGGGGTCATGTCTTAATCCCATCACCCTGAAGCTGGAGATCTTTTGGTTTTGTTTTTTATTATTATTATTATTATTATTTTAATTACTAACATTACAAACAACATATACAATACTTCACCCTGTGCTATACATAAGAAAGGAAGATTTGGTTCTTCGGATATATCCTCATGATCACCAAAATCCACGTTCTCGGGGTACAGGTACGGAAGCATCCAATTTTCCCAGCGCATAGTCCACAAATGGTTTCCAAATTTTCCAGAAAATATCTTCTTTATAGTCACCATTTCTAATTTTAATATCACATGTCATTTTATCGTTTAGAGCTAATTTCCACATTTCACAATACCATTCTTCTATTCTAAAATTCACATCTAATTTCCAATATCTGGCTATTATAATTCTACCCATTATAATTATAATTCTAATCAATTCTTTCTCATATTTTGTTGGTTCTATTTCCTTAATTATCAACAGTAATATAGTTTCTGGTCTCAATATTATTACTTTTCCCATCATTTCAAATATCATTTCCTCCAATTGGAGATCTTTTGTTTTGTAGATAGGCTGGCCCAGTCTTTCTCAATGGGCACCAAATATCTGCTGGGGGCAGGGAACTGAAGCTCTTGAGTTTCTGTATTTAGAAACATGTTTCTCCTTTAGGGAAAATATAATATTCTCCCTTTTTAAAGGTAAAGGTTCCCCTCGCACATATGTGCTAGTCGTTCCCAACTCTAGGGGGCGGTGCTCATCTCCGTTTCAAAGCTGAAGAGCCAGCGCTGTCCGAAGACGTCTCCGTGGTCATGTGGCCGGCATGACTCAACGCCAAAGGCGCACGGAACGCTGTTACCTTCCCACCAAAGGTGGTCCCTATTTTTCTACTTGCATTTTTTTAACCTGCTTTCGAACTGCCTTTTTACTATTTCCTAAAATATTTCATTCTTCTAAGAGGGGTGGGTGCTAACTTTCTACATGATATAATGCAACGCTTTCTCACCTTTTCTTCAGGGGAAATTCCCAAGCATTGCTGATTTAAATCTATGAGATTGGGCAGAGTGACAACTCTTGGTAATGAAAAGCCAGGCGTCTCCTGGCATCTCGTTCGGCTAGGACATTTGATTAACAGGCAGAAGCTGCTGAGTGATGCAGGAGCTCCCTTCTTTGGGCGCATGTAGGGACTATGGCTGACGACGGCTCCCGCCTTTTAAAACAACCCGTGCTACCAGATTCCTTCCCATTTTTTTTGCTATCCCGGTTTAACATACATCTCTCCTACACGAACTCTCAATAGTGGAAGTGATTTAATGTTGGAGAACCTGTTGGGCAGCTTCTCCTTTGCAAAAAATATCTCTGGTGACATCAGAGCTGGGGGCCGCATGAGCAAGGAGAGGGATTTGTGGCAGGCAAGAAATCCATCATAGTTTCTCCTCCCCCTCCCCAAAGGCTCTTTTTAACATGTATCTAAACAACTGTGAATAATCACACGCTTAGTGTGCATTTAGTTTCCAGATCTATTTTTTTTTTAAAGGATAAATGGAAATAGAAGTTGCCCTGGCCAACTTCTGCATTAATTACAACTCCGTGACCTGCTGCAATCCTGCATGGGCTTTGTTTACAACCACCGTGTGACACCGGAGTGCTCGGTCCAACGTTTCAAAAAAGCTGTTTGGTAAACCCTAGTGGGGTGAGTAAAAGACCACTTCCTCACGTGGCTGGTTGTGTCTTTGCAAGTGGCCCGATTGTCGTGTGTCTGTTTTGCACACACGGACCTGCTTCATTCATATTGCAGTCCCAGCAATTGTGTTATCTGTGCAAGGACACACAGAATCGCCCAAGGAAAGTCCTCAGAAAGGACTGGCCCCTGCCTTCCAGAGGACACAGCTGTATTCCAAGGATCACAGCTGCTTTGTTCACATTGCCTGCTCTGGAAAGAGGCCCCATTTAAGTGTGGAGTTTAGGTAGTCCAACGACCACAATTGAGCCCAAAATTTCTGTCGCTAAGCAAGATCTTTGTTAAGTGAATTTTGCCCCATTTTACGACACAGTACTTAAGTGAATCTCTGCTCTTGTTAAATTAATTTGGTCACCACACTATTAAAAAAGGTGTTGAGACTCTAGAAAGTGTGCAGAGAAGAGCAACCAAGATGATGAGGGGACTGGAGGCTAAAACATAAGATGAACAGTTGCAGGAACTGGGCCTGGCTAGTCTAGTGAAGAGAAGGACCAGAGGAGACATGATAGCAGTCTTCCAATATTTGAGGGGCTGCCACAGAGAGGAAGGAATCAAGCTATTTTCCAAAGCACCCAAAGGCCAGACAAGGAACAATTGATGAAAACTGATCAAGGAGAGATTCAACCTGGAAATAAGGAGGAATTTTCTCACAGTGAGAACAATCAACCCATGGAACAGAAGTTGCCTTCAGAAGTTGTGGGAGCTTCATCACTGGAGGCTTTCAAGAAGAGACTGGACTGCCATCTCTCAGAAATGGCGTAGGGTCTCCTGCTTGGGCAAGGGAGTTAGACTAGATGACCTCTGTAATAACATGGTTGTTAAGTGAATCTGGTATCCCCGTTGGCTTTGCTTGTCAGAAGGTCGTAAAAGAGGATCACATGAGCCCGGGATAGTGCAATCATAAATATGAGGCAGTTGCCAAGCATCTGAATTTTGCTCACCTGACCATGGGGATGCTATAATGGTTGTAAGCGTGAAAAGTGAATTCATAAGTCACTTTTCCCAGTGCTGTTGTAACTCCGAACAGTCACTAAATAAACTGCTGTAAATCAAGTGTCAGCACTAGAGTAAATGCAGCTATTTGAGACGACCTCGAAACTTGACATCAAGGACTTGGACTGCAAGGCGACCCAATTGGTCAGTCCTAAAGGAGATCAACTCTGACTGCTCTTTAGAAGGCCAGATCCTGAAGATGAAATTCAAATACTTTGGCCACCGAATGGGAAGGAAGGACTCCCTGGAGAAGAGCCTAATGCTGGGAACGATGGAGGGCAAAAGAAGAAGGGGACGGCAGAGAACAAGCTGGATGGAGTCACTGAAGCAGTCGGCATGAGCTTAAATGGACTCCGGGGGATGGAAGAGGACAGGAAGGCCTGGAGGAACATTGTCCATGGGATCACAATGGGTCGGACACAACTTCACAACTAACAACAACAACAGATAGATAGATAGATAGATAGATAGATAGATAGATGGATGGATGGATGGATGGATGGATGGATGGATGGATGGATGGATAGATAGACAGACAGACAGACAGACAGACAGACAGACAGACAGACAGACAGAGTGCAAGGTGATTGGACACAATCGGACACAAGGTGGGTCGGACACAACTTCGCAACTAACAACAACGATAGATAGATAGATAGATAGATAGATAGATAGATAGATAGATAGACAGATAGACAGATAGACAGATAGACAGACAGACAGACAGACAGACAGACAGACAGTGCAAGGTGATCCAACCGGTCAGTTCAAGAGGAGATCAACCCTGACTGCTTTTTAGAAGGCCAGATCCTGAAGATGAAACTCAAATACTTTGGCCATCTAATGAGAAGGAAGGACTCCCTGGAGAAGAGCCTAATGCTGGGAACGATGGAGGGCAAAAGAAGAAGGGGATGGCAGAGAACGAGGTGGCTGGATGGAGTCCCTGAAGCAGTCGGCGTGAGCTTAAATGGTCTCCGGGATGGTAGAGGACAGGACGGCCTGAAGGAACGTTGTCCATGGGGTCCCAATGGGTTGGACACAACTTCACAACTAACAACAACACAGTCAAGGACTGCCTGCACTAGTTTCTCCTGCGACCTAATTTTATTTACAAGATTTATATCCTGCCTTTATTTGGTGCAACTCAAGGCGGCATTATGCAGTACGCACAGTGATCCGCCCATTCTTATTTCTCGACAACAACAGCAACCTTGCGAAGTGAGTTGGGCCGAGAGAGAGTGACTGGCTGAAAGTCACCCAGCCAACTTTTATGCCTAAGGGAAGATTAGAACTCCTCCTAGTTCCTCATTCAGCACTTTCAGCTCTTCACCAAACTGGCTTTCAGTGGTATTTATACAAGGGTGTTAATTAAAGGAGCAATTCTGCTTGGGGGGAAAAAGACAATCCTGACTGCGGATACTCTGAAATGTAAAGAGATGATATTGCAGATCATGGTATCCAACGAATCTGTCTTTCCCCATGGATTTTGCTTGTCAGAGATTGCCTGGAAAGATCACAAATGAAGATCATCTGAAGTGGTGTAGGGTTTCCTAACTAAGCAGGGGATTGGACTAGAACAGTGGTCACCAACTGGGGGTCCATGGATCACTGGTGGTCCGCAAGAAAATTTTGGTGGTCCGCAGAAAAATTATTTGCATTTTTATATTGCACTAAATCAGAGGTCCTCAAATTATGGTCCCTGGGACAGACACGTGCAATGAACGTTTGTGTTGCTGCAGAGAGTCTCCCCCTTCAGGGTCTTTTTGTGTGGGTCAGAGGGGGACAGAAATTCTGACTTGGGGTCTGCTTCGGCCTCCTGGTGCGGGGCTTTGGCGAAGGTTGGAGGGAAGTGCCACTGATGGCAAAGAGTCGGAGGGCCTTGTTCCAGTGGGACTGCCTCATGGCCTGGAACTGGCTGACCATCTCAGCACGCTGAGCCTCCAGGCGTTGGTACCTGGTCTTGCACTCCCGCAGGTCTTCCCTCTACTTGGACAGCCTAATGCTCGTAGTCCTCAGTGAGGTGCTTCTGCTAAGCCTCCTTCTCGGTCAGATCCAATTTGAACTGAGCCAGCTGTTTGGCCAACTCTTTCTCATGGTGGCTGCTTAGCTCCAATAACAATCCAGCAGGTTCTGACAGGTTCTGGAGAACCGGTAGAGGACATTTTGAGTAGTTCAGAGAACTGGCAAATACCACCTCCGGCTGGCCCCAGAGTGGGGTGGGAATGGGGATTTTGCAATATCCTTCCCCCAGGAGTGGGGAGGGAATGGGGATTTTGCAGCATCCTTCCCCTGGAGTGGGGTGGGAATGGAGATTTTGCAGTATCCTTCCCCTGATGTGGTGAGGGAATGGGGGTTTTGCAGTATCCTTCCCCCCAGGAGTGGTGAGGGAATGGGGATTTTGCAGTATCCTTCCCCTGGAGTGGGGTGGGAATGGAGATTTTGCAGTATCCTTCTCGCTCCCAGGAGTGGTGAGGGAAATGGGATTGCCCACCAAGCCATGCCTACTAAGACACACCACGCCCACCAAGCCACGCCCACAGAACCGGTAGTAAAAAAAAAAAATTGGATTTCACCACTGGTAGGAAGGAAATAGTTTTGTCACCTGTTGCACTTCCTCCAGCAGTGAAATTTTCAGCCGGTCCGACTGGAAAGGCTGCTGAAAGTCCCTAGAACTGAAAAGCCTCCATCTTATTGTCCTAACTCTCCAGAGGGAAAAGGCCATCCTCCAGTTGTTTGCATTGTTGAGTTGTGGTTTTCCCACTATAAATACCCATATGTGGTTAGAAAGAGAGAGAGAGAGAAAAAAAGAATTAAAAGACAAACAAACAAAAACATTTCGCTCTGCTACCAGTGGGAGAGAGAAATCATAGCCTCGGGGCAAAGACCTGTAATTAAAGTCTTTCTCCTATGAAAGGAATAACCAGTTAAACTCCAAAATGACAGCATACCGAAAAGGCTATTATCAGCTTCTCACGTAATGGAATTTTTTGCATCAACAGAAAAGTAGAAATGCTTCGAATTACCTGAATTCTAGAAAACGGGAACTTTTTTTCTCAATTAGGAAATCTGGCGGCCCTTTCAACCGTCCTGGGCAAGACGTATAATCCAGATTCAACATTTCTAGTCCTAAAATCCACAAATGGTTGGAAAAAATGACAAAGAAACATATTGACTTTAAACCAGAGATATTTTTATTAGGGATTTTACCAGAAATATACAATAGAGAAATGAGATATTTAATTGTGAATGTTTTAACGGCAGCTAGAATTGTATTTGCTAAAAACTGGAAAGGAGAGAAGATACCCATGGATGACGACGTTATCGAGAAAATTTTGGAGGGTGCTGAAATGAGTAAATTGACATTTGAAATTGGGGAACAAGAAGATAAACAATATTATTTGATGTGGGATTTATTTTATCCATGGTTAGACAAGAAAGAATGGAAATGAAATATGAAATATGAAATGGATAATAAAACATATAAAACATTTTCCCCTTATGGAGGATAATTTATTATTCTCAATTACCACCAACCTACCATAGCATCTGCCCAGCTGTTTTGATCCTGCACTGTTCTTTTAATTAAACACGGTCATCTCTCAGAATCTGGGAAGTCTGCCTTCTCTGAAGCATTCCCTTCCCTCCGGAATGGGGTTCCCCCCCCCACACAAAATCTGGATGACACCCCCCTGCTGTTTTTCAGAAGATCCTTGAACACCTGGCTGTTTGCCCAGGAGGGGGAGGGAACCCCCCCCTCACTTCATTGCACTTGCCAGCTTTTACCTTTTATTGATTTTATTGTCATTTCTTAGATTCTTGTGAGCTTCCCAGAGTTGTTATTGTTGTTATTTACTTGGGGGCATTATGACTTTGATATTGCCAAACCCCACAAATTCGGTCCCCTCCATCAATTTGCAACAGCATCAGCCTTTCTTCCCATTAATTCAATGGCACAATGACTTTGAGAAGATAGGTGTCGCAGAAGCCGCTTTCCACCTCATTCCTGAACGAGGTTCCTTGGCACAAAAAACCCCCCCCAAAAGACACAAATTATTTGCATACAGTCGTGGGAGCTGTTTGCAAAAAAAGAAAAAGGAAGTATAGAAGGATATTGCATCCAAAAATGATTGTAATAGTACAGATGGGCTTTTTGGTGGTGGGAGGGGGGGGAAACAATTCCCAAAACTGCAAAGCAGTGCAGAAACGGAAAACGGATGAATATATGCTTGAAAAATGGATATATGTTTGGGGGGAAAAAAACCCTCCATCTCCGTCTCTTTGGTTTAAGGCAGACAAAAGATTTCATGTCAAGCTATCCTTCCATCTAGAAAGAATGGGAGTTTGTTGCCTATTCTTTGAAATTGCTGATGTGTCACTGGATCGTTGCCTGATATATAAATATATATTGTAGTGATATTTATTATTTGTATCCCTTTTCCATTAATGCTCCTGGCAGCATGCCTGGAAAAAGGAATGAGCAATACCAGCCAAATCATTTCTGAGTTCATTGATTTCAACGGAGCTAAACGGAGTTCAGTCAAAGCACTTTGGCTTCTGTAGATCACAGATGAGGTTACCAAGAATTTTCCTTGGCAGGCTGCAGCCCCCGATGCAGGTTGAAAAAAAATCAAATATTTTACACAACAGACTCACTTCGAAACTTTGCACCTGGTATTTGTACAGCACGTTAACCTTGGTTATCTCAAAGGCTGGATTACAGTACTGTGCTGTGTGAAATGAGAAAATAGGTTAATTCCATCACCAAGTACACAGACTGAACCCAAAAGTGTGTTGGGATATATTTACTCCAAACCTGAATGCTATTTAATGCTGGGTAATTTAATCAAGATAGGAAAGCTACAAAAGGGATGAAACTCTAAATGGATCTTCTGATTGGACAATAAAGTAGCAGAAGAGGCCACGAAGCCCTATAGTTATCACGCAGGGGTGAAATCCAGTAGGTTTTGACAGGTTCTGGAGAACCAGTAGTGGAAATTTTGAGTACTTCAGAGAACCGGCAAATACCAACTTTTGCAGAGTTGAGATTTTGCAGTATCCTTTCCCCAGGAGTGGGGAGGGAATGGGGATTTTGCAGTATCCTTCCCCCAGGAGTGGGAAGGGAATGGGGATTTTGCAGTATTTTTTTTGCACTTTACAGGGCTAATCCTGTAAGGAAGGCAGGAAGGAAACATTCTGGTATTTCTAGCCTAATCTTTATTGCCTTACTTACAGAAACTGCCTTTCTGGTTAACCCTTATTACATTGTAACAGCTAAGACGAAGCACCCATCAAAGTGAGTGATGTTGTTGGCCATGCCCACATGGTCACATGACCACTGAGCCACGCCTACCCAGCTGGTCATTAGGGCAGAGAACTGGTTGTTAAATTATTTGAATGCCACCACTGATCCTAATGATATGGCAAAGTTTTGCAGAGGTATGGAGAAGGCTGGGCTGGGGAGGGGAAAGGAAAGGAAAGCAAGGGAAATGGTGGGCTGGTGCAGCATTTTAAGCGTGAAGGCAAAAAGATCAAGAAACAATGGATGGAAACTAATCAAGGAGAGAAGCAACCTGGAATTAAGGAGAAACTTCCTAACAGTGAGGACAATTTACCAGTGGAACAGCTTGCCTCCAGAAATGGTGGGTGCTTCATCACTGGAGGATTTTAAGAAGAGACTGGACAGTCACTTGCTGTTCTGCCCCAGCTACGGACCCCAAAGAACGCAGCACACACAAAAACTATACAAAGCTTATTTTACTCAAATAACTCAGTCTTTTTCAACCAAAGGCTGTTAATAAACTTCCTTAACAGCCTACAAGCATTCTAAGATAAAGTAATCAGAGTCTTACTAGAGTTGGCAGAAAGCCCAGAAGCAATTTTGCCGAGAATCCAGTTGCGAAGGAGAGTGAACTAAAGTTGTTCTCTACAGCTTGCTGCAATCAGTGTTCCTCCTTAAATAGGCTAAGGGAGTGGCCAATTAGCCCCAAGCCTTACTCTCAAGGAGACCTCCTCCTGAGGAACCACTCCTGCCTTTTGGCCGCTCTGCGCGCCCGTGCATCGAGAAGAGGCTCCTCCTCTTTCACTTAAAGGAGTTTCTAGAGGTTCTGAAGGCCCTGGCTGAATCCCCGCCTCTGGCACTACATCTTCTCCAGCCTCCTCACTGTCCGACTTGAGCACCAGCTGCACAGGCTGCTGGCGCAGCACCACACCAGCCTCCTCGCTGTCGGAATCAGCTACAATCCGCACAGGCCGCTGACGGGCCACAACTCTTGCCTGAAATGGTATAGGATCTCCTGCTTGAGCAGGAGGCTGGACTAGAAGACCTCCAAGGTCCCTTCCAGCTCTATTCTGATTCTGAAGATGCTTTGGAGCCGACGAAGTACCTGCAACAATTTAAACCAGCTGTGCTTTTTCCAGAGGTGGTGTGTGGATGTCTCCTGCTAGAAAATCGCAAGGAAAGAAGCATTTGGTTGAAAGAGTTTCAGAAATGGGCAACATTTGGATGCCAGATGCTCTAAGGCACCTGTTTGCTTTGATGTTTAAAGCACGGCGCACGCAGCTTAGAAATCGCTATCCTTTTTGCTAAAGATTCGACATAATTATATATTTATGTAAATACGTCACCTGTCTCTTTTAGGATGATCCCCCTGAAGCATTCAACTGCACAGAGATTATAGCAATAAAATAAAACAATTAATGATCAGGGTTCCGTGTGATCTGATTTTAAAGGTCAGCGGCACTTAAATCAGGAAAGTCAAATAGAGTAAGTCCATCTGAAAAGGTCATGAAAAAAGGTTATCGGGGAAAAAAGGGTATACTGATACTGCTTGGCTTACAACAGTTTGTTTAGTGGCCATTCGAAGTTACGACGGCAGTGAAAAAACTGAATTATGAATGTTTTTCTCACTTAATGACTGTTGCAGCATCCCCATGGTCCCTTGAGCAAGATTGGCAACTGATTCACATTTATGATGGTTGCAGTGTCCCAGATCACATGATCCCCATTTTGTGACCTTCTGCCAGGCAAAGTCAATGGGGAAGGCAGGTTCACTTAACAACTGGGTTACTAATTTAACACCTGCAGTGATTCCTTTAACTGTGGCAAGAAAAGTCGTAAAATGGAGCAAAACTCACTTAACAAATGCCTCACTTAGCAACAGAAATGTTGGCCTCAATTGTGCTCGTACCACAAGGACTACCTGAATTACAAACAAGATGCCATCTCTGAAGTAATTTCATTCTTGGCACTTAACAAAATAACAAATCATAGTAGTGGACAAAGGAAATGAACTGTAGGCTAATCCTGAGATTTCGGGAATTTTATATAGTGGGAGTGATCTTTTTTGCTGGGGGAAAGGTACAGAATATCAATATTTAATACAATTCAACAACTGGACTGCTTAGGTTCAATATAAAAATGCAACTAAATAGATCAAAACCTTTTTTTCCCTATCCTAAAATATGAATTTTTTTTTTAGAGTATCCTGTAAGAAAAAGTATTATTGGAAAAAAAGAAAAAGAAAACCACTTAGTCAAAGCATAGTGAAGCATGGAAAAGTGCACAGATGCATAAATAATTTTGTGACTGGGATGTGTTTATATGATTCGGAAACAAACATATGTTTTGCAGTGAAGACACCTCAATAGCAATATCAATAGCACTTAGATTTATATACCGCTTCATAGTGTTTTACAGCCCTCTCTAAGTGGTTTACAGAATCAGCATATTGCACCCAAACAATCTGGATTCTCATTTTACCGATCTCGGAAGCATGGAAGGCTGAATCAATCAGGATTGAACTCCAGGCTGTGGGCAGAGTTAGCCTGCAATACTGCATTCTCACCACTGTGCCACCGGGGATTAATGTTGCCTTAATAATTGCATTCCACATAAATGCAGTTGATGATACTGGCATTATCCAAATGATTAATGAATTTTGGGTAAACAGGGCATTCTGGTGGAACAGGTAACATCAATTCATCCCTGGTTCTTCCAAGAAGACTTGCAGATAAACAGAAGCCTGTGAAAGAGGATGAATATTTCTGAGAATTTTGTAGTAAAAAGAAAGAAAGAAAAAAACCTGCTCCAGGCATCTTGCATATTCTCCAAAGTCAACGTAATTTCTCTTGCCCCTAAACAGACTGCGAATTTCAATTTGGAATTATTATTTTTTTACATTCAGTTTATTCAGATGCACATATGAGCAAAAGTCTGAAGTAAGACACCTGATTACTCTACCGATATATTTCCTTCTTTTAAAAAAAAATAAAATAGAATTTTGCAATACAATAAGAGTCCTGCAGAAGTGCCAAACCTGACAACAAAAATAAGAAAAAGAGGAAAAGATGGGAAATGAGAAAAGTGAAAAAAAAAAGAAAGAACGAAAAAATGAGGCTGTCGATTTCTCTCATTCTGTCCGTAGTGCAATTGTCCTTTCATTCTTTCCTCTCCCTTTTTAATCCTTCTTAATTTCCGCTGCCTATACATTTTCGGATCAAGGAAGGAGGATTTCAGGAGCAGCAAAAGGTGAGCTGCTCCTTCAGCAAAACCCCGCCTCCTTAAAAGAAAATAATAAGGTGGGACGATGCATAAGAAGTTAAGGGAGCTTACACCATCCAGGCATCAAAGCTGGTTCGTGCCACAATTAATTACCTCGGTGAATCAATGAGAGGCCAGAAGTCAGATTCATCTCAAGCAGAAAGTACACTGCAGTGAATAATTATCCCCAAGGATGTCACAGAGCATGTATCTGCGTGATCACTGCTAACCTCAGAGCAAATTAAATGGATTCCTAGGGTGCTCGGCACAGCTGTGGGCTGGAGGGAGACGGGCTCAGCCCCCTGAATTCCTGCTTACAGTAATGAGGCTATATACCGCCATCTTATATATACAGTATGTATAAGATGATCAAAGGCCTGGAGACTAAACCATATGAGGAATGGCTGCAGGTTTTGGGTCTGGCTAGTCTAAAGAAAAGAAGAATTAGGGGTGACATTATTATTATTATTATTATTATTATTATTATTATTATTATTATTATTTAATCTTTAGTGAGATTCACAGCCTTTGAGGCTGGTTAATAGCTCAGCAGCTCAAGTCCTAACCAAGGACCTAGGAACTGTTAAGGTATCGTCAGAGGATGTAAGCTGTTCCGAGTAAGGTGGTTTTTTGTAGAGTCAAAATGTTCAAGTCCGGCAAATTTAGAATTTCTAAATAGCGGGGTAGCCCTTTGGGTATTGCTCCAAGGGCTCCAGTTACAATCAGGACAACACACGATTTCTTTTTCCACAGTCGCTCAACTTCAATTTGTAAGTCCCGGTACTTTGTGATTTTTTCTTGCTGCTTATCTTCAATTCGTGCATCACCAGGTATTTCAAATTCAATGAACCATACTTTTTTTCTTTTCAATTATTGTTATGTCAGGTGTGTTGTGGACCAAGTGCCTGTCAGTCTGAATCCTAAAGTCCCACAAGATCTTGAGTTTCTCATTCTCTAAAACTTTCTCAACCTGATGTTCCCAGTGGTTTTTGCTGTACTCAAATCCAAACTTCTGGCACAATTTCCAGTGAATGATCTTAGCAACACGGTCATGGCGTTGTAGGTAGTCAGTTTGTGAAATTATTATTATTATTATTATTAATATTATTATTATTATTATTATTATTATTATTATTATTATTATTATTAAAATTTCTATACCGCCCTTCTCCTTTCGGACTCATGGCGGTGAACAGCCAAAATAAAACATTTATACATAAAGTACGATTAAAAATAGATTTAAAATAATTAAATTTGGCCCATAGTTTAAAATTTATCAATTTAAAATCCATATCAAAATTTAAAATCAACCATAAAATCATAGCAGTATTTCAGTATTTGAGAGGCTGCCACAAAGAAGAGGGGGGTCAAATAATTCTCCAAAGCACCAGAAAGCAGGAGAAGAAGCAATGGATGGACACTAAACGAAGAGAGAAGCAAACCTAGAATTAAGGAGAAACTTCCTAACAGTGAGGACAATTAACCAGTGGAACAGCTTTGCCTTCAGAAATTGTGGGTGCTTCATCACTGGAGGTTTTTAAGAAGAGACTGGACAGCCACTTGTCTGATATGGTATAGCGCAGTGATGGCTAACTTTTTGCCATCGCGTGCCAGGAAGGGGAGGCAGCGGAGGTTCGCGTGCACCCTGCCCTGCGCATGCAACCCCCCTCTCCCCCGCTCCTAGCACATGATGGCCCGGTAGGCCCTTTTTTCTTTCTCACCTGGCTCCAGATCCTCTCTATGCATCTGGGGAGGGCGAAAACAGCCTTCCCCACCCTCTCAGAGGCCCGAAACGGCCCGTTTCCCAACTTCTGGTTGGACAGGAAGTGACTTTTTTGCTGTCCCCAGCCTCCAGAGACTCTGATGCATGCACACCGGAGCTGAACTGGAGTGCCAGGCGACATGGCTCTGCGTGCCGCCTGTGGCACGCGTGCCATAGGTTCGCCATCCCGGATATAGGGGGCTAGACTAGAAGACCTCCAAGATCCCTTCCAGCTCTATTCTATTCTAAGACCTCTAAAAGGGCCAGGAGGAGGCTGGGAACACCATTCAGATGGTTCCTTCTGTCTTTCGCATTCTGAAAATTGCTAGAACTTTAACCGGGCGATGTTAAAATGAGCACACAATTCAACTGGCGATCATGACACCGTAGTCCTTGTCTTATAACCATTCGTTTAGTGACTGTTCAAAGTTACAATGGCACAGGAAAAAGGGACTTATGACCTTTTATTGTACTTATGACCGTTGCAGCATCCCCATGGTCACGTGATCAAAATTTGGATGCTTGGCAATTGGCATGGTATTTATGATGGTTGCAGTGTCCCGGGGTCATGTGATCCCCTTTTGTGACTTTCTGATGAGCAAAGTCAAATGGGGAAGCCAGATTCACTTAACAACCATGTTACTAACTTAACAACAAATAGCAAAGTAGAGTAGAGTAGAGTAGAGTAGGGTAGGGTAGGGTAGGGTAGGGTAGGGTGGAGTAGAGTAGAGTAGGATAAGGTAGGGTAGGGTGGAGTAGAGTAGAGTTCCACTGGTTAATTGTTCTCACTGTCAGGAAATTTCTCCTTAGTTCTAGGTTGCTTCTCTCCTTCATTAGTTTCCACCCGTTGCTTCTTGTCCTGCCTTCAGGTGCTTTGGAGAATAGCTTGACTCCCTCTTCTTTGTGGCAACCCCTGAGATATTGGAAGACTGCTATCATGTCTCCCCTAGTCCTTCTTTTCATCAGACTAGACATACCCAGTTCCTGCAACCGTTCTTCATATGTTTTAGCCTCCAGTCCCCTAATCATCTTTGTTGCTCTTCTCTGCACTCTTTCTAGAGTCTCCACATCTTCATCTCAAGTCTCAACAGTGATTCATTTAAGAACTGTGGCAAGAAAGGTTATAAAATGGGGCAGAACTCACCTAAGAACTGTCTTGCTTAGCAACAGAAATGTTG
This sequence comes from Pantherophis guttatus, assembly GCF_029531705.1. The sequence continues at coordinate 2,137,205 of NW_026844049.1, read as the reverse complement.
GGCTCAATTGTGGCTGTAAATCAAGACTACCTGTATTTTTTTTCTCCTTCCAATGATTTGGGACAATGGATGCCCGGGAACAATAGGAGCAAAAGCTCGACAAATCCTTATCCTTTAAGGAGCAGTTCAAAGCCTGCAAAATGTATTTTAAGTAGGTATCACCAATAAGAGTCAAAACTAACCCCTTTTATTTATCACCTCTTGCTTGCTTTTTCTCTCCTTTCTCTTTTCTTAGTCTCGATCTTAAATGCTGCCAAAATTTATTTATTTTATTTTATTTTATATCAAATTTATATACCGCCCTTCTCCCTGAGGACTCAGGGCGGTGTACAGCCAAATAAAAACATAGACTACAAACATTAAAATACTATTAAATATATATATATATATATAAATTTGGCCCCGTAATTAAAAAACAATGACAAAACAATTAAAAACATTTAAAAATGTTAAGCCAGCCCGGCTTGCTGAAAAAAGAAAGTTTTAAGGGCACGGCGGAAGGCACCGAAGTCTTGGATTCTCCTTATCTCTGGGGGCAGCTGATTCCAGAGGGTAGGTGCCCACACAGAGAAGGCCCTCCCCCTGGGGGGCACCAGCCTACATTGTTTGGCTGATGGCACCCCGAGGAGGCCCTCTCTGTGGGAGCACACAGGTCGATGGGAGGCCGTCGGTAGCAGCAGGCGGTCTCGAAGATAGCTAGGCCCGATGCCATGGAGTGCTTTAAAGGTGATAACCAACACCTTGAAGCGCACCCGGAAGACCACTGGGAGCCAGTGCAGCTCACGCAGGAGAGGTGTTGTATGGGAGCGCCATGCAGCTCCCGTAACTACCCGCGCGGCCGCATTCTGGACAAGTTGGAGCCTCCGGGTGCCCCTCAAGGGGAGCCCCATGTAGAGAGCGTTGCAGTAGTCCAGGCGAGAGGTGACGTGTCTTGGTGGCTATTTAAGAATCATTGTTCATGTTTTCTCCCTCTGTCATCCTCCCCAAATCTGAAGGAGCTGCTGTTTTTCCAGAAGGATGAAGACCCCCTAAGGATTTCAGATGTGGAAGTCTGGAAAATGAAGACGTGAATCGAGTTCACAGCACTGTAGGTTGGCGGGCTAAATCAACCCCCTGTCCTGAGCCGAGATGCCTTCTTGATGAGTGCAATGAGGGATAATGAACATTTGACGCTGCCATGGGAGAAGAAAACAACAGGCTAATAAGTGGCTCCCTTCTTGGGCACTTCAGACTAGAGAAAAGCATTAAGTATTGCTCTGGTTGCAAACACCACTGTGCAACTGTCTGGCCTGATTGTTGTCTGCAGACAATAAACCATCATGTGACCTTCCTTAATGAGCTCCTTGGTATGTGACAATTGCAGGCTAGTCATTCTCCTTCAAGCAGGCAGCTCCATCCCCCGCACAGCCCAGCTGATACCTGCCCTTTCTCAAAACTGCTTGCTTTTTGTTCAGAGACCAACTCGGAGGTGTTGTTCTTCCTTTTCAAGCCTGCAAAATTCACCTGGAATTTTATTTATTTGTATGCTGCCCGTCTTCCTCTATAAGGCGACTCTGGGCAGTTTGCAGATGATAAAAGAGAACTGGAAAAATAATTAAAATATGATATAAATTAAATATTTTATTTTTTTTCCAATTTACGTAACAATAAACATTTTTTAACGGTGTCGTGTCATGTGTCTCTTACAGGTATTTACATTTAAAATATTTTAAACTCTACAAAAAACAGAACCCATGAAGCTTCTTGGATGAGGAGCGAAACGTCTTCAAGAAAAAAACAGAGGAAGCCCAGCTGCCTTTTGAAAAAGTACCTTTGAGACAACCATGAGCTGAATGACTGAGACTCTCCATAGACATTTATTTAAAAAACCCCAAAAAACTAAGAGATGGATGAGACAGGGATGAGGACTTCTTACACCAGTGATGGCTAACCTTTTTGCCATCGTGTGCCAGGGGATGCAGGGGAGGTTCATGCACGTGCCCACGCCCATAATTCTATGCGCCCTGCCCCACGCATGCACACGTGACCCCCCCTCCCACCCCATTCCTGGCACGTGTTGGCCCAGTAGGCCCGTTTTTCTCTCTCACCTGGCTCCAGAATCTCTATATGCATCTGGGGAGGGTGAAAACAGCCTTCCCCGCCCGTTCAGAGGCCAAAGGCTGTTTTCACCCTCCCCAGATGCATAGAGAGGAACTGGAGCCAGGTGAGAAAGAAAAAAGGGCCTTCCCCACCCACCCCCAGGCCTTCTGGAGGCAAGAAACATCTTGTTTCCCTACTTCTGGTGGGCCCAGAAGGCCCGAAAATCAGCTGGCCGGCGCGCACATGTGCGCCAGAGCTGAGCTGGTGTGCCCACTGATATGGCTATGTGTGCCACCTGTGGCACACGTGCCATATGTTCGCCATCACGGTCTTACACCATCAACTGCCTCCAATGGTGAGCGCTCCCCTCAGGGTCTCAAGCAGCCAACAAAACCAAATTTTGAAAATAATATTTTAATGAGATTCATTTTTCTTGGCTTTGCGTAATCCGTAATATTTGAGTGTACCTCTGAGCCAATTTAATTTTTAAGCCCATACTTATTTTGAATCAATATTTCCTCCTGATAGCAGCAACCGTAGAAAATCCCGACGCTGTGTTTTGTCTTAAGCCGGCTGAAAGCGAGTTCCCCTGGCATTCTGCCTTTGTGTGTGCAAAATTTGTGGCCCAGAGGCATCTGTGAGGGATCAAAAAAGTGAAGAGGACAGCTGAGACTCTGTGATCAAAGTCCTGCTACTTTGACATATGTTGCATGCAATGCACATTTAAACGAGTGTGTGGCTTTGATTACGCTGTCACAGTTGTCATCTTTACTTTTTTACACACACATACACACAACCTGTGGATGTCCCTAGGCCGACAACAACACAGAGAGATTATTATTATTATTATTATTTATTAGATTTCTATACCGCCCTACTCCCGAAGGACTCAGGGCGGTGCACAGCCAAACAATAAAAACACATACAATACAAAATTTAAAAATAGAATAAAATCAAATTAAATAATTTTGGCCCCGACAAATTTAAAACCCCAAACTTTTAAAACCAATTTAAAATTGAATATATAAATACTAAAAAATATTTAAAATTTTAAAAATCTTTTATAAAAGAGGGGGAAAATTAGGCCAGGCCGGCCTGGTGAAATAGTAAGGTCTTTAAGGCGCGGCGGAAGGTGCGCAGATCCGGGATCCTCCGTATCTCTGGGGGGAGCTCGTTCCAGATAGTAGGTGCCCCCACAGAGAAGGCTCTCCCCCTGGGGGCCGCCAGTCGGCATTGTTTGGCTGACGGCACCCGGAGGAGCCCCTCTCTATGGGAGCGTACCGGCCGGTGGGAGGCTATTGGTGGTAGTAGGCGGTCCCGCAAGTACCCGGGTCCTAAGCCATGGAGCACTTTAAAGGTGGTAACCAAAACCTTGAAGCGCACCCGGAAGACCACCGGGAGCCAGTGCAGCTCGCGCAGGAGAGGTGTTACATGGGAACGCCATGTCGCTCCCATTACCACCCGCGCGGCCGCACTCTGCGCCAGTTGGAGCCTCCGGGTGCTCCTCAAGGGGAGCCCCATGTAGAGAGCGTTGCAATAGTCCAGGCGGGAGGTGACAAGGGCATGAGTGATACTTATTTGCAATGGCCATTTCTGCCGTAAGCACTTAGTCCATTCTCAATCGATTTCACAACTGCTTTCTTACGTCAAATTGTTCTATCCAACCTGTTTTTTAATGCTGATAGAAAACCCCTGGTTACACACAGTATGTAACATATAGGAAAACCTTTCCACCTTCAGACAGAACTAACAGTACCGCATCTGTATTTTCTCAATCGAAAGAAGTAAGGAGAAAATTTGAATTATTCCATCCATCCATCCATCCATCTCGCTGTTTGAGGAAGTTGCATAACATTCTCAGAGTCTCTTCCCATCCTGCTTACCATCTTTTTGGACTGTTGCCTTCTGGCAGAAGATAAAAGAACAATTAAAACTCGGACCACACATCTTCTGAATAGTTTTTATCCCAGAGCTATCATTGCACTCAACAATGAACTAAAGGGCCACCATCGGTGAGCTGTTAGACAGTATTACTTGGTCTGTTGTGTGGATGTTTGGGTGGTTTAGGGGTGGGGAATTTGTGGTGGGTGGGAGTGTGTTTGGGGATTGTTATGTGTGTTGGACCTGGTCTTTGGGTGTTTAGTAAATTTCGTTGTATGGGTATACTGTGTATACACTTACAATGACAATAAAGTTATTATTGTTGTTGTTATCATCATCATCATCGTCATTCACAAAGACAGTTTGGACCTTCACTGTGTGTTTTATGAGCAACAAAATCTTCATAGCAATGAAATATATTGTTTATGTAGATCCATCCAACATGTATTATCTATTATCAGAGTTTCCCCATAAATCACACCCTTAATCAGATGGAAAACTATTGCTAACAGTGTAGATTGATCTTAATTGGAGGTAGATACAGCATTTTTTTTTTCAAAATTTTTGCAAAACGCAAAATTGGGGCAGCAAAATGCAACTAACTATTGCTTGTCTGCAACTACGTTCTTCAATTCTGCTTCTTTTTCTATCCAAATAATAGAAGCCAATGCCATCAAGATTTCCCCCCTGTGTATTGAGTGTCTTTGGACCAACTTTCCACTCTAGGCAGAGAGACCTACAGTAGTGGCCCAAATTGTGGAAACCTTTTGGTAAAAGTGTATTTTCTAAAACTAACTAATAACACCACTTTTTTTTTTTTTGGAGTAGTACCATAAAATTATATATCAATGGAAAAATAATTTAATCGAGAATGTAACACAATAACTTTTATGAAGCATTTGCTATTAGAACAGCAGTTACAGTATAAAGAAGAAAAGTGAAATATGTAGAAAAAAACGAGATATACAAAAATGATCACCACGTCAGTTAATACTTAGTTGGGTAACCTTTAGCATGAATTATGGCCTTACAACGTCTTCCCATGGAGCGAACCAAGTCTTTTAGTTCTGCAGCTGTTATCATGTGAAACCAAGATTGAATGATGGCTTCCATTAACTGGGTTTTGTTCCTGGGTTGCTTCTGATTAACAAGTTTCTTTAGTCGGCTCCATAGATTTTCAATTGGGTGAAGATCTGGGCTATTCCCAGGCCATTCCAGCAATGGAATAGGATTATCTTGAAACTTCCCAAAAAATAAGTGGTGTTATTAGCCATCAAACCTCAAAAATACACTTTTCCCAAAAGGTTTCCATAATTTGGGCCACGACTGTACTCTGTTGGCAGAGATGAAATATCAGTCTGCTTTCTTTCTGAATTGCTTCCATCCCAGCTGGTGATGATAAGAATACAAACAACTTCCGGCTGCATTACAGCATTACAGATGTGTTACAGCTGTTCGTTGTAAGAATTTTACAAGTCGTCTTTTTTTTTTCTTTCTCTCTTTTTTTTCCCTTCCTCTGCTGTCATGATTCAAGATCACAAACCAAAAGGGTGGGGGGGTGTTTACGGATTAATTGGTAAAACAGTGAACAATCTCTCGAAGAATCATTAAGAGAAACAGGGAAGCTTCTGCCGCAGATGAAAAAAGTTGCAAGTTGGTTTTGTTGGGAACGACCAACAGGGAGGTCTCCTGGACAAGTGGAATAAGCCAATGACTGAGCTCTTACACCATCAAGTCAGAAAGTGGGGTTTCATAAACCACAATGCTTTGGTTTACATCACCCACAAAGCCAAAATAAAGCCTTAGAATGGATCAGCATGACATATGCGCCCCAGCCTTTGAGTCTCATAACCAAACTCTAGTTAATACGAACCAGAGATTGTTGCAACTTATGACCATTTGAATAGCAATTGCACCAGCCCATGCCTTTCACTTTGGGGGGGATGTGGTACTCTAAAATGCTGTTGTGGCCCGCCAGTGGCCTGCACGGATTGTTGCTGATCCTGACGACGAGGAGGCTGGTGTGGTGTCGCGCCAGCAGCCTGTGCAGCCGGTGCTCGAGCCGGACAGCGAGGAGGCTGAAGAAGATGTGGTGCCAGAGGCAGGGATTCAGCCAGGGCCTTCAGAACCTCTAGAGGCTCCTTGAGGAGGAGGAGGAGGATGAAGTGGAGGAGCCTCTTCTCAATGCACGAGCACGCAAAGCTGCCAAAAGGTAGGAGTGGTTACTCAGGAGGAGGTCTCCTCGAGAGTAAGGCTTGGGGCTAATTGGCCACTCCCTTAGCCTGTTTAAGTTTGCACACAGCTTGTAAAAAGCTGCAGGAAACAACGTGCGTTCGTTCGTTCGCTGATCATTGAGTTTGGATTTTCTCTGCAAACTTTGCTTCTGGGCTACCTGCCAACTCTTGTAAGACTGTATCTTATCTGTGAAATTTCTGGCAGGTTGTTAAGAACGTTTTATTAACAGCCTGCCTTTGCAAAAGACTGCGTTTTGAAGTAAACTGAGTTTTGTTCAGAGTTTGTGTGCGCTGTGTTCTTTGGGATCCGTAGCTGGGGCAGAACAAATGCCTTCTAGTTAATTTGTCTTGAGGGGCTGCTCAATGTGCAACCAGGAGTCTCTTGGGTCTTTGAAACTGGGATATGGAGCCATGGTGGCGCAGTGATTAGAATGCAGTATTGTAGGCTAACTCTGCCGACTGCCAGCAGTTCGATTCTCACCGGCTCAAGATTGGCTCAGCCCTCCATCCTTCCGAGGTCGGTAAAATGAGGACCCAGATTATCGGGGGCAAGAGGCTGACTCTGTAAACGGCTTAGAGAGGGCTGTAAAGCACTGTGAAGTGGTATATAAGTGCTATTGCTATTTTCCTTCTTTCCTTCCTTCTTTCCCTCTCTCCCTCCCTCCCGCTCTCTCAGTGGTTAGAAGGCAGTATTGAAGGCTAACTCTGCCCACAGCCAGGAGTTCGATCCTGACTGGCTCAAGGTTGACTCAGCCTTCCATCCTTCCGAGGTGGGTAAAATGAGGACCCAAATTATTGGGGGCAAGAGGCTGACTCTGTAAACGTCTTAGAGAGGGCTGTAAAAGCACTGTGAAGCAGTATATAAGGCTAAGTGCTATTGCTATATAGCCATGGCGAACCTATGGTACGCATGCCACAGGTGGCACACAGCGCCTTCTCTGTGGACATGTGAGCCATTGCCCCAGTTCAGCTCCACCGCGCATGTGCGTGCACCTCCCACTGGCCAGCTAGTCTTCAGATCTCTGGCGCGCATACACGGGGTGCATGCGGGGGGCCATGCACACATGCATGGGGGTGGGGAGCATGCAGGGGCCACATGTGCATGCACAGGATGTAGGACATGTGCAGGGGGCTGCACACGCAAGCAGAGGGTGGGGCGCATGCGCAGGGGCCATGCATGCATTGAATTTTGGGGGTCACTCATTGGCACTCATTCTGGAAAAGGTTAGCCATCACTGGTATATAGTTTCCTGTTTCCTCAGGAGGGGGTTAGACTAGAAGACCTCCAAGGTCCCTTCCTATTCTGCTAAAAGCTATTTCAGTAAAAAAAAAAAAAGAAAGAAAGAAAGTTAAGGGAGTTGATCTATACCACTTCGGACAAATAGATGTCCACATTCGACTGGCTGGAACAATAATAACCAGATAAAGTTCTGTTGGTGTTACCTATTTTGGGGGAATGAAACGTCTCCAAGAAAACGTCAGAGAGAGCCCCCGATATTATATTGCTTTCTCTCATCCACCAGTTCTGCTTGCATCCTTCCTCCGATGAAATGTGGTTTAGCTGGTCTCCTGTTGGTTCACAGAAGGGTAGGCATTCACACCTAGGAAAATATATGGAGGAAATTGACTTTTCATGTGATTATGTGGTTTCCAATGGGGACTAATTGTCTTTGTACGCTTCAGCAGCAGAGAACTGGAAATGTGTTTTTTTCGAAGATGTTTATGGAGAACAGGCAGCTCTCAATGCACTGCAGGAATCAAATCGTTTTTAACATCTGCCTCTTGCCTCCAAGTTCTCATTTTCTTCTGAGTGTTATTATAATTGGTCAAGTTGCCCTCAGTTGCCAAAGTGTTGAAAAAAACCACTGCTGTCCAGGAAAAGCACATGTTGGGAGGGAAAAGCTTACACACCACAGTTCTGCCCCTTCTTGATATGCTGTTACTTTTGGCTCGGGTTGCACAAGGAGTGTGCAACTAACTTCCATGAGCACTTTTCCTACAGAACGGAGTGATCATCAACATTATTACAGGTCTGTTTCTTATCCTATAGCCGTGATGGCGAACTTATGGCACGCGTGCCACAGGTGGCATGCAAAGCCATATCTGTGGGCACATGAGCATTGCCCTAGCTCAGATCCAGCGCACATGTGCACGCCGGCCACCTGATTTTCGGGCTTTCTGGGCCCACCGGAAGTCGGGAAATGAGCTGTTTCTGGCCTCAGGAGGGGGGGTGAGGAAGGCCGTTTTAGCCCTCCCCAGTGTTCTGTCCCTGTCTCACACACGCACACAAACAGATAGCCAGGGGTTAAATAATACAGGCAGACAACAAATTCTTTTGATAAAAGGATTGGCAGCAACCCAGTAGCTGCTTGTCAAGAACTTTACTCATAGAGGGAGGGGTTGTTCCTCTGACAGATAAACCCAAACAAGATACACACAGTTCAAGAATTGTCAAGTCCAGTCCGTATTAAATCCAAGGCAGATAACGTTGTTTCAAAGATACAATGTGACTTGCTAGTAGTTAGTTTTGTCCGTCACAGAGTCTGAATGGCCACCTCACCCCCTTTTATCCCCTGTGGGGTGTGGTCCAGTGACTCAGCTTAATCTCTGGCACGCCTCCTTTTCTGCTGTGTGCGCTTGTCTCTCCGATACTGGCGTGGATCCAGCCAAGACTTATCTCCGTCACTGTCCGACTGCGAGGAGATACCTGGCTCCTGGCCAATCTCTTCTCCTTCGGGAGACACCTGAGGCATTGCCAGAGAGGAGGGTCCTGGAGAGGGAGGCCTGGCCAACTCCTCTCCTACATGTTCGGAGTCTTCTCCCTCTGATAAGTCGGCCTCGGGGGTCGGAGTCACAACACCCAGGCTCCAGAGGTGAAAAAGGTGGGACCAAATAAAAGGTAAGAATAACGTGGGTGGGTGGGGGGGTGGGAGGGCGGGGGGGAGAACCGGTTCAGTGACGTCATATCGTCACCACTACCGGCTTGGCCGAACCGGACCGAGCCGGGAGGAACCCACCACTGAGTAGTACCATAAAATTATATATCAATGGAAAGATAATTTAATCAAGAATCTAATGCAATAACTTTTACGAAGGATTTGCTATTAGAATAGCAGTTACAGTATAAAGAAGAAAAGTGAAACATGTAGAAAAAATGAGATATACAAAAAATATCACGTCAGTTAATAGTTGGGTAACCTTTAGCATGAATTACAGCCTTACAACGTCTTCCCATGGAGTGAACCAAGACTTTTAGTTCTGCAGCTGTTCTGATGTGAAACCAAGATTGAATGATGGCTTCTATTAACTGGGTTTTATTGCTGGGTCGCTTCTGACTAACAAGTTTCTTTAGTCAGCTCCATCAATTTTCAATTGGGTTAAGGTCTGGGCTATTCCCAGGCCATTCCAGCAATGTTTGTTTGTTTATGTTTATGTTTTATTAAATTTGTATACCGCCCTACTCCTGAAGGACTCAGGGCGGTGAACAGGCACAGAATAAAATACATAAATACAAAAGTTAGAAACATAATTAAAACCAAATTAAATAATTTAGCCCATGACAATTAAAAATCCCAATAATTTAAAACAAATTAAAATCCCAATTTAATATGATTATCTTGAATCTCTCCCCCCAAAAAGTGAGATTATTAGCCATCAAACTTCAAAAATACACTTTTCCCAAAAGGTTTCCACAATTTTGGCCACTACTGTATGTTTATAGTTCGCTTTCTAGGATGGCTTATCCTGAAATCCTGACAATTGTCTTAAAGAGGGGCATCTCACACTGATCAGGAGCCCTTGGCAGAGTTCCTAGGCCTCTTTGGAGAAAGGAAATGACCACAAGACTAATTCAAGTCACAAGTCTAGCTAACCCCTTGTCATCTATTGATTTGATTTCGGCCCAAACAGCTATCAAAATGGCGACCTAGTTACCAATATAGGACCTGTGGTCTAAAATCCAAGCAATATATATATTTTTTTCACTAACCCCGGAATGTTTTTCTACACCAGCCTTTTTTTTTTTTTTAATTTTTAATTTGATTTATATGCCGCCCTTCTCCGAAGACTCAGGGCGGCTTACAATGTGCTCAGCAATAGCCTTCATCCTTTTGTATATTTATACAAAGTCAGAGTTATTGCCCCCACAAACTGGGTCCTCATTTCACCTACCTTAGAAAGGATGGAAGGCTGAGTCAACCTTGAGCCTTGGCGAGATTCGAACCCTGCAGTAATTGCAGGCAGCTGGTCTTAATAAGCTTAATAACAGGGTGCCTTAAACCCCTGTACTACCAAGGCTCTGTTGCTAAACAAGCAACAGCCTTGCTAAACAAATAGGAATTCAGCATGATTCTGCTTGGTCATCAGTATCTGTCCCGCTTCCTCCTTCCCTCTCAGCCAAGGTCTCTCTGCAAATACACAAAATGGATGGGAAGTTTGCCATTTTCTGCCTCCACCTTCACTTTGGAGATGGCTTCATCTCCTTCCAATCATGGTTTTTCCCCCCCTGGTATTTCTGAGCCAAAGAAAAGACAAGCCAGTCAAAATTATTCTCCCTACCTGAAGACTATATAAGCCTCTTGGCTTTTGTTCCTGCCAAAACTACAGATGAGCTAAACCACAGGTTTAGTTTAAGCAAGAATCCTGATTCTTAGGAGTGGGAGACTCTTATATTGTTGGGTTTTACTCTTGCAACCTTCTCTTACGGTGTTATTTGCTTTTATCTGCTTCCTCCTCCATTCTGAACAAGGAGGGTTGACCAGTATTTCTTTGCCCTGTTAAGCAACTGCCCTTCTACAGCGTGGAAATATTACGTGGATTTATCTAGTTATACAGCAGCCAAAATGATTGGAAGCAGTGGTGAAATCCAATTTTTTTTTACTACCGGTTCTGTGGGTGTGGTGTGGCTTGGTGGGCGTGGCAGGGGAAGGATGCTACAAAATCTCCATTCCTACCCCACTCCAGGGGAAGGATACTGCAAAATCCCCATTCCCTCCCCACTCCCCACTATTGCTTAACGCACTGTAAGCCGCCCTGAGTCTCCGGAGAAGGGCGGCATATAAATCAAATTAAAAAAAATAAATAAATAAAAATAAAAATAAAAAAAAAACTCCTGGGTGAAGGATATTGCAAAATCTCCATTCCCTCCCCACTCCTGGGTGAAGGATATTTGCAAAATCTCCATTCCCACCCAACTCCATTCAAAATCTCCATTCCCACCAGCCAGCCAGAGGTGGTATTTGCCGGTTCTCCAAACTGCTCAAAATGTTCGCTACCGGTTCTCCAGAACCTGTGAGAACCTGCTGGATTTCACCCGATTGGAAGGTAGAAATGTCATTTAATTCCCGGGAGCTAAGTATCTTTTAGAGTAGGTTTATAGGTTATATTAAACTTTGGTTCGTTGAGCCAAGATTTATTCAATATGTTGCAATTGACTGGGTTTATGCAATAAACTAAACACATCTTGAAAGTTGGACCATAAGAAAGGCTGAGCGCCAAAGAATTGAGGCCTTTGAACTCTGGTGCTGGAGAAGATTCCTGAGAGTCCCTTGGACTACAAGGCGATCTAACCGGTCAGTCCTAGAGGAGATCAACCCTGACTGCTCTTTAGAAGGCCAGATCCTGAAGAGGAAACTCAAATGCTTTGGCCACCTAATGAGAAGGAAGGACTCCCTGGAGAAGAGCCTAATGCTGGGAACGATGGAGGGCAAAAGAAGAAGAGGATGGCAGAGAACGAGGTGGCTGGATGGAGTCACAGAAGCAGTTGGCGTGAACTTAAATGGACTCCAGAGGATGGTAGAGGACGGGAAGGCCTGGAGGAACGTTGTCCATGGGGTTGCAATGGGTTGGACATGACTTCCCAACTAACAACAACAAACACATCTTCCCAACCTGGGCAATGGTCAGATGTGTGGACTTCAGCTTCCAGAATTTCTTGACTAGAATGGCTAGTTCACAGAAAATATTATGCTAAAACTAAAGTATGTATCTAAGCCTTCTGTAACAACCAGGCTACAGTCTTGGAAACATACTTATCCTAGGTTTAGAGGGAAGGGAATGGTTGGTCTTGAACAATGGTGCAATCCAAATTTTTTTACTACCAGTTCTATGAGCGTGGCTTGGTGGGGTAGGTAAAATGAGGACCTGGTTTGTGGGGGTAATAAGTTGACTTTGTATAAAAAAGAACACCGCTGGGGGGGGGGGTAAAAGCCCTACTAAACAGGTATATACAAAAGTATGAAGGCTATTGCTTAACGCATTATAAGCCACCCTGAGTCTCCAGAAAAGGGCAGCATATAAATCGAACCAATAAATAAATAAATAAATAAATAAATTCTCCCTTGAAACAGACATCTCAATTTTGAGCCACCTCCAAGCAAATAATTAGCAAAACAATTAAACCCTGCATTTGTCCCGGAATGGCTGCAGGATTCACTGAACACTAGACAAGCAAAGAAAATCAAACTGCACATGGATCCTTACTGTTTAAAGACAGGAATTATCAGAACCAGCTTTTTATAGCCAGCTCATCTGATTTACAACTATTGATTTTACATTCTAAATGGAAGAAAGGAACTACGGTACAGCATGCCAGAAAAAGAACTGCAGTCTTGGCTCAGCAACCCCTTTTAACCATTTACCCAATTATTGGTCAAGTGTGATAGATATCAGCTAAGGAATTCCTAATGGGGAAACTATTTTTGGATGAGAGAAAGAAAGGACGTCATTCCTGCTGCTTTTCTTTCTGTGGTGTCTTAACAGCGGTATAGCCAGCATAAATTCAAGTGATTCCATCAGAGGGACAGGAGAAGTGAGGAGTTTCAATACACCTTGAAATCAAAACCAAGTTTGACCACTGACTGTACTTTCACGAAGCGTAAGCCATCATGTGGGCTTGATAGTGTGAAACTTAAGCATAGTGGCTTCCAAACCATGATTTAAACCTTAGATGAGCCTGGCTCATCTAATTATGGTTTAGTTCAGCGGTGTCAAACTGGTGGCCCACGGGGTGGATGTGTCACATGCAGGCCACACCCACTCCAGCTCCACGAATGAGAAAAAACGTCGCGAAACGTCACATGACAGCAACGTGATGCCGCGAGTTTGGCAACCGTGGTTTAGTTAATAAGCCTTGTTTATCCAAGCCCTACCTTAGTGCAATGTGTGAACCATGTTTTAGAGAAAAACAAGTCCTACAGGCAGTCCTAGAGATCAACCCTGACTGCTCTTGAGAAGGCCAGATCCTGAAGATGAAACTCAAATACTTTGGCCACCTGATGAGAAGGAAGGACTCGCTGGAGAAGAGCTGGAAAAGATTGAGGGCAAAAGAAGGGGATGACAGAGAACGAGGTGGATGGATGGAGTCACTGAAGCAGTCGGCATGAGCTTAAATGGACTCTGGGGATGTAGAGGACAGGAAGGCCTGGAGGAACATTGTCCATGGGGTCGCGATGGGTCGGACACGACTTTGCAACTAACAACTACAACAAATCCATCCTTAATAGCAGTGATTCTCAAGAGTTCAGAGCTCTGCCCGATTTGTTCCCATACAGTCATTTTCCCTGTTGAAAACTCCATCCTAAACTTCAGGCAGGTGCTTCTCTTAGCAGCAAAAGGCCAGGATCTCTTGCCTGGGGTGCCCCCAGATTCAGTGCAACTCGGCTTCCTAAGAAAAACAACAATTAACAGAGTGTTTTTTTCCTGCTTCTTCCTTCCTTCCTGTTTGTCCTTTCATTCCCTAGAGGGCATTTTGAAGAAAAGAAAGATGTCAGGAGCACCTGCAACTTTGCAAGGTCCTTAAAACTCTTTCGGTACAGGAGAGAGGGGAAGGAGTAGAAAGAAAGGAAGGGAGAGGAGAGGAGAGGAGAAAGAAGAAAGGGAAAAGGAGAGGAAGAAAAGGGAGGGGAAAGAGGAGCAGAGGAGAAGGCTAGAAGGAGGGAAGAAGAGAGGAGTGGGGGAAGAGAAAGGGAAGTAGGAAAGAGGAGAGGAAGAACGAAGGAAGTAGGAGGAGAAAGAGGAAGGAAGAGAAGGGGAGGAGAAGAAGAAAGGTTGGAGTAAACGTAAAGGGTAAAAGAGCAGCCCCGAAAAAGTAAAAATGAAAGTTAAAAGAAAAGATGAATGAAAAATGATGGAAATGATTGTACATGTAAATGTGTTTATGAGAAATAAAAATAAAAACCCCTTTTTAAAAAAACTCTTTTCGGGAAAACGAGACCAAGTTGTGTGCTTATAATAACACAATTTAGGAAGCTTGGTTGAGGTGCGTGTACTTAGGAATCCAGATTTGTACAGATTATACAGATTCTTCCATTCTGTGGTTTAGTGGCATGGGTGTTGAAGTAAGTACTGTAGGGTTTAGTCAAACCCTAGTTAAAACAAGCTATTGTGTAGGACAATGTGCGAGAAGTCTTTGCAACACTTTGAGAGATAGAGAAGTGTTGGCAGACCCAAAGAGGTATAGAAATTAGAAGAATGGTTGAAGCACATCCTTTGTCTCCTGCTCGAGCTGGGGGTGGTGGTGGACTAGAAGACAGTAACAGTAGTAGAGTTGGAAGGGACCTTGGAGGTCATCTAGTCCAGCCCCCGGCTCACACAGGAGACCTATACTAGGGATTCGAACCGCCGAACTGCCGATCTTTCTGATCGACAAGCTCAGTGTCTTAACCACTGAGCCACCACCAATGTTAGGATATTTAAGTTTAGTAGGTGGAACAGTAACGTGCACAATGGGCCACAGTTGTAGTTGATTGATGGGAGACTGCTGGCTCCTGCATGAGGCAATCTACGCTATGATTGGTTGCGGTAGGTGTAAAGGGGAGGTTCCCTTTTTCCCGCCTTTTTTCCTGTGTGCTCTGTATGTGATTTACCTCATGATGTTCCTATCTTGTCTGCTGTAAATATAGAAGTTAAATATATTTATATAAAAATTACAAGTTCGTGTCAGCATCTCCAACTTCATTTGGACACCTGTGCAATTCCTTGACATCCCAAGTCTATTATTCTATGTTCTTCCAGAGCATGTTGTCTAGGCTAACAACTGCTCCTAACTTCCTTGGTCTTCACATTAACACCAAGCTTAATAACCACCTTATGACTAGCTAAAGTGCAAATTTGTGGCTCGTTCAGTTAACCCTGTTAGACTGGTTCATCATCCCCATTACTACGCCAGTTTGCTTAACCATGTTTTGCTGAATAAGCCATAATTACTTGAGTTTTGCACAACATTAACCAAAACCAAAGAAAGCAAAGATTTTGTGGGTTGAGTAAACCAAGATGCATAGGTGAGTTGCTGAAAAATCTAAAATGAATTGTTGAAAATATGGTTTAGGCCGAGGGTCAGCAACCTGCGGCTTCGGAGCCGCATGTGGCTCTTTGGGCCCTCTGCTGTGGCTCCTTGTCGGGTGATCCCACCACTGACTGGTCCCGACCCTCGCCCTCCCCTCCCAGTCACTCCTCGCCTGGCCTGAGAAGATAAGGGCGACGGGGGATGGAGAAGCGGCCAGGGCAGAGACAGAGAGATACAGAGAGAGGGGGAGAGAGAGAGACATAGATATAGAGAGAGGGAGGGAGAGAGAGAGACATAGAGAGATACAGAGAGAGTGGGAGAGAGAGACAGAGAGATACAGAGAGAGGGGAGAGAGAGACATAGAGAGATACAGAGAGGGAGAGAGACAGAGAGAGATACAGAGAGAGAGGGAGAGAGAGAGATACAGAGATACAGAGAGAGGGGGAGAGAGAGAAAGACAGAGAGAGATACAGAGAGAGGGAGAGAGACATAGAGAGATACAGAGAGAGGGAGAGAGACATAGAGAGATACAGAGAGAGGGAGAGAGAGACAGAGAGATACAGAGAGAGGGGGAGGGAGAGACAGAAAGATACAGAGAGAGGGGGAGAGAGACACATAAAGAGATACAGAGAGGAAGAAAGACAGAGAGAGATACAGAGAGAGAGGGAGAGAGAGATACAGAGATACAGAGAAAGGGGGAGAGAGAGAGAGATACAGAGAGGGAGAGAGAGAGAAACAGAGAGATACAGAGAGAGGGAGAGAGACATAGAAAGATACAGAGAGAGTGGGAGAGAGAGACATAGAGAGATACAGAGAGAGGGAGAGAGAGACAGAGAGATAAAGAGAGAGGGGGAGGGAGGGAGGGGGAGAGAGAGAGAGAGGTCAAAAGGGTTTTGTGGCTCCTGGTGTTTTCTTTTCTGTGGGAAACGGGTCCAAATGGCTCTTTGAGTGCTTAAGGTTGCAGACCCCTGGTTTAGACCACTGGTCAATGACACTGAAAACATGACTTATAAATGTTTTTCACTTATGAAATGGTGATTTCATAAGTTATGATCATGGGGATTTGCAGCATCCCCATGATCATGTGATCAAAATTCAGATACTTGGCCACTGGTTCACATTTATGACCGTTGCTGTGTCCCAAGGTCATATGATCCCCTTTTGTGACCATCTGACAAGCCAAGTCCATGGGGAAACCAGATTCACTTAACAACCGGGTTACTAACTTATCACCTGCAGTGATTCACTTAACAACTGTGGCAAGAAAAGTTGTAAAGTGGGGCAAAATTCACTTAAATGTCTCACTTAACAACATAAATTTTGGGCTCAGTTGTGGTCGTTAAATTGAGGACTACTTGTACAGATGAAGCTTCGCTTGCTCGCCTGCCGCTCACCTACAACTGTGAAGTTTTTAACTGGCCATGGACCAGTACAGACCAGTCTGATATTGGTTTGTGGCCCTGGGATTGGGGACCCCTGGTTTAGCAATATATTTTTTAACAGTAACAAAGTTGGAAGGGACCTTGGAGGTCATTTAGTCCAACCCCCTGCTCACGCAGAGACCTGTACTAGGGATTCGAACCGCCGAACTGCCGACCTTTCTGATCGACAAGCTCAGTGCCTTAGCCACTGATGAAATTCATTGTAAGACTTGCACGTGAACTATTCATTGGCTTGATTGACCCATCAAAAGTATGCCTTGTTTCGCTTAGCTCAATATGTGACTGACTCACAGCTGTTTGTAAAGCATAGTTTGTGGCTTAGGGTTAGGGACGGGTTAAGCCACTATGCCTGATCAATGCACTCTTTCAAACCACAGTTTGCTCAGTCATGGCTCATAGCTATGGTTTCTGGTTGAATAAACCATATCCGTGTCTCTGCATAATACAGTCAATCCAGCACACCCCATTGTAGTTTAAGAGTTTGACGCAAGGACAACTCTCTCTAAGCACAGACTGGTTTAAAGAAGCCAGGATTTCAAATCCTGGCTTCTTTAATTCCCTACAAGGATACATGAAGTTGTGCGACCTCCCTCCCCATGAATAACTTGGGAAGGATACTGCAAACTCCCAATCCCCTCCCCACTCCTGGGGGAAGGATACTGCAAAATCCCCATTCCCTCACCACATCAGGGGAAGGGTACTGCCAAATCCCCATTCCCTCCCCACTCCAGGGGGAGGATACTGCCAAATCCCCATTCCCTCCCCACTCCAGGGGAAGGATACTGCAAAATCCCCATTCCCTCCCCACTCCAGGGGAAGGATACCACAAAATCCCCATTCCCTCCCTACTCCCAGGGTAAGGATACTGCAAAATCCCCATTCCCTCCCCACTCCTGGGGGGAAGGCTACTGCCATTACCCATTCCCTCCCCACTCCTGGGGGCGGGAAGGATACTGCAAAATCCCCATTCCTTCCCCACTCCTGGGGGAAGGATACCGCAAAATCCCCATTCCCTCCCCACTCCTGGGGAAAATCCCCATTCCCTCCCCACTCCTGGGGGGAAGGATACTGCAAAATCCCCATTCCCTCCCCACTCCTGGGGGAAGGATACCACAAAATCCCCATTCCCTCCCCACTCCTAGGGGGAAGGATACCGCAAAATCCCCATTCCCTCCCTACTCCTAGGGGTAAGGATACCGCAAAATCCCCATTCCCTCCCTACTCCTAGGGGTAAGGATACCACAAAATCCCATTCCCTCCCCACTCCTAGGGGTAAGGATACTGCAAAATCCCCATTCCCTCCCTACTCCTGGGGCTGGAAGGCTACTGCAAAATCCCCATTCCCACCCCACTCTTGTGGGGGGACAGCCAGAGGTGGCATTTGCCGGTTCTCCCCAACTGCTCCAAATTTCCGCTACCGGTTCTTCAGAACCGGTCAGAACCTGCTGGATTTCACACACACACACACACACACACACACACACAAGTCCAAGAAACTCTTCCATCAGCGTCGTAGTTTAGTGCAACGCCGCGCGGGGGGGCCCAGGCTCGGTTCGGCTGGGCTCCGCTTGCCTTTTGCCCGGTTCCCTCGCCGGCTAAGCAAACGCCGGAGCTCCGAAGAAGAAGAAGACCCCCCCCCACCTCTGTAGCAGGAGGGGGCTGGCAGTGGGGCGGAGCCGGCAGGGCGGACGGACGGACGGACGGGCGGGGTGAGAGTGACTCACTCCCCCGGCTGGTCTGGGCGAGAGAGCCCCAGCGAGCCGCCTCCAGCCCCGGAGCGCGAGGAAGAAGCAGCCGCCACCGCCGCGCTCTCGCTCTCTCCCTCTCTTTCTCTGCGCGCCCACCTGCCTTCCTTCGGCCCCTGCGGAAAGGCGGAGTTGCAGCTCCAGCTCCCGCCAGCTGCTGCTGCTGCTTCTCCCGCTTGCAGGGCTTCCCTTCCCTGCGCTCTCGCCGCCGACGGAGCCCGGACTCTGAGCCGAAGAGGACGACGAAGAAGAGGAGGAGGAGGAGCGCGCGTGGCTCGCCTATTGTTTCCCAGCAGCGGCGGCGGAGGAGTTTTTTGGGGTCCGCGGGGGGAGGGGGGGGGACACACCTGGGCCTCCCCCCCACCTTGAAAGGCTCGCCTGCGCCCGGGAAGGACCCCCCCCCCGTCTCTCCCTCCTTCCGAGCGGTAAGTTGGCCCGTGCGCTGGAGAGAGCGAGAAAAGTTTCCTCCAAACTTTTCGCTTGGACTGGGGGAGGGTGGAAGGGGGTCCCTGCAAGCGCGGCCTTTCCAGGGGTCCCGAGCCTCGTTTTTTTTTTTGGGGGGGGGGGAAGGGGGTAGCTTTTCCCGGTGGGGGGGAGGGGGGGAGAGAAAAAAATGCGTGGGGGGGGGGGGGGGGGGGAGGCAATAGGCAAAGTTCCCGCTGGGATTCAGCTGAGCCCGGAGTTCTCTCCATCGCCCCCGGCGTTTGGCGCCTGGCAGTGCAAGGGCTTGGGGACCAGGAGTAAGGGGGGGGGGAGATGGGGTATGGTGGGTGGGTGGGGGGGTCTGGAAGGGAGCCTCCGGTGGGAACCCCGGCCCGCTGTTCCCGGAGGGTGCGAGATGGTGGGTGGGTGCGTGGGTGGGTGGAGGAGGGGGGCCGCTTACCGGTTGCGGATGTGCGGGGAGGTCAGGAGGAAAAGGCGGCGGGGTTTTGCAGAGGTTGGGTCGGTGGGTGAGCCCGGGAGACGGACAGACAGACGGACGGACGGACGGAAGAGTAGGTGGGTGGGTGGGTGTTGGCCGCAATCCCGGTTCGGTTTGCTGCGTGCCGCTCGTGTTTCTTCCCCGAATAAGCGGGCATCGCGGTACACGCGTACAGACGTGCGTGGGGTTTTGCAACCATGCAGACGTGCGTGGGGTTTTGCAAGCCAGGGAGAAAAGGGGGTCGGTGGTTTTCCTACACCCGGCCGCTCCAAAGCTCGAGAGACCCTTGGTTTCTCTTTGCTTCCTTTCTCTTCTCCTGGACTCCGAGCGAGTGGGGGAAATCTCTGAAATGAAGGGAGGGGGAGGGGGGTCCTCTGAGATACTCCTTTACTTTAAGGATCCCTTAATTAACTTATATATCTGGGGGGGGCGTTAAAAATGTACCCGGGATCTCAGAGGCCACTTCGGATTTTAAAGGCAGCAAACGTTTGGAGCAGGGGTGAAATCTACCGGTTCTGGAGAACCGGTAGCGGAAATTTGGAGTAGTTCAGAGAACCGGCAAATACCACCTCTGGCTGGCCCCAGAATGGGGTGAGAATGGAGATTTTGCAATGTTCCTTCCCCTGGAATGGGGAGGGAATGGGGATTTTGCAGTATCCTTCCCCTGGAATGGGGAGGGAATGGGGATTTTGCAGTATCCTTCCCCTGCCATGCCCACCAAGCCACAACACACCCAGCAAGCCGGGCACCACAGAACTGGTAGTAAAAAACATTTGGATTTCACCACTGGTTTGGAGCTATGGTGGAGCTTGACGGGTTTACTTGAAGTTTTCTCCTTCCCAAAGTAGCAATTGCTCCTTCCTTGGATGGGATCCCTTGCTTTTTTACCCCCCCCTCTCCCTCCGCTTCCAAAAATGTGCATTGTGGGCACCTCGGGGACTTAGGAAAAAGTCTTGTTTTGTTTTGCGATGGAATTTCTTGACGTAATAGAGTTGGAAGGGACCTTGGAGGACATCTAGTCCAACCCCCTGCTCACGCAGGAGACCTGTACTAGGGATTCGAACCGCCGCACTTCTGACCTTTCTGATTGAGAAGCTCAGTGTCTTAGCCGCTGAGCCACCTAGTACATGGATGGAGCTGGGTAAATCCTTCGATTTGGTACCCTCCCTGGATTGCAGCTACCTTAGGATTCCCAGCTAGCATGGATTCTGGAGCCCAGCAATGCTGGAGAACTTAAGGGAGGAAAAGTTGTACTGTCTATGGAGAGTCTCAATCATCCAGGTTATGGTTGTCCCTTTTTAAACCAAAAGGCAGTGGACTTCCCTGTTTCTTTTCTTTTGAAAACGTTTTGCTTCTGGTCCAAGAAGCTTCCTCAGTTCTCTTCGGTTCAATTCTGAAGAAGCTGCTTGAAAAGGAAGTCTTCAAGAAACTCCAGTTATCTTTTGGAGAAAAAAAAAACCCCACCTTCGGGAAAAGGCTGGTATTGTATAAGTAGTGATGGTTTTTGGTTCATTGAGAAAGCCAGGTAGTTTAGAGATCTGTTACAGGTAGTCCTCGACTTACAAACAGTTCATTTAGTGAACCGTTCAAAGTTACGACGGCGCTGAAAAAAGTGACGTCACCATTTTCACACTTTAATTTAACTTAATTTAATTAATTAAATTTATATGCCGCCCCTCTCCGAAGACTCAGGGCGGCTCACAATACATTTTAAAAAATAATTATAAAAAGACATTGAAAAATTAAAAACATTAAAAACTCATTCACGCCAATCATGGCCGGATCTCACCAGATCACAAGATCACACTTGTGACCTTTGTAGCATTCCCCATGATCATGTGATCGAAATTTAGACGCTCGGCAACTGATTCATCCTTACGACCATTGCTGTGTCCGGTGATTCTTCTTTTGCGACCTTCTAATAAGCAAAGTCAACAGGGAAGAAGCCAGATTCACTTAACAACCAGGTTACTAGTTTATCAGTGGCAGTGATTCACTTAACAACCTGTGGCAAGACAGCTCGTAAAATGGGGGGGGAGCAAAACAAATGTCTCACTTAACAATAGAAATTTTTGGTCTGGTCATAAGTCGAGGACTATCTGTACTGGGCGAGCTGTCTTTTTCGTACGGCAAGAATGAATTGAGGCTACAAATAGCAGCTGGGAAGGTCCCCCTTTTGCAACCTTTTGACAAGCAAAGTCAAGGAGGACACCAGATTCACTTACAAACGTGTTACTAACTTAACAACTGCAGTGATTCAGTGAACAAAAAATGGCAAAGAAAAATCTCAAACTGCCTGCTCGGTTGCCAAGTAGAAGCAAAAACAGGGGAACGAGGGACAGAAGGTTCCCCTTATTGCTGGGAGCTCCTTCCAGGCAAACGAATGCATCGCCAGGCTCACTCCACCAAGCCAAACTGCTCCTGTCTGTGTACTCTGTTAGTATTGACCCAACAAATGGAGTTTGGGGCATATTGGCCACCTGTTAAAAGTTTGAAATCTATTTGATGAGGTGGCAAGAGTTGGCAGGAGGCTTGTTTACAAGGCAGCGGTGCAATTTATGTGTAAATTGGCTCGAAGGGGCCTCTCACTATGTTGATTTTTCTTCTGGAGGGGTTGAATATTAAATCTGTCCCTTCGCTTACGTGGCTGGTTTTCAGCAAGGGATTAGCAAGCTGACTGCTGCGTTGGCTGGCAGGCACTGGTGTTTGAGCAGAGTCCTGTGACATCATTAAGAGTGGGCCATGATGTCAGTTCCCATGGACTACAGCAGTGTTTCTCAACCTTGGAAGCTTGAAGATGGGTGGACTTCAACTCCCAGAATTCTGGGAGTTGAAGTCCACCCATCTTCAAGCTTCCAAGGTTGAGAAACACTGGACTACAGCAATGGTGTCCACCCTTGGCGACTTTAAGACCTGTGGACTTCAACTCCCAGAATTCCCCAGAATTCAGCCAGCTAAGGGAGTTGAAATCCAGAGGTCTTAAAATTCCCCAGCCAGAATTCTGAAAGTTGAAGTCCGCGAGTCTAAAAATTGCCAAGGTTGGACACTCCTGGACTATAGTGCTCAGCTGGTACAGGAAGTCCTCGACTTACCGCAGTTCATTTAGTGACCAAAGTTACAACGGCACTGAAAAAAAGTGGCCATTTTGCACACCGATTTGACTATTGCAGCACTCAACTTGGCAACATAAATTTTGTGCTCCATTGCGGTCATAAGTCGAGGACTATCTGGTGCTGAATGCCGTCCCTCCATAAGCTTGCTGGGAGAGGAGATAAGCCACAGGCCTCCAGAGCAAGGACATTTTAGACAGATGGTTAGACCTGTGACATGTCTCCTCCTTGCTCCAAGGTATGCAAGATAAGGGAAAGGTTACCAGGTGCTCCCAAGGGTGTGTGCCTCCACTCCGAGATTAGGTACAGTGACGCGTTGTGCAAATACAAATGCAAAAGAGTGTTTGATTGGTTCACCAAGGTCATTGCAATATAGCTATAAAATCAGATGTTGTGCTGTGGAACATGAGTCCTGCAGGTGTTTTTATGTTCTCTTATGTTCCAGACCATAGCTGCCTCTTCATGATTAATTGCCAGCTCAGGAGGGAATAATATCTTAATATTCCCATTTATAAGCATACAAATATTTATAAAACACACGCCTTAAGGGATAGACAGGGCTATTTAGAATCAACTTTGAAGCAAACTGTTTCTCCCTTTGATACTTTGGGGGCCAGTTAATCTCTCTTATTCCTCCTGCTTCTATTCACTTTGGTGTGTGCAGTAGCTAAATATCCAACAGTATCGGAAAAAACATAAGAGTTTTTTTTTAAAAAAGAATTGAATATCTTTTAAGTACTTTCCTCCAAATAAAAGCTCCTCTCCCCATCATTAATTGAAAAGGCACCTTCAAAAAGCACTGTAATTATTTTTCAATAAATAAATAAATAGAAACTGTGATAGCGTACCTCAAGATAAGGGGTTTTTCCATCTAGGATATTTTGAAAGACTTAATTATGTGCAATTTCAACAATGTTTCTGTTTGGATTATGGCTGTATGGTGGTTGGGTTAATATGTTAGGTGCAGGACAGAAAGCACAGTTTTCAGCCTGGGTTAGAACTGCAAAGGTAAAGGTTCCCTTGGCACATATGTGCTAGTCGTTCCTGACTCTAGGGGGCGGTGCTCATTTCCGTTTCAAAGCCGAAGAGCCAGCGCTGTCCGAAGACGTCTCCGTGGTCATGTGGCCGGCATGACTCAACGCCAAAGGCGCACGGAACGCTGTTTCCTTCCCACCAAAGGTGGTCCCTATTTTTCTACCTGCATTTTTTACCTGCTTTCGAACTGCTAGGTTGGCAGAAACTGGGACAAGTAATGGGAGCTCACCCCGTTACACAGCGCTAGGGACTCGAACCGCTGAACTGCCGACCTTTTGATCAACAAGCTCAGCGTCTTAAGCCACTGAGCCACTGCGTGAACTCTATATGGTGTTAAATCATAATAGTACTTGGTTTTGCACTGGTATGTGACATGAATGCAACCAACTTGATTTCTAAACCATGATTTATGAGTTAGTACATCTAAATCCTACCTATTATGGTTTATTCAATAACCATAGTTCGGGAAGCAATGGTTTGTTAGAAAATGTAAAAAGTGTCAGTAAAGGAAGAGAAGGATAGGGTGGCTTTGTAAGTAAATAGAGTAAACAGTTCAAGAGATCTCACTTTTTGAGATGGAAAGTCTACCAGATGAATTAAAATAAGAGCTGATGATTGTTCTCAGCCCTAAAAATCTTGGAGCCAAAGGGTGCTAACTCCAGATCATCTCCTCAAGTGCTGATTCAATAAAAATGCAGATTCTCTGGAGCTTACATTGGTCACATCATAAAAGGAAAATAAAGTTCCCCTTCACTTTATCCTGCAGTATTAAATCTGGGGAATTAAGAACACTTAATCGTATTGTCGGTTTGCTAAACGGTGAGGCGGAGATCTCATTCTCCGTTCTTATCTTGTGTGGAACAATAAAAGGCTCATAAACAACTTTTAAGATAGATGACATCTTCTACTGGATTATCTTCTTGCAGCCCTGTTCTATATTGGTCGTGAAGGGATTTAAGTTTATGAATTAAATAGACCTTTCCTTCTTTTAAAAATTCAAGTACTACTTTTGAAGTAAGAAGGAACAATGACATTCCAAATAAACACCCAGAGAAGGTTGAGCTCCCATCTTTTAAGGTGCTTTAGTGATAATTTGACATTCTATTTAGCAAGAAAAGTAAGTATGGATACTGTATATTGCATTTTCCAGCTTATATTTTGGGGCTGTTTTGATGTCCTCTGTGCACCAGCGATCTGCTATACAGTGCTTTTTTGTGTCGCCAGATGACATTCTTGAGAGAATTCAAAGGGTTCCTTGTTTTATTAGCATGCAGCAGTCCAATAAAAAGTATGGAAATGTCTTTTTTAATTTTCTGGAAGTCAGAGCCTTCCTTCCTTCCTTCCTTCCTTCCCTCCCTCCTTCCCTTCCCTTCCCTTCCCTACCCTACCCTACCCTACCCTACCCTACTGTACCCTTCCTTCTTTCCATTACCTCTCTTCCTCCCTGCCTCCCTCCCTTCTTTCCATTACCAACTTCCTTCCTTCCTTCCTTCCTTCCTTCCTTCCTTCCTTCCTTCCTTCCATCCATCCATCCATCCGTCCGTGATTTTTTTCTGTTCCAAGTCTCATGTTCAGCTCTATCCAGATTCTATCCAAAATTAAGATATTATAGCCCCCAAATTAGGATTTCCCCCCTTTTTCCTATTTTCTTTCTCCTTCCTTCCTTCCTTCCTTCCTTCCTTCCTTCCTTCCTTCCTTCCCTTCCATGACCTCTCTCCCTCCCTGTCTCCTCCCTGTCTCCCCCTTCTTTCCATGACCAACTTCCTTCCTTCCTTCCCTCCCTCCTTCCTTTTCTCCTTCCCTTCCCTACCCTTCCTTCCTTCCTTTTCTCCCTCTCTCTCTCCCTTTCCTTTCTTTCTTTCTTTTTTCTTTCTTTCTTTCTCTCTTCCTTTCTTTCTCCCTCCTCTCTCCTCTCTCTCTCCCTCCCTCCTCCCTTCCTCCCTCCCCTTCCTTCCTTCCTTCCTTCCTTCCTTCCTTCCTTCCTTCCTTCCTTCCTTCAAATTATTTTTTGCTTTCCTAACTGGAATAACACTGATGGTGCTATTTTATTTTTCTACCATGGAATCCAATACCTGTTTCCCACCAATAGTCCTGTGGACTTGTTTGAGGATTCTGATCGCATAGATACTATGTTGCATGTTATTGATTAAAGTTTTCCCCCCTCTTAAAAAACAAACATGGGGACTTCTGTGTATTTCATGTAAAAATAGACCTTCTAGCACCAATCCTCCTGTCCTACGACAATTAAAGAACATTTGCTAGATCAAGACACACATCTCTTCCTTCTCAGTGAGTGTCAGGATTCCCAGCAGCTGAGCAAGTAGACTAATTCCATTTGTTGTTCTTTCATCATTAAAACCGTGCTCTCTGTGTGTGTGTGTGGAGAGAGAGAGAGAGAGAGAGATGTATTTTAATGGATTTGCTTTTATATTTTGATTTATTTTAATTAAAATATTTGCATTCTGTCTTTTACTTTTGGATATAATGGAACAGGAGGGGATAGATTCTACAAATAAATTGTAGAAGAAGGCAGAACTGCTTCCGATGCTGATTAGGAAAATTGTTAGAGAACCTTCTATTATTCAATTCCAAGGTCTTGTACTATAGTCTTCCATTAGTATGAAGCCTTTCATTCTTTTCTTGAGGATGCTTCCATGTGTGGCATTTCTACTGCTCCAAACTCATGTTGGCACCAGTGTGATCCCTTGACCTTGGTTTTTGTTCAGGAAGCTGAGTTAATTTCTTTCCAGTTCAGCTGAAATTTCTGGTTCTGTCTAGTTTGGCAGCTGAAAATGGCTTCTCTTTGGTGGGAATAACTCCCAGGATTTCACCTGGTGTCTTTCCCCACGCTCCCCCAGTGAAACAGCTTTGCCTTCAGATAGGGGCTTCATCACTGGAGGTTTTCAAGAAGAGACTGGATAGCCACATGTCTGAAATGGTACAGGGTCTCCTGTTTGAGCAGAAGGGTTGGCCTAGATGATCTCCAAGGCCCCTTCCAGCTCTATTCTGATTGAAGTCTAAAAGTCCATGCTGGATACAACTCATTCACCAGGCACCGTTCTTTTAAGTTGGAAAGTAGGGTGATGTTGCCATGATGGATGGCTCTTCTTTTAGAAAGCACCAAACCCAGCAACTGTGATGGGGAGGGGGTCCATTTTGACACATTCCCATTTGTTTGTTGGAGAGAAGAACATGAGTTAGCCCCTGGGGAGGGGGTCTTCTTAGTGTTTTGATAGCAGTTGGAGTGAAAGCAACAGATCTCCAAGTGTTTCTAAGAGTCAGGGAGTGAAAAATGGCGAAGCCAAGCTTATTCCAAAGCTATTAGCATGTGTGAAGAGGATCCAAGAAATGAATGGACCTTAAGATATAGGAACGGTATTTAAACATCATGAAATTGGGGTGTGTGAGTGAGTGAGTGAGAGAGAGAGAGTGGGAGGGAGGGAGAGAGAGAGAGAGAGAGAGAGAGAGAGAGATTGAGATTGTTTTCCTCCCTGGTTGGTTCAGAGTGTGTCCATTCACAGAAGATATAATCCATGTTTTAAGTCCATTTTCCTTCTCTTGCAAGTAGTTGATTTACACTCCCGTCTTCGCTGCTTAATGACTTACATCAAGATAGTAACTCCTGTGCTAATTGAGCCATCCCAGTGAGAATGCTAGAGCTTTTATCATACTCCTCTTGAGCTTCTGGTGGAAATGTAGGACCTGTAGAAATTGGCCATGCATGGAATCAAGTTAATGCTCTTGTTTGTTTCAGAATTGTGTTTTCTAACCGGTCCTGGGAATTTTTTTTCAGCCCAAACTTCTTACTGCCAGCTTGCTCCCTGATACTTTTAATTAAATGACCTTCCATGAGAATTTTGAGAACTTAGTATGCATTTACTTGGAAGGAGGATCTATGGAGCTCAATGAAAATTTTCTCTTGAGTTCCTATGATCAGACTGCAGTGCTCTGTTTCCTTTCTTAGTTCCTTGTCCGGTTATCAAAATATCACTTGACCCTGATGATTAAAATATCGCCTGAAAGTAGGTGCCGTGGAATTCAAAAGACAAAGGGTATTTCGATCTCGGAACGTTGGCAGCAAATCAAATGTTAATAAGTGGCTACGTTTTCTTAATTTTTCTGTTCCAGAGTGGCATTCCTTGGAAGCATTAACAAGCATCTGAGATCTGTACAAATTGATTTCCTGCTTCTTCAAAACTCTTCTTTTTTTTTTATTTTTAAAACTGGGAAATCATTTCTGTTTTGTTTGACTGAATCAAACATTTCCTTAAAGGTTTTTCTAGAGATCTTTGGTCCCCCTTAACGTATCCGAACAGGTAGGAGTTAGACATTGAAAACAATGTGAGGATTGTGAGTTTTGGCACCCAGCCTGGTAGAGTTAAGAAAAAAGGAAAGTTATGATGCTTGTTCTAACTGCTAATGCCTTCTAGATATGGTCATCCCTTCTCATCCTAGATTTGCATGATCAAGGACTTCTCTAGGGCCTCAGATTTAGATAAATTTAAATATGTTATTCAAAAACAACAAGGAGGAGAAAACCCAGTTCCTTATTTACAAATTAAGACTGAAGAATTACTTTAGACCAGTGGTCCCCCCCAGTGGTTCCCATAGGGGGGCAATTTGAACCTTGTTTAAACCAAGTTAATGGCCTTTTAGGCTTCCTCCCCGTGAGTAGAGTTCACTATTAGAGTAAAGTAAGAATTATATGTTGGGGGGTGGGGGTGGAGAGAATCAGGATTTTAGAGATGCTTAGGTGGGGCATGGCCCCACCACTGCTTTAGACCAAGAATAATGTCTTTAAAAGGACCTCAAGATCCTGCCAAACTTGCTGGATATCAGCATTTGATATTATTGATCAGGTTTGCTGTTAAAAGCTAAATGTAATTTTTTGAGATTGGAGAAACTACCATCACCACAAATTTTCAAGGAGGAGGGGGGAAACTATCTTCCTCTCCTCCCCCCACCCCACCCTTAGGGGAAGCATAATTTTTTCCTCTCCCCCTTCTTTTTCTTCCCTTTCCAAAATCTTCATATCCGTAGTGATTGTTCGAAATCTTGCTAAAGGAAGAAGGTTGAGTGAATGAATGGAATTGCACTGAGCAGGGAGTTCTATTACCAGTTTCCTGTTTTCAGATGTCACCCTTGGCCAACGAGCATGACTTACGATGGATACCCTAAATAAATAACAATAAATTCGACTTTGCTTGCGGCCATAGCAGAAGCAGCCCAGGATCAGGAGGAGGGAAGGAAGAGGGCTAAAGATGAATATTCAAAGTTGAGCAGATGGATTCCTGCAGTCTTTGTTGTTGCTCGGTGTAAATAATCACGGCACAGAGAGGAACTCTCCAAGGCTCAGCTCTGTTGGGGCCTGTCGTTGTTATTTCTTTGGCAGACAGCCATTCCTCCCCAGCACACACAACCTCTTTCCTTCCGTAATCTCAGGGGTGGTTGGCAGAGCCCCTCCATTGTCGTCTTCGGAGTGGATTAAAAAGCATCAAGACAGTCTGTGACTGGAATAGGAAAAAAGCTCCCGCTTGGGAACGAGACATTGGCTAGAGGGAGGAAAAGAAAGAAACGGGAGAGTCCCTTACAGCGAGTTGTCTTTGTCTGAACATAATAAGAAGTGCAGGCACGTAGGACTGGGGACGAAGAGGACTTCCCCATTTCTGGGAGATTTCAGGAGCTTTTTGCTGCTCAGGTTGAACAACCCTCGGGTAACACCTTCCTTTGGAAATAAACAAGTGGGGACCCCAAGCTAAATTGCAGTCGTCCCCTTTTTTCAGTCAGGGAGATATTTTGAGTAATATTTGCAGCGTCCGATTCAGAAGGGGTAGGAAGATGCCTTTGTTGTGGAATGCCATCAACATGGCGGTCCTTCCCGACCAGGCTCTCAGGAAGACGTTTCTCAAACAAGGCCACGATCCTGTTCACCCCTGCTGTAGACATAGCCTGAGTTAAATGGGAGTTAGCTGGATATATACACATTGCATTAGGGCAGAGGTCTTCAAACATGGCGGCTTTAAGACTTGTGGACTTCAACTCCCAGAATTCTCCAGCCAGCATAGCTGAATAGAGAATAGAGCATAGAGAATTCTGGGAGTTGAAGTCCACAAGTCTTAAAAGCCGCCATGTTTGAAGACCTCTGCATTAGAGTATAATGTGGGCTTACCAGCATTAGTTTTGAGGCCCTTTCAGGTGGGAGTTACTGGGCCGGTACAGGCAGTCCTTGACTTGCAACCGTTTGTTTAATGACCGTTCTAAATTATGACAGCACTAAAAAAAAAATAAAGTGACCGATGAGCGTTTTTCACACTTATGACTGTTGCAGCATCCCTATAGTTTACCTGATCAAAATTTGGATGCTTTTGCAAATGCCATGTATTTAGGCAGCTGCAGTGTCCCGGGGACATGTGATCTCCTTTTGGTTGTAAATCGAGGACTATCTGCAATAGGTTTCTCTGATGTTTCTTTAGCATGATTTTAGGCTTTGCTTCTCAGAATGGTGCAGAACTGTTTGGTTTGATGAACATCAAGCCGTTTCCCTTGATGAATTTCTTTTTTTCTTTCTTTCTTTCTTTCTTTCTTTCTTTCTTTCTTTCTTTCTTTCTTTCTTTTCCACCCTCCCTCCCTCCCTCCCTCCCTTTCTCTTTCTTTCTTTCTTTCTTTCTTTCTTTCTTTCTTTCTTTCTTTCTTTCTTTCTCCTTCCCTTCCCTTCCCTCCCTCCCTCCTTCTTTCTTTCCCTTTCTTTCTTTCTCTCTCCCTCCCTCTTCCTTTCTTTCCTTTCTTTCTCTCTCCCTCTCCCTCTTTCTTTCATTCTTTCTTTCCTTTCTTTCTCCTTTCTTTCTTTCTCTCCCTCCCTCCCTCCCTCTTTCTTTCGTTCTTTCTTTCTTTCTTTCCCCTTCCCTCCCTCCCTCCCTCTTTCTTTCCCTTTCTTTCTTTCTTTCTCTCTCTCCCTCTTCCTTCCTTTCCTTTCTTTCTCTCTCCCTCTTCCTCTTTCTTTCATTCTTTCTTTCCTTTCTCTCTCTCTTTCTTTCTTTCTTTCTTTCTTTCTTTCTTTCTTTCTTTCTTTCTTTCTTTCTTTCGCTATATATCGATATATATTAAAAAGGCAGAATTGAGTTTACCCATCATGTAAAGTCATCAGCTATGGCTGACAAATGACTATGGCCAAAGGTAACATCACTTTCTAAGCCAACTCTCTATAAATTGTATTTCCATCTTAGGACAATCTTTTTTTTTATTTATTTATTTGATTTATATGCCGCCCTTCTCCGGAGACTCAGGGCGGCTTACAATGCGTTAAGCAATAGCCTTCATACTTTTGTATATTTATACAAAGTCAGCTTATTGCCCCCACAAACTGGGTCCTCAATTTACCTACCATAGAAAGGATGGAAGGCTGAGTCAACCTTGAGCCTGGCGAGATTCGAACCTGCAGTAATTGCAGGCAGCTGAATGTTAATAACAGGCTATTAGTCTGTGCCACCAGGCACAGCAGTCGTTGTGCAGTTAAGGAGTGGCTTAAAGGCAGATCTGGTTGGGTGAGGGCATTTGAAGAGGTGTACTAGACAGGGTGGATAAAAATCGATTTTTTAAAAAAAAATAAATCAGATTTTTTAAAATTTAAATTGGATTTTTTTTTATTTTTATCAAATTTATTTTAATAAAATGCTTTTGGAGTAAACACCTAACTAAAGATAGTTTTCTATTTAAGATACATCAATAATTTAGTTGATTCAGCATGAAATGGAGCTTAGTTATATAGCGTGAGGCTGTATATTCTGCAATATTGGGACTGTCGGTGAGTCAACAGCGGTGAGTTAGGAGGAGCCGCTGAGGGACAGAGATGACAGTTGCTCTTTAAAGATTACGATTTAAATCGAGTTGATTTAAATCAAGCCTTTTTACTAGTGATTTAAATCAGGATTTAAATCAGGATTTAAATCAACTTGATTTAAATCAAATCCACCCTGGTACTAGATCACAATTCCAACTTCTCTGGAAGTCACCAGATGTGCAAAAAATAAAAACCCTGTGGCAGTGAACGGGTAATTTCTGTTTCAGAAGGTGTTGGTTTATCTCATTTTTCTTTTTGAGAGTTTCTGCTAGGTGGTTCCCCCAGGGCTTTAAAATTGTGTTGGATCCCTGTACACATCCTACAAGAAGAGGAAGCTTTTGGCTGCGTTTCCATATCTGAATATTGATTTTCCTTCTGAAACTGTTTGAACAATTGATCGGTGCAGTTTTTCCCCCTCTGTTCTCAAAGCAATCAGAAGGACTATTTTTAAGAAAATGGTTTCTACTCTGACGGGCAGAAGTGAGGTGTTTTTCCCCCCCTCCTTATTTATTTATTTATTTATCTATCTATCTATCTATCTATCTATCTATCTATCTATCTATCTATCATATTTCTATGCCGCCCACTCTCCGAGGACTCTGGGCGGCTTACACCAAACACAGTATACTAAATAGCATATTGCCCCCAACAATCTGGGTCCTCATTTTACCCACCTCGGAAGGATGGAAGGCTGAGTCAACCATGAGCCGGTGAGATTTGATCCGCTGATCTGCTGAACTAGCAGACATCTGAAGTAGCTGCAGTACTGCACTCTAACCACTGCGCCACCTCGGCTCTTTTCTTTCAGCATTTGTACACTCGTGTTGCCTCCAAAAACATAACATCTCCAAGCTGACTTTGATGTTTGGTGATTTCATCCATGCATTTTCTTGGCAACAGATTGCCACAGTTGCCTTTCTGGGAGCTTTTTCAACCCTCCCATCTACGCTGCAATTCCACTTTTCTATGCCAGCCTCTCATCAATTACTAACTAGACCCAAGCCTGGTTAGCTTCTGAGCTGTAAAAAGACCAGTGGAGTACTGCTACAGTGTGTGCTGAAATACACACACACACACAGAGAGCTTGCTAATTGGGGGCAAGGTTATAACTGAGGGTCTGGTAGAATTTGGACTAAGAAATTGGCCATAAAAGTTTGCAGACTCCATGCATTCAGCAGTTAAATTGCTTTAAATTGTTGTATTTTCCTGGTACGTATTATAACTTTTCAATGATAGGCTACAAAATGGTTTCCAGCTGGTAGGGCTTGAGTCTTTGCTCTCTCTCCCTTTGTACTTTTCAGGCTGATAATTAAACATAAAACTGGCAGGTGTTTTGGACTCTAAATGCCATAATTCCCAGCAAGCTGGCCAGTTGGCTAGCTGACTGGGAACTATGAGAGATATTTCAAGGCATCATACAGTTAGGTAAGATATAGTGGGCTTCCATACTTGGTTTAAATCTCACCTCGGTTTCCGACTTGATTCTTGATGTGATCGACTAAGCTAGAAGTTGTCTTGTTTGGCTTGGTGGAGAATCTTTTGGCTCTTGTGGTTTGCAAACCATGATGTATGGTTTCGGCATGTTCTGTGAATCGCAGCAATTTCGGTGGAGTTAAATCATGATAAATCAAACCATGGCTTGGTAGGATGATGAACGTAGTAATTAGGAGGCCCTCAGCCCTTAAGTTCTTTCCTAGACTAAACCTTCCCTGTCCACGGCTTTCTGTCTGGAGATGAGAATATGGACCTGCTTATTAGAGGTGAGATAACGATGACAATGAAATACATGCTTTGAACACTGGAAATGCAGTTGAGGGTTTGTTGACAGACTTGGTAATTGCCTGCGCTAAAGTAGGAATAAGGGATTACTCAGAGCTATTAAAATGGACTTGTGGCCTTCAAACTTGAAAAAGTTATGTAGATCAGGGGTCTCCAACCTTGGCAACTGTAAGACTTGTGGACTTCAACTCCCAGAATTCCTCATCCAGCTTTGCTTGTTGAAGTCCACAAGTCTTAAAGTTGCCAAGGTTGGAGACCCCTGATATAGATGACATTTCCCATGTTGGATCTACCTTGATGTTTAATGGGGCGATTGTGGGTGCTGAGATCCTTGTCCATGGCTAGGTAACGCTGTGGATTTGGGGTCCAATTTGATGTTTTGAGGAGATAGAAAAACAGGCTGCCTTATCTTCAGCTCCCTCCCTGAAACGGTGCAGGAAGAAACATCAGAACGAAATCTACAACTACAGAACGTTCAGTTTAGTTGAAATTAAGCAAGATAATTTTATTGATCTGTTGGCTGTCACGTGATTTTTTTTTTCTTTCTAAAATCCGAGATGCATACTTCCTTGGTTTTACTTCCCCCTGACAATAATAATCTGGTGAAGCAGGATAAGCACCAGAGGACAGGACCAAAAATAAAGGATGGAAATTAATCAAGCAGAGAAGCAACCTGGAATTAAGGAGAAACTTCCTTACAGTGAGGACAATTAACCAGTGGAACAGCTGGCCTCCAGATGTGGGTGCTTCCATCACTGGAGGTTTTTCAGAAGAGACTGGACAGCAACCTGTTTGAAATGGTATCTCCTGCTTGAGAAGGGAGCTGGGCTACAAGACCTCCAAGGTCCCTACCAGCTCTATTCTGACTCTAAGGCAGGGGT
Organism: Pantherophis guttatus; assembly: GCF_029531705.1. The sequence goes on along the minus strand of NW_026844049.1, from coordinate 2,102,977 downwards.
CAGCAACCCACAGCTCTGGAGCCACATGTGGCTCTTTCATCCATCTGCTGCTGGTCGACTCCATGATTGATAGGGCTTTCAGTTAGGACAGGTAGAGGAAAAAGGATGCCGTGCTAGGAGGAGACTCTATGGTGTGGGAACCGGATTTCTAGTTGGCTCCAGAATTGAATGGGGGCTTCTGGTTAGGACCTTTGTGGCTCTTTGAGTGTTTGTTTGTTTGTTTGTTTGTTTGTTTGTTTGTTTATTGAATTTCTATAACGCCCTTCTCCCGAAGGACTCAGGGCAGTGAACAGAATAAGATTTCATATACATACAATATATATATATCCCCCTGCTCAAATCCCCCTGCTACTCAGACTAACCCGAGCCCAACCAAGCCCCCATCCAAACAGAACACACACCCAGCTAATCACAGCACAGCCAACCCCCCCATCCAATCAGAGCACAGCCAAACCCCCAACCAATCAGAACACACCTCCACCCAATCAGAACACAGCCAAGCTCCCACCCAATCAGTTCACACCCCCACTGGCAGTTAAAAGGAAGAAACAGCTGCGATCACACACATTGCTCCTAGAAGTACGAAGCCGAAAGCACCAGCCTGAAGATGACAAATGAGACTTCGTCGAAACGTTGCCAAGACACCTCCAATTTTACGCGGGAGAAAGCCCGAATAACCAAAGATAGATAGATAGATAGATAGATAGATAGATAGATAGATAGATGATAGATAGATAGATAGATAGATAGATAGATAGATAGATAGATAGATATAAATTTAAAAGTTTAAGGTTGCCGACCCCTGCTCTAAGGTTTGGAAGTTATAACTTTTCCTAATATCACCCACTTGTCAAACTGGGATTTAAATTCAGATTTCCCTAATCCTATTTTGATCCCCTGAGAACTATACCTGCAAATCTAACCTGGGGGCAGTGAACAATTTTCTTATCTCAAAAGCTCCTCGGTCTTATCAGTTCTTGATTCAAACTCTCTCTCCTCTAATCTAAATTGTAAAATTTTCCCCCTCTGTTTCAGGAGACTTAATTCTGGCTGGGGTTAAGGAGGAGATTAGTGCGTTATCAAAATGTGAGACTAATAGGCTGTGAACGAGCTGTGAGGGCTACGAAGGGATAGCTTGCTAATGTACTTATTTATAAAATTTATTTATAAAACTTACCTTACCGCAGGGTAACTCTTGAGTGGCTTACAATCACACACACACAAAAATAGGAATAAGTTAATGCCAACATCTAAAATCCGATTAGAGATGGGGAGGGTGGGAGCGGAATGGGGGGAGATGGGAATCTGTTGTTACTCGATCAACCCCGTCCACTGTGATGCTCCCCCCATTGGGAACCCCTAATAAAGGACATCCAGGTTCCGAGGAAATATATAGGAAGAGAAATAGGAGCTGTTACAATTTTCCTCTGGGCTTGATGCTTCCCAGGAGTATGTTTGTGGCAAATGGATGACTTAATCTCAGCAGCTGAAACAGTCAATACATATGCCTTTTTTGGGGGGGAGTGCGCGGGGGGGCTCAAAAAATTAAATGCATCTTTCCCTTAGAGAAAATTGCTGAGACCCAGCCTAGAAAAAAAAGGGAGGCAGAATTCCTCTTATGTGTCGTTTTCAAGGAAAATATATTCAAGTTGCTGTGTTAAATAAAATACGTGTTGTAGGATCTAATCCGGGTCGGTCCTCCCGGGGACAGAGGTTTTGTCTTCTGTGCTTTTGGACTCGTGCTACAGCCCATCTTCAGGGAAGTTCTAGAACAGTGATGGAGAACCTTTTTGGTCCCAAGTGCCCAAAGCGGCACACACACCCCAAAATGCAATGCGAGTGCCCCCCGTGCGTACGCTCCGCCTGCATGCACGCACCCCGCCCTTCCGTGCATGCATGCGTGTCTCCCATGCATGTGCCCCCCGTACCCCATTTTGGCTTCTAGGTTGGTGCAGGAGGCCTTCCAGGCCCAAAACGGGGTGTGGGGGGCACACACACACGTGTGCAAATCCCCAAAATGCAATGTGACCGACCCAGACATGTGCCCGTCCCTCCGCGCATGTGTGCGCACATCCCCCATATCCCCCCCTCCTGTATATGCAATGCAGAGAGACCCAAAGACTAGCTGGCTGGTGGGATGCACGCGTGCATGCGTGGTGGAGATGGGCTGGGAGATCAACTCTGCTTTTTATGAAGATGCCATTTCAATACGCAGTCGGTGTTTTACATCTCCTCTGTAGACCTTTTGCTGGCTGGGGGATTCTGGGAGTTGAAGTCCACCCATCTTCAAGCTTCCAAGGTTGAGAAACACTACTATAAGTGGAGCTTACACCCTGCATTTTGTTCCCTAAGAGCATCCTATTTCACCAAAGACAAAGCTTCCTTGGCTAGCCATGTTAGTTTGGCTCCTGGGATAGAAAAATATGTCAGCAGCTCTTCTGCCAGGCAGTAACTAGGCAGCAATGTTACGTTCAACAATTAACAGTCTGCCCCTTTAATAGCACCCAAAATCAACAGCCTACAATCTAGATAATTTTCGGTCAGCCTGACATAACAAGGAGAAGACGGAATAAGGAAAAATTGTCTGGGTATTACAGAAAGGCTTAAAATGATGGAAAGAGGGCAGGGCACATATTTGCTAGGTCTGAAGAAGATATCTGAACCATGTGGAAATGCGCAGGTAAACATATATAAAATACAGTGAGACAAAGGAATTTCATATTTGCTTATAGAATTTTCTGCATGATCATAGCCTCTGTTTTGATTCTGTACATTGTACATTGATTCTGTTTGTTTTCAAATAGATGCTTTTAGAAACTCCAAGAGATGATAATAATAATAATAATAATAATAATAATAATAATAATAATAATAATAATAATAATATAGTAGTAGTAGTAGTAGTAGTATGGTTCAATGACGTTGCAATACCTGGTGATGCACAGATTGAAGATAAGCAGCAAGAAAAAATCACAAAGTACCGGGACTTGCAAATTGAAGTTGAGCGACTGTGGAAAAAGAAATCGTGTGTTGTCCCAATTGTAATTGGAGCCCTTGGAGAAATACCCAAAGGGCTACCCCGCTATTTAGAAATTCTAAATTTGCCAGACTTGAACATTTTGACTCTACAAAAAACCACTTTACTCAGAACAGCTTACATCCTCCGACGATACCTTAACAGTTCCTAGGTCCTTGGTTAGGACTCGAGCTGCTGAGCTATTAACCAGCCTCAAAGGCTGTGAATCTCACTAAAGATTAACCAATAAATAATAATAATAACAACAACAACAACAACAATACAACAACAACTTTGTCATTGTACATGTATACACAGTATACCCCTACAATGAAATTCACTTAGCACTCAAAGACCAGGTCCAACACACATAACAATCCCCAAACACACTCCCACCCACCACAAATTTCCCACCCCTAAATCACCCAAACATCCACACAACAGACCAAGTAATGCTGTCCAACAGCTCACTGATGGTGGCCCTTTAGTTCATGGTTGAGTGCAATTATAGCTCTGGGATAAAAACGATTCAGAAAACGTGCGGTCCGAGTTTTAATTGTTCTGTATCTTCTGCCAGAAGGCAACAGTCCAAAAAGATGGTAAGCAGGATGGGAAGAGTCTCTGAGAATGTTATGCAACTTCCTCAAACAGCAAGATTCGAAGCTGTCGTCCAGGGCTGGTAACTAGAGCCCGATGATATTCTGGAAAGTAATAACATACATTATGAGTGATGTGATCAAGACCAGCACCTCTAAATTTTGGCCACTCTAAACTCTGTAGACTTCAACTCCCAGAATTCCCAAGCCAATATGTGGGATTCTGGGAGTTGTAGTCTACACAGCTTAAAGTGGCCAAGATAGAAAAACAGTGCCTTAGACCATTAAGACCTTCTTCAGCTATGATTCTTGATCAGGATTAGGTACAAATTTAACTCAGTTGCAGATTAGGGGATGAGTTAAGTGTGGTTTTCTTCCAGATGTTATCAATGGACCATTGACATATTATCTAATAGGAGTTAAGAGTTCCATAACATCTGGAGACTGTCTCTTGTCCATCCCATCACAGATTTGAACCCGACAACTTTCCAACTGGAAGGCAAAACTACCCAAATCCATATTGGGAACAGCCAGTTTTGATTTCGTTTTTTAGTTACATTGTGATTTTCATGTGCTATTCTGGAAAAATTCTATCATGAATGTCAATTAAGAAGGTATGACAGCTATTCACTCCATTTTATGTGTGAAAGCACCAAGATTAGGAGAAACTAATAGTACGAAGCCAGCTGTGGCGGGGATTTCTTTCAAAAATATTTTAACAAAGTGCTAATGGTCTTTACTTAACTGTGGTTAACTACTGGGAATGAGACAATGTGTTGAGTTATAAGATCTGTTGGTTAATATGATACGTCAGTCAATACGTGACATTACTCACATATCTGTGAGTAATGGTTTAAATCATGTTTCTTAATCTTGGCAAGTCACAAATGTATACAACAACTCCCAGAATTCTCAACAATTGCCCGGTTGACTGGTGATTCTGGGAACTGACACCCATCCATTTGGAAGCTGCCAAATTGAGATACACTTTCCTAGATTGGAATGCTGGCTACCATGCAAATATGTTCCCTGCCCCAGAAAAATACATTCTTGTTGCAGTTACTTCTATAATGTTATAATCAGTCATTAGGTTTCATGCCCAATGAGTCCTGGTGCAGTGGATTGTGTATTTCCTGTGTTTAAAATAGCGCTGTATTGTTTATTTTAAGGGTCTAATATTTAGAATGTCATAACTGACTTAGAGAGCTTCAATTATCAAGCCTCAAGGAATGAAATAGGACCACTAGAATTTGCTCTTAGTCACTTCTTCTGGTATGTAAGAATCACTGTATTGCTGCCAGTGAGAGCTGGTTTGACATATAATGGTAAAGAGCATGAGCTATGAACTCGATTCACCTCTGCCATTAACCTAGAAGTTTGATAGAGATGATTAGGGGGCTGGAGACTAAAACATATGAAGAATGGTGGTATGGATTGGGTATGTCTGTCTAGTCTAGTGAAAAGGAGGACTAGGGGAGACATGATCGCAGTGTTTCAATATTTGAGGGCTTGCCATAAAGAAAAGGGGGTGTCAGCCTATTTTCCAAAGCACCAGAAGGTAAGACAAGAAACAATGGATGGAAACTAAAGGAGGAGAGAAGCAGCCTACAGCTAGGAGAAATTTCCTAACTGAGAAAAATCAATCAGAGGAATGGTTTGTCTTCAGAAGTTGTGGCTGCACAACTTTTAAGAAGAGACTGGACAGCCATTTCATTGGTATAGGGCTGTGATGGCACGCGTAGCCATATCAGTGGGCACGCCAGCTCAGCTCACACCCACATGTGCGTGCCGGCCACCTGATTTTCAGGCCTTTTGGGCCCACCAGAAGTAGGGAAACAGGCTGTTTTCTGCCTCCTGAGGGCCTGGGGGGTAGGTGGGGAAGGCTGTTTTCGCCCTCCCCAGATGCATAGAGAGAATCTGGAGCCAGATGACAAACAAAAACTGGCCAGGAGCAAGGGGGGGAGGAGGGGTTGGGCGCGCGTGCGCAGGGCGGGGTGCATAGAATTATGGGTGTGGGCACGCGCGTGCGTGACCTCCCCGCCCCCCCCCCCCTTCCTGGCACGCAATGGCAAAAAGGTTAGCCATCACTGGTATAGGGTCTCCTGCTCGAGATGTGGATTGGACTAGAACAGGGGTCTCCAACCTTGGCAACTTTAAGACTTGTGGACTTCAACTCCCAGAGTTCCTCAGCCAGCAAAGCTGAGGAACTCTGCAGATCCTTGGACTAGAAGACCTCCAAGTTCTTCTCTAACTCTTGTTATTCTATTCTAGAATATGTTCTTTTAGCTTCAACCCTTTTGATGTAGCGTAAAAATACCAGTTCTTCCCCAAAGTTGCCGATACATTATAATTTTTCATGCGTGAGAAAGAAGAAACGACATAATTAACTTGATGTAAGCCATGCAGTTTAATATTTGGCCTATTGAAATGTGAAGTTAATTGGTGTTTATGTATATGTCTCTGGTTGAGATGGAAGAATGATGCCTACATTTTCTTTATGGGCGATGTTGGAAGAAATATCCTTCTGGGTTCAGTTCCAAGTGGGGAAAAAGACACTGGATTCACGGAAGTTGCTTGGAAAGAAGGTTTATTGATGAACAGGATCACATGGCTTGAGATCCTGGCGGGGGGGGGGAGAGAGCAGAGATGCTGAGAGTGCCTGGGTTTTATGCCCTCTCTTGGGCTTTGAATTTGAGCTTGTGTTTTGATTGGTTGTGAGATTCCCATGGGGCCATGCAGGGGTAACTTTGTAGGTTGTCTGTGTCCCAGGCTTGGTTGAGCTTTGCTGGGTGATGATGTAATGAAAGGGCTTTGGGCAATTCCTACTATGGCTCTGCCTGAAGGAGGTAGAATAGACTGGTCCAGGCCTTAATGGCCCATTGACAAAGGTGGGGTGGGGGCTGAGTTTCTGCCTCCCTTTTAGGGGAAATACTCTACCCTTTTAATATTTCCTAACATATCTCATTTTCCTAGGAGAGGGGTGGGTGCTAACTTCCCACAGTAACACAGTATAGTTTTGCAATACAAATGGCCGGTGTTATTTACTAAAAGAACATTCATTGAAAATCGACACCCAGAGAGAAGTTGGTTTCATTTCTTATCAATGCGATAGTGTCTCATCTGAAGCACACATAGGAAATTAAATTTGATTAGCAATTCCACCCCCTTCCCCCGGTGAAAAGTGCAGTTCTATGTCTAGGACAAGAAGAAAAGATCTTGAATTCCAGGAAATTCCCCCAAACTACAGTTTCTGGGGTTCATTGAGGAAAGTGATGGTACCTCCAGGGGATCATTCCCATTGCAGTGAGAAGGCGAGGAAGGGCGACTTCTAGTTCTATTGTAGGAAGAAATATCCTTCTGGGTTCAGCTCCAAGTGGGGAAAAAGACACTGGAAACATGGAGACTGCTTGGAAAGATGGTTTAATGGTGGACAGGATCACATGGTTTGAGTTCCTGAACAGAAAAAGGGGTGAGACGCAGTGAGTCCCCAGGTTTTATGCCCTCTCTGGCTTTGAACTTTCTGGGGCCCCAAAAGAGTATCCTGATTGGTTGTCAGACTCCCAGCGGGTCTTAGCGGGTGGGGGTCTTAGCTAGCCTTGCTGGCTGATGTAATCTTCCCAGGTGCCATGTGGTGAGTTTCTGTTGCTAGATGGGTCCTATTGTGTTGCAGATGATGGTCCATTGACAAAGATTGTCAATTCCGTTGTTTCTCGTCTTGCCTTTTGGTGCTTTGGAAAATCTTTGTGTCTTAAAATCTTTCTGTCTTTTGGCACCAATATTTCCTTGCAGTTTCTTGTATTCTCTGTGGATCTTTCTGGAACGGCTACAATTTATTGGACTTCATGTTATCTGCTGGATGGTGACAGTCCTGAGCCCATGTGCCTGTAGGCCTCCATGTGCCAATTGTTGTTATTAGTTGCAAAGTTGTGTCCGACCCATCGCGACCCCATGGACAAATGTTCTTCCAGGCCTTCTTTGTCCTCTACCATCCTCTTGAATCCATTTAAGTTCACGCCAACTGCTTCCGTGACTCCATCCAGCCACCTCGTTCTCTGCCGTTCCCTTCTTCTTTTGCCCTCAATCGTTCCCAGCATTAGGCTCTTCTCCAGGGAGTCCTTCCTTCCCATTAGGTGGCCAAAGCATTTGAGTTTCCTCTTCAGGATCTGGCCTTCTAAAGAGCAGTCAGGGTTGATCTCCTCTAGGACTGACCGGTTAGATCGCCTTGTAGTCCAAGGGACTCGCAGGATCTTCTCCAGCACCAGAGTTCAAAGGCCTCCATTCTTTGGCGCTCAGCCTTCCTTATGGTCCAACTTTCACAGCCATACATAGCAACTGGGAAAACCATAGCCTTGACTATACGCACTTTTGTTGGCAGGGTGATGTCTCTGCTTTTTAGTATGCTGTACGCCATAGCTTTCCTCCCCAGGAGCAAGCGTCTTTTAATTTCTTGGCTGCAGTCCCCACCTGGGGTGATCTTGGAGCCCAGGAAAATAAAATCTGTCAGTACCAATAGGTCCCCAAAAATGTTGTCTTGCCGTGTGGTAAAGTGGGTAGTATCCATGGCAAGTAAATTTTTACTTACTATTTGGAGACGTGCTAAAATCTTAAGCATAAACACCCCAGAGGATGTTATGAAGGTGGGTGGGGAATCAAACTAGAGGTGAATAAGTTCCCGCAGGTGGGAAGGAAGGAAGGAACTGAAGGGCGACAGTTGTTTGCTTTCCATCCTTGTGCAATGAGGAGGGAGGTTGTTGAAATTTATATAGCGTCTGTGTAAATACCAAGAAGAGCTGAGTCTTTATGTTCTTTGAGTTCAATTGCTTCTTCACAGTTAAAAAGTGGAAATGCAATATTTACTTCTTCCGTGAGGAAGAAGTAAATATCTCATAAGGGAGTTCTGTTCCTATTTGAAGCCCTCTTTGGCCATGTGTGTAACATTGATATTGTTGTTATTGTTGTTCAGTCACTAAATTGTGTATGACTCTTTGCATCCCCACGGACTATGGGTAGTCCTCAACTTAGGACCACAATTGAGCCCAAAATGTATGTTGCTAAGTGAGAAATTTTATTAAGTGAGTTTTGTCCCAGTTTACGACCTTCCTTGCCATGGATATTAAGTCAATCACCACAGTTGGTAAGTTTAAGTCACCCGGTTGTTGAGTGAATCTGTCTTCCCTATTGATTTTGCATGTCAGAAGGTCACAAAAAGTGATTGTGTGACCCCAGGACATGGCAAACTGTCATAAATGTGAGTCAGTTGTCAAGCTTCTGAATGTAAACATGGAGATGCTACAGCGTGCATAAGTGTGAAAAATAGTCGTTAGTCACTTTTTTCAGTGAACTGTTGTAAGTTGAGGACTATTTGTACAGCACACCAGGCCCCTCTGTCCTGAATTTTCCCAAATTCATGTTCATTGTGTCGATGACACTGTCTAACCACCTCCTTCTCTGCCATTCCCCCTTCTCCTTTTGTCTTCCATCTTTCCCAACATTAGGGTGTTTTCCAATGAGTCCTTTCTTCTCATTGGGTGGCCAAGATACTTGAACTTTGGCTTCCGTATCTGTCCTTCCAAAGAACAATAGGACTGATTTCATTCAGGATTGATTTTATTTAGGCTTGACTGGTTTGATCTCCTTGCCATCCAAGGGACCCTCAAGAGTCTTATCCAACGTCACAATTGGAAAACATCAGTTCTTCAGTGCTCAGTTTTCCTTATAACCTCAGCAAATGGGTTAGATCAGTGTTTTCCAACCTTGGCAACTTTGAGATGGATGGACTTCAACTCCTGGAAGACTCCAGATGTTGAAGTCCATACATCTTATGATCTCCAAATTCTGAAAACACTGGGTTATAGATGAATTTTCCTCACATTGGTGTCTGTCTTCCAGATGGGTTGGGCTGCTAATCCCAGAATTCTCCTGGTCACCATCCAGGAAGACTGGGTTTTAAACACATCTGGGGAACACAACTTGAGAAAGATAGATGGGAACCTGGGAAGCAGCAATCCATCATGTCTGAAAGTGTGAGCCAGTAGAAGCATAATAATGTCCCTGCTTACTATCAAGAGCAGAAAACATTTGACGGAATTTTAATTAAGCATCAATATTGTAATGTCCTCATCAGCAACTACCCAAAGTTAAAGGTAAAGATTCCCCTCACACATATGTGCTAGTTGTTCCTGACTCTAGGGGGCAGTGCTCATCTCTGTTTCAAAGCCGAAGAGCCAGTGCTGTCCAAAGAACGTCTCCGTGGTCATGCGGCCGGCATGACTCAACGCCAAAGGCGCACGGAACGCTGTTCCCTTCCCACCAAAGGTGGTCCCTATTTTTCTACTTGCATTTTTTCACGTGCTTTCGAACTGCTAGGTTGGCAGAAGCTGGGACAAGTAACGGGAGCTCACCCCGTTACGTGGCACCAGGGATTCGAACCGCTGAACTGCCGACCTTTCAATCGACAAGCTCAGCGTCTTAGCCACTGAGCCACCCTATAGCCAACCTTAGTCGGCTGAAAAAAGCTAAGCAGGATCAGACCTGCTCTTTCGTTGGATTGGATAAGACCAGGAAATCCCAGGGCAGTAGAGTAGATTGAAATGTTGAAAAACATCTCCGATCCAAAAACAAGGTCAAATTCCTTCCATATGTTGCTAGACAAACTTTGTGGATGTTTTCCGTGACGTCAGCAGGAGTTTTACTGCAGGGAATTTTAGTCTCTTTTTAGGTTTAAGGTATAGAAGCCCCATGGAGAGATCCGTCTTAAATAAACATTCCTTTTTAAGGTGATGTCTATTGTCACATTCATCCATCATTTCTAAGTCCAAATGTACCCTGAGAAGAAGCTGCCACGTCTATAGCACGCCAGCCAGTCAAGGGACATCATATCTTTAAAGGCGGCCCAGCTTCCTTCTCATAAATACCTCCTTTATGAGAAAGAGAAAGTTTGATCCTGTTTTGCTCTTGATATAAACGCTCCAAATACATCTCAAGGGTTTTATTTTTGTGTTGCTTTTATTGCAAGGGATTCAAACTCTTATTTCATTGAGGGTCGCATTAGCAATAGCACTTAGACTTATATACCGCTTCACAGTACTTTACAGCCCTCTCTAAGCGTTTTACAGAGTCAGCCTCTTGCCCCCAAAAATCTGGGTCCTCATTTTACCCACCTCAGATGGATGGAAGGCTGAGTCAACCTTGAGCCTGGTGAGATTCGATCTGCTGAACTGCAGCTAGCAGTCAGCTGAAGTAGCCTGCAGTACTGCACTCTAACCACTGCGCCACCTCGGCTCTCGGCATTAGGATTGTGTTTGACCTCCGGGCGTCAGAGCGGGCATGGCCAACTCAATGTTACTCGTGTTGGGAGCGCCTGTGGCCGAGCGCTCTGCCAGCGAAAACGGGCTCCCGAGCTCTGTTTTCAGCTGCGATGGCCTCCTGCAATCCTCTGCCAGTGAAAACGCAGCTCCGTTTTCACTTGCAAAGGCACCCCGGGCTGGTCCTTCGTTGTTTCCAGGCAGCCCCGGGGGCCAGATCTAAACACCCCACAGGCCGGATCCGTCCCCTGATCCTTGAGTTTGACACCTCTGCTTTATAAGGAATACGGTAGTCCTCAATGTACGGCCACAATTGAACCCAAAAGTCCTGTTGCTAAGTAAAGCATTTGTTTAGTGAGTTTTGCCCCGTTTTACGACTTTCCTGGCCACAGCTGTTTTAACTGAATCCCTGCAGTTGTTAAGTTAGCCACCCGGTTGTTAAGTGAATCTGGTTTCCTCCATTGAATTTACTTGTCAGAAGGTGGCAAAAAGGGGATCGCATGAGCCCAGGACACTGTAACCGTCATAAATATGAATCAGCTGTGAAGTGTCTGAATTTTCATCAGGTGACCATGGGGATGCTGTAAAGGTCATAAGGGTCGTAAGAGTGAAAAAGGGTCATAAGTCACTTTTTTTTAGTGACTTCGATTGGTCACTAAATGGACTGTTGTAAGTCAAGGAGTACCTGTATGAGCTTTGATTTTTCCCAGATGTTAATGGGATTATAACTGCTGGCCCAGAATTCTGCAATGGACTTCCCGGGGCCCTCTCTACTGGGCACTGAGTAGCATATTATCAATCCCTGATGGGCAATAATGAATATGTTAAATTTATAGATGTGTAGGGGTCCTCCATTGGGATGTGGTGGCTCAATGGCTAAGATGCTGAGCTTGTCGATCGAACGGTCGGCAGTTCAGCGGTTCGAATCCTGAGTGCCGCGTAATGGGGTGAGCTCCCGTGACTTGTCCCAGCTTCTGCCAACCTAGCAGTTCGAAAGCACGTTAAAAAAAATGCAAGTAGAAAAATAGGGACCACCTTTGGTGGGAAGGTAACAGCATTCCGTGTGCCTTTGGCGTTGAGTCATGCCGGCCACATGACCATGGAGACGTCTTTGGACAACGTTGGCTCTTTGGCTTTGAAACGGAGATCAGCACCGCCCCCTAGAGTCGGGAACGACTAGCACATATGTGCGAGGGGAACCTTTACTTTTAAGGGTCCTCCATGTTTATTGAATGAAGTCACACTTCCTTTTATAAGAAAGTGTGGGGTGGGTGGGGTCCAAATTCTCCTCAACTACAGGCACGTGCTTGATTTTGCAGCTTCTTTGCCATTGTTGTTAAACGAATCATGCCGTAATAAAAGTGAATTTGCTTGTCGGAAGCTCCCCCCAGGAAGGTCACAAATGGCGATCATGTGACCTGCCACCATCATAAATGGCAATTTCCGACTGCCCAAATTCTGATCATGTGACCGCAGGAATGCTGCAATTGTTGTAAGTATGAGGACTGGTCATAAGTCACATTTTTTTTCAGTGCTATTGTAACTTTGAGCAGTCATTATACAAATGGTCATTAGTCAAGGACTACCTATATATACAGTAGATGTCAGCGCCTCAGCGCTGGCATAGAGAGGAAAGATAAGCTCTGAACTTTTGCCTGCTAAATCCCTTTGAAGCTCGGTCGTCGTGGAAATGAGGAGGGGGGAGACATTCCTGTGAAATGACGAGACAAGAAGTCAGCAGAGGGTATATATACCTATACCTATATACTCGAATCTGAGTAAGGGTATGGCTAGCTGATGAGAGCTAAATAGCTTGAAATAGATCTATACTAGTCTTCCTTTATTTCTTTATCAGTAAAATATAAATTTGGTTTGAAATGGTTTGTCGTGAATGCGACTGCTTGAGGGCTCCTGGATTGGAGCTGAAAGACGAAAGGGAAGCAGGATGCTCCCTCCCACATGTTGGGGTAGACCAGGTGCCTTGATAGAAAAACACTTAATAGGTATATATATATATTTACAAAGGGAGACCCAGAAATGATACCTTGCAAACTTTAGCGTTATTGTTATTTTCCAGATTACTTTGTGCTGCATTTTCATCTGCAGTACCTCTCTATACATACACACGCTTGGATGGTAGAAAGCATTAATAATAGCTAGAGACAACAGCGGGAAACAACCATACAAATAGATCATGATTTATAGTCTTCAGTATCCCGGTTCACAAAACACGGCAAGCAAGAATTAAAACAAATTACATCATAGTTTAGCGAATTGTGATCCCAGGCTCTGGGGCTGATTCTTCTCTTTAATGCGCTTGGATTAGTTTTATGCGTTTTGCTACTTCCGTGCAATGTTCACAACTTTGGATTCTTTGCGATTTGGGACTGGGGGGAGACAGTGAGCCTCTTTCCGTTACATTGAAAAGTTGGGACCTGTTGCTTTTTTTCCGACTCACAATTTTCAAGGAGACAGTGGTTTTTCTTCCTTCTGTTCCAAAACTTGCAGTTGAATTTGGCTGCAGACTGCATGTTTTCCTTCTGACGCCACTTCCGTGCTCCTGGGCCTCTCTTTTTTTCCACGCCTGAAGGACAGCACATCATCTTCATGTGACTCAACCTTACGAATCATGCTGGAACCATGAAGCTGGCACTCAAATGAAACCAGGATGGGCTTCCCCATGACTTTGCAAAGAGCCAACTTTGAGGTGTCTCAGGGAAGAAAAATTCAGGGGCTACAGCCAGTTTTAAATCATTACAGTTTTCCTTCGACTTTCTCAATCGCGTGAAATAACAGCGCTGCTTTAGGATTTCACTGGTGAGAGCACACTTGAAATGCTGCATCCAGTTCTGGTCACCACAATATAAAAAGGTGTTGAGACCCTAGAAAAAGTGCAGAGAGGAGCAACAAAGATGGTAAGGGGACTGGAGGCTAAAACATATAATGAACAGTTGAAGGAACTAGGTACAGTATATCCAAGATATACACCAAGAGACTTGGTGGCACAGCAGACTAAAGCACTGTTAAGTAACATCAGCTGCCTGCAATTAGTGCAAGTTCGAATCATACCAGGCTCAAGGTTGACTCAGCCTTCCATTCTTCCGAGGTAGGTAAAATGAGGACCCGGATTGTGGGGGCAATAAACTGACTTTGTATAAAAAAAGAACACCGCTTAGGGGGGGCCGAAAGCCCTACTAAGCAGGTATATACAAAAGTATGAAGGTTATTGCTTAACGCATTGTAAGCCGCCCTGAGTCTCTGGAGAAGGGCGGCATATAAATCGAACCAATAAATAAATAAATCCAGGAGCCTGGATAGCTCAACAGACAGAAGCACTGTAATTTAACACCAGCTGTCTGCAATTAAAGTAAGATCGAATCTCGCCAGGCTCAAGGTTGACTCAGCCTTCCATCCTTTCTAAGGTAGGTAAATTGAGGACCCAGTTTGTGGGGACCTAAGTGATAATGTCCAAATGGGGCCCAAAGTGTCAATATTTTATTTATTTATTTATTGTTTATTGGTTCGATTTATATGCCGCCCTTCTCCGAAGACTCAGGGCGGCTTGCAATGCGTTAAGCAATAGCCTTCATACTTTTGTATATACCTGCTTAGTAGGGCTTTCGCGCGCCCCCCCTCCCAGTGGTGTTCTTTTTTATACAAAGTCAGCTTATTGCCCCCACAATCCGGGTCCTCATTTTACCTACCTCGAAAAGGAGGGAAGGCTGAGTCAACCTTGAGCCTGGTGAGATTTGAACTTGCAGTAATTGCAGGCAGCTGGCAGCTAAATACTACTTTAACAGCACTTTAGTCCGCTGCACCACCAAGGCTCCTGTTTGTGTGGCCACCATTGTTTTCCAACTCTGCCTTAACCCTCTTGGACATAGAGTTCACCAGAACTTCACAGGTTGCCACTGGAGTCTTCTTCCACTCCTCCATGATGACGTCATGGAGCTGGTGAATCTTAGAGACCTTGTGCACCTCCACCGTCCATTTCCGGATGCCCGACATATGCTCTATAGCAGTGATGGCTAACCTTTTTGCCATCACGTGCCAAAAGCAGGGGGAGCGTGGGGGGGTCGCGCACACACATGCCCACACCCATAATTCAATGCGCCCTGCCCCCGCACGTGACACCACCACCCCCATGCGCCCCCCCCGCTTTTGGCACACAATGGCCTGATGGGGCTAGTAGGCCCGTTTTTCGCCCTCCCAAGCTCCAGAGGCTTTCTTGGAGCCTGGGGAGGGCGAAAACAGCCTTCCCCAACCACCACTCCCCGGAGGCCCTCTGGAGGCCGGAAACAGCCTGTTTTCCGACATCCGGAAGGCCCGAAAATCAGCTGGCCGGCGCGCGCATGCACGCTGGAGCTGAACTAGGGCAATGCTCGCGTGCCCACCAATAAGGCTCCACGTGCCAGCTGTGCCACGGCTCTATAGGGTTTAGGTCTGGAGACACTGGAGGTTTTCAAGAAGAGACCGGAGAGCCATTTGTCTGGAGTGGTATAGGGTTTCCTGCCATGGGCAGGGGGTTGGGCTAGAAGACCTCCAAGGTCCCTTACAACACAATTATTCTACATTCTCTCTTCTTTTCTTTTGTCCCACTCGCCAGCTTTCTTTAAGAAAAGGGAGCAAAACAACCCCCTTTCTCCTAATTTGGCTCCTCTCGAGTGGTATGTGGATAAACAAAACCATTTGAAAAATACTGACAGCTTTTCAGCCGTTCTTGGCTCACTGGATCAAATTCCACTTGCTTATCAAAAGCCCTGGTGCCATGGAACAAAGCTGGGCACTTCAACAAAACTGGCACCAGACACGAAGGCCGGAAAACAACAGCAAGAGCCTGAACGACGCATTTTTGAAATAGTTGACCTAACTATGAAGACTAGGCTCCAAATGTGTTGCTCAGGATCTCGCTGTTGCTTTTCCATTTTCCACAGAACTGGGACGGCGAACCTATGGCACGCGGGTCCAAAGTGGCACGCGAAGCCGTGTCCCCTGGCACACGCGGCGTCACCTGTTCCTCTTCTGGGTTTCTGGCGCGCGTGCGTACCCAACGGATCAGCTGGCTTTTTGCGTGAGGCAATGCCGGAAACGGGAAAAGCTGGTCTTCCATTTTCCTGCGTGAACATGAACGCCGGCCAGCTGATCGTCGGGTGTGCATGCGTACCAGAAACCCAGAATAATAGCTGGCTCAAACCGGAAGTTCAGTATGTTGAAACCGGAAGTTCATTTTTGGGCGCACACATGCGCCCTGGTCAGCTCCTCTTCCGGGTTTTGGCCCAGAGGCACACATGCTTCCTTTTCAGCACTCAGTGCCAAAAAGTTTCACCGTCACTGCCATAAAAACATAGAATTATAGGGTTGGATATAGCTTGCTTGCTTCCTTCCTTCCTTCCTTCCTTCCTTCCATCCTTCCTTCCTTCCTTCCTTCCTTCCTTCCTTCCTTCCTTCCATCCATCCATCCATCCATCCATCCATCCATCCATTCACTTATTTCTTGAAGGATTGTGATCAGGGTGGATTTGATTTAAATCGAGTTGATTTAAATCACGATTTAAATCTTGATTTAAATCACTAGTAAAAAGGCTTGATTTAAATCAACTCGATTTAAATCATAATTTTTAAAGAGCAACTGTCATCTCTGCTACTCCTTTGACCCACTGTTGACTCACCGATAGTCCCAGTGTTGCAGAATATACAGCCTCATGCTAAATCACTAAGCTGCATTTCATGCTGAATAAACTAAATTCTTTATGTATCTTAAATAGAAAACTACCTTACAATAGATTTTTACCCCCAAAGTTTTTTATTAAAATAAATTCGATAAAAATCAAAAAAATCCAATTTAAATAAAAAAAAATCTGATTTAAAAAATTTTTTTTAAAAAAAAATCATTGATTTTTATCCACCCTGATTGTGATTATTTTTTAAGATACGGGCATGATTTTAACTGTTGGGTTAATCTTATCTCTTGCCTTTTTTTGGGGGACAGATGTTTTATTGTATTATTGAAGCGTTTTCTCCCAGCAAAGTTTTGTGAGTTTTGGAAGCCGCTCAAATGTGCAAAGGGACATTCAGAACATTTTGAAGGGGATGAAATTACCGTGTTTTCCCCGAAAATAAGACCCTGTCTTATATTTTTTTGAACTCCGAAATAAGCGCTTGGCCTTATTTTCAGGGAGATCTTATTATTTTGGGGCGCGTGGAGCAAGACGGGGCTCCTCTTGCCGTTTTACCTAATTTCCAGCTCTGTCTCCCTAACCCTAACCAGAGGAAATGGCGGGGACCGGCTGCGTATGTGGTTAAATATTTTCAGGGAGGTCTTATTTTTGGAAGGGCTTATTTTCGGGGGGGGTATTTTAGCGCATGCACTCAAAAGCCCGATTGCAGGGGTGGGTTCTAATTTTTTTTACTACCGGTTCTGTGGGCATGGCTTATTTTGTGGGTGTGGCTTGGAGGTCATGTGACTAGGTGGGGGTGGCTAGCTGGTCAGAGTCATTTCTGGAAGGTCCTCGCACTTAAGACCAGTCCTCGCACTTACGACCCGATTCATTTGTTTGCTTTTAACACTGATCAGCTGTAGGACGGTCCTTTGAAGCTCCGCGGCAAGAGTTTAAACAGTTTTTTTCCCTCTAGTCATCAGCTGGGACTCAGGAGGCAGCAATAGATTGGGGGAGGGACCAAATAAAAGGTAAGAATAATGTGGGTGGGGGGGAGGGCGGGGGGGAGAACCGGTTCGGTGACATCATATCGTCACCGCTACCGGCTCGGCCAAACCGGACCGAACCAGGAGGAACCCACCACTGCCCGATTGGGCTTATTATCGGGGGATGTCTTATTTTCAGGGAAACAGGATAATGTCCTCTCAGAGCTACCAACACAGCACAAGCAGTAGTACCCTGTTTCCCCCAAAATAAGACATCCCCTGATAATAAGCCCATTACCATGCTTTTGAGCTCATGGCAATAAGGCCAAGCGCTTATTTCAGGGTTCAAAAAAATAGAAGACAGGGTCTTATTTTCGGGGAAACATGGTCTCTTTTTTACGCTGAGTGAAGAACCACTTCCCTTTTTAAAAAAATATATGATTCTTTAGTGCTATTTTTGAAATAAGTAGTTTATGGAGTTGCATTTAATTGGCTGGCTTTGTTGTTTATTTTTTATTCTACTGATCAGGTGTCTTCATTCTTCCGTGAATTGTTAACAGGTTCTCTGTAGGTTAAAAATTGTGAGAATAAAGGGCAAATTTGATCTTGCAAGTCACTGTTTTGGCAGGTTGCTCCTTCAATTTTTTTGCAACTTCTGCTCGGTGTAATACTTTGGCCATCAGATGACTTCTTCCATACTTGGAAGAATCATTAAACCAAGCCATGGTTGAACATTCCACATGCAAGCAATATCCCTGTAAGTTCCCATCATGAACACAGAGGTAGTTTAAAAATGTTCCCATTTTAAATGTCTATAGAGATTCTCCATCATCGGTTCTCCCAAAGGTGTTTTTTTTCAAAAGGCAACTGAACTTTCTTTTTCCCTTTATAGGAAGTTAGCACCCACCCAGTGGTGAAATCCAATTTTTTTTACTACTGGTTTTGTGGGCGTGGCATGGTGGGCTTGGTTGGCATGGCAGAGGAAGGATATTGAAAAATCTCCATTCCCTCCCCACTCCAGGGGAAGGATACTGCAAAATAGCCATTCCCTCTCTATTCCTGGGGGAAGGATATTGCAAAATCTCCATTCCCACCCCACTCGGAGGCCAGCCAGAGGTGGTATTTGCCGGTTCTCCGAACTGCTCAAAATTTCCGCTACCGGTTCTCCGAACTGCTCAAAATTTCCACTACCGGTTCTCCGAACTGCTCAAAATTTCCGCTACCGGTTCTCCAAACTGCTCAAAATTTCCGCTACCGGTTCTCTAGAACCTGTCATAACCTACTGGATTTCACCCCTGCACCCACCCGTCTCCTAGGAAAATGAGTTATTTTAAGAAATATTAAAAGGGCAGAATATTTCCCCTAAAAGGGAGGCAGAAACTCAGCCCCCACCCCCATTTGTCAATGGGCCATTAAAGCCTGGGCCAGTCTATTCTACATAACAAAGATTTACCTCCTTCAGGCAGAGCCATAGTAGGAATTGCCCAAAGCTCTTTCATTACATCGTCACCCAGCAAGAGTCAACCAAGCTTGGGACTCAAATACACAGCCTACAGAGTTGCCCCTGCATGGCCCCATGGGAGTCTCACAACCAATCAGAATACAAGCTCAAATTCAAAATCCCAGAGAGAGCATAAAACCCAGGCACTCTCAGCATCTCTGCTCTTTTTTCCCCCCAGGACCTCAAACCATGTGGTCCTGTCCACCATTAAAAACCACGATGGTAGCAGATCCATCCAACGATGATATGCTACCATAGTGTGTGGAGTTGCTACCATTGTGCTATCATCGTTGGATGGATCTGCTACCATCGTGGTTTGTGAACCAGAGTGAGCTTGTTATTCTAACCAACTACTGTTTGTGTGGTAAGAAGATTTTTGTATCACTGGACTGATTTAACTGGCAAAGACTTGGATTGATTTAATGACTATGAAATTGTTTTTTCACTATAAAGTAAACTTTTTGATAAACCAGTTTGCACATCTCTTATTCATTGCTCTCAGCAACATTTCTCTGTGCTCTACACTCTGCTGGTTGGTAACACAACAACAATATCCTTAACACTAAGTATCTAGTGTTGTGCCTACAAAACATCTGTTAATCCTTAACAACACACAGGACACAAAGGATCTTAAATTAGGGGTCCTAATTGAAATATTGGAAGTATTTACATTTTGGTTTTTTTAAAAAAAAATAAAAATCTGGTGCATTTAACTTATTTCTCTCTCTCTCTCTCTCCCTCTCCTCCTCTTTAGATTAGCTGAAGACCTTCACTTTAAGGAAGAAGGAAACGATTCTCTGTTGGCCAGCAAACATCCAAGCCCTCATGGATTCTGAGAACTCTGTTGCTGACCAGTAGCAGGAGAAGTGGGATGTTTACGTGGAAGTGTCTTATTTTGGGGGCTGTGCTGGTCATAGCCACGCTGTCCACTGCAAGACCAGCGCAGACCTTGCCGGAACAAGGTAGGAGCATCGTCTGCCTTATTCGTGGTCATTCGTTTTGTTTCCATTCTTACGTATTCGACAGCCGTGATTCTGGTTAACGGGAAGAATCTTACCGGAGTTAGTTTTCTGCCAAACATATATCCCAGGAGAATTGAATGGAACTGTCGTAATTTCTCAGCAGGAAAAATATTTTATTGGGTGTGTGTTATAGTATATCAGTCCAAGATATTTTCTTCACCAGAGAGGAGGGGTGGGGATGGGGAAGGAATCTCTTCCTCCCATTCATGAAACCTGGCCGAAAGCTGGTTTCCACTTTGTGTGTTCTCTACTGGCTGTGTGACCTGTGAAGGATTGGCCATGTCAGATATACAAGGCAACCTGGTTTTCCGGTCTTTGCAAATCTCCAAACTGAAGAAAGAGAGTTAGGGGGAGAAGTATCAAAAATAATGAGGATAGGATAGGATAGGATAGGATAGGATAGGATAGGATAGGATAGGATAGGATAGGATAGGATAGGATAGAAGAGAAGAGAAGAGAAGAGAAGAGAAGAGAAGAGAAGAGAAGAGAAGAGAAGAGAAGAGAAGAGAATATAGACTACAAAATAGAGAATGGAATAGAATTAGAATAGAATAAGGAAGAGGATACAGAATAGGATAGGATAGGACAGGGCAGGATAGAATAAAAAATAGGACAGGACAGAATAAGAAACAGAATAGAACCAAACAGAATAGAATAGAATAGAGAATAGACTACAAAATAGAGAATGGAATAGAATTAGAATAGAATAAGGAAGAGGATACAGAATAGGATAGGGCAGGACAGGACAGAATAAGAAACAGAATAGAACAGAACAGAATAGAAATAGAGAATAGACTACAAAATAGAGAATGGAATAGAATAAGGAAGAGGATACAGGACAAGACAGGACAGGACAGGACAGAATAGAAACAGAATAGAACAGAACAGAATAGAATAGAGAATAGACTACAAAGTAGAGAATGGAATAGAATTAGAATAGAATAAGGAAGAGGATACAGGACAGGACAGGACAGGACAGGACAGAATAAGAAACAATAGAACAGAACAGAACAGAATAGAATAGAATAGAATAGAAGATGGGAAAGAATAGAAGATGGGATAGGATGGGAATTCTTTATTGGCCAAGTGTGATTGGACACACAAGGAATTTGTCTTCGGTGCATATGCTCTCAGTGTACATAAAAAATACATTCATCAAGAATCATAAAATACAACACTTAGTGATCGTCACAGGGATACTAAATAAGCAATCAAGTCATATTAGGAAATTGAATAAAACAATATAAATCATAAAGATACAAGCAACAAGGTTATAGCCATAAGTGAGGAGAGATAGGTACTAGTACGAATGAGAAGAAGAATAGTAATAGAGTCTTAGTAAATAATTTGATAGTGTTGTAGGAATTAATTGTTTAGCAGAGTGATGGCATGGGGGAGAAAAACTGTTCTTGTGTCTAGTTGTTCTGGTGTGCTCTATAGTGTCGTTTTAAGAGTAGGAGTTGAAACAATTTATGTCCAGGATGTGAGGGGTCTGTAGATATTTTCACAGCCCTCTTTTTGACTGGTACAATATACAGGTTAGGGTTAGAGTTAGTGGACCTTGTCGTTCACACCAGACAGTTTGTTTAATCTTGTCTTATTCAATAGACCACAATTGTCTGAATTCAGGCAATGAGCTAAGCTGTTATAGCATATAAGCCATGTTAGTTGTGTCCATACAACATGTAAATCCAATATAAATCCAGTTTACAGTGTATGAATCACCAAAAAAATACATCCCAATGGCACAATTAATAAAGACATATTCATACAGTGCCATATCCAAACAAATAACCCAGGCTTTTGGTGATGGCCTGAGTCATGTAGCATGCTAAGACGATGGCTACAGTCTCACAATCTAATCCCTTTTTACAACTCTCATCCCTTAAATCAGGGGTGTCCAAACTTGGCAACTTTAAGACTTGTGGACTTCAACAAGCAAAGCTGGCTGAGGAATTCTGGGAGTTGAAGTCCACAAGTCTTAAAGTTGCAAAGTTTGGACACCCCTGACTTAAGTAATTCGGGGTAGAGTTGGGGCGACTGGATGGAGCTGAGCACTTACTGGCTGGATGCCCTTCCTGACACCACGTGAAGTTCGCAGCAGGTTTTTTTTTTTCTTTGCGCCTGGGGAGAGAGAAATATCTGCCGTTACCTAGGATTGAACTCTCAACCTTCTGAACGGGAGGCGATTAGCTTCAACGCTAGGCCACCACGCCGCTCATTCTCACAACCTACGGATCCACAAAACACCCAACTCAATTTTCACTTGTGGCCTTGCCCCCCTGTATGTCCCATTTTTGGTTTGGAACAATTGCTTTTCTTCCCGGGCAAGTTTCTGTAAGATTTTATGTCAGAAGCTGGCAACAGATAGATGTTGTTATTGTACAAGAGAGAATTATTCCACGGTGCCAGAAGAAGGTTAAAGCTGCAAATTATGAACTAGAATAAATATTCTTTCAAGTTGAAGCCGGTGGCTCGATCAGAAGCAAGCCAAAAGGACAAGGAATAGTTTCTTTTATTTGTACTTCAAAGATATCACTCTGATGTGGAACCATCTTACACATCTGTATTCTTTTCTGTTATTTGAAGCATACGAAGGCCTGTCTCAATATTTATCCACTGCCCTTTTGGCTGCAGTGTTCTTCCGCCAACCTGCAAAAGGACATTTTCTCATGGCAACTGCAAAAATTAAAAACAAACCTCAGGATCTTTAAAAGCATGTTTGAGCCCCAGGCAGCATTCCACATTAGCTTATCAAAACAAAAAGGCAGACTTTGAATGATTAATTGCCGAGCTCCTTATCATCCAAAGCAATCTGTTAATGCTTTCGAAAGAGTAATCTACGCTGGATTGGTTAGCAATGTTCGGAAAGCGGGAAAAGAAATAGGAAAGTTACAGCACAACAATAACAGTTACTGAAAGATAACTAGGAGAACGAAGTTTAAGATGAA
Source organism: Pantherophis guttatus (assembly GCF_029531705.1). Next base: position 2,079,944 of record NW_026844049.1, on the reverse strand, counting down.
AGTTCGTCCCATTTCTTGTATCAACCACTCCCTTATGAAAAGTTGTCATTTTGCTAAATGTGCAACAGTTAGTTTCCAGGGTCACAATACGATTTGTGGGCTAATATCTTATGTGAATGAAGGTAAATGTAAGTGTCCCAGGATAATGTTGTAGGATCCAGCCATCGACACCCTAATCAACTCCTAAAAGCTACACAAGTCAGAAATCCATATAAATAAAACACACAGAACAGCACACATATTCTGGACAGAGAGAGAAGTGTTGTGGCCAGCCAGCGGCCAGCAGAGTTGGTGGCAGATTCAGACAGTGAGGAGGCTGGGGAGGAACATGGGCCAGTCCTGGAGTCTGGGGAAGGCTCTGATGAGGGCTCTGCGTCGGAGGCAGAGATGGGACCAGGGCCGTCTGACAGTTGTCAGCTGCCTTCGGAGTCGGACATCAGTGAGGCAGAAGAACAGCTGGATCCTGTTCCCAGTGTGCACATGTTTAGAGCTGCCACGAGAAGGGAACAGCTAAGGAACAAGGGTCGACTCAGGAGTAAAGCCACAGATGGACGGTGAATGGCCCCTCCCCTAGGGAATAAAGAGGAGCGAAAGGGGAGTGGAGTTTACAGGAGACAATTAGGTCGCTTAATTGGTTCGTGACTCTCAGAAACTCCTTGCCAAGTTTGGAAGGTATCAGCCTGGCAGCTCTCCAAGCCAGATAAGGTCTGTGACTGTAAATTCTCCCTTGAAAGACGTTGCTGGATGTGAATGAGAGGAATTCACAGTAACTTAATAAACAGGGTTTTTTGTCGGGACAAGGACTCCGCTTCATGCTCTTGGGAAGCCTAGGTCAGAACAAGAAGTTCCTTGAGGATGAGTTCCCGCACAAGCCCCAAAACTTGGAAGAATAAACCCTTGGTCCTGGTGGCCGACTCAGACTGGATCCTGCTAACATTTTAATTACAGGAGGCAACCAAAATTGTTTTGCTTTTTCCTGGACGGATTGCACAATCCCAGAGGGACATCTGAATGGGCCTCTTTCTTTATTTCAGTTACAGAAGGAAAGGAAAAGCACTGTCATTCCACCAAAAAAAAACCCAAAACTAATCTTAATTGGATCGTGGGTATAAAAGTTCTCTACATTTAGCATCACTCTGTGATGGACCTATTTAGGTAGGTTTCAGGATGTGAACACTTAACAATACAGAGAGGCAGGGAGGGAAAAGCTGCATCTTTCATCCCTAAAGGCTCAGCTTGGACACCTCCTGTGGTTAACCTTCAGCTTTATGGAAATGGCAAATTAGTTGCTTTGCAATTTTGCCTCCAGCAGAGCTAACAGAATGTGGCTGGTGCTTTAATTCGTTAGGCGCTGACTCAGCTTGATATAAGTGCCCAACCACGATTTATTACAGCCTACGATAGCCTTTGGCGATCACAGAATTTAGCATCCGCGCACCAGGGGTGCTATTCAGCAGGTTCTGACAGGTTCTGGCGAACCAGTAGCGGAAAATTTGAGTAGTTCAGAGAACTGGCAAATACCACCTCTGGCTGGCCCACGAATGGGGTGGGAATGGAGATTTTGCAATATCCTTCCCCCAGGAGTGGGGAGGGAATGGGGATTTTGTAATATCCTTCCCCCAGGAGTGCGGAGGGAATGGGAATTTTGCAATATCCTTCCCCCAGGAGTGGGGTGGGAATGGAGATTTGCAATATCCTTCCCCCAGGAGTGGGGAGGGAATGGGGATTTTGTAATATTCTTACCCCAGGAGTGCGGAGGGAATGGGAATTTTGCAGTATCCTTCCCCTGGAGTGGGGTGAGAATGAAGATTTTGCAATATCCTTCCCCCCCAGGAGTGGGGTGGGAATGAAGATTTTGCAATATCCTTCCCCCAGGAGTGGGGAGGGAATGGGGATTTTGCAGTATGCTTCCCCTGCCACGCCCACCAAGCCACACCCACAGAACCGGTAGTAAAAAAAATTCCACCACTGCGGTGCACCCAATCCGTCCTGATGTCCACCTTTGAATGTCAACTCTAGAGGACACGATTTGCAAGCCGAGACATCTGGATTTGGTTGTAGAAGACTGTTAATAACATTTGCACTCTATGGAATCCATTCTCCGTCTTGATCATTTCTTCCTAAAATAAAGACCGTTAGTCTTAGTGATGAAGGGGGGAAAAAAACCATTTACGTGCAATGGTATTTGGGCTGCTCAAATTCCCAAAGCATTAAAACAAAAGGAACCATTTTATATAGAGTTTCCAACGATTGCACATATATCCTCGCCCATTGTATCCTGTCACTGAAATATCAATTGATCCACCAGTTCCTTTGATTGACGGTGTACGTATTTAGAATAGAAGCCCAAGATTCTAGATTAGGAAAGTATACGAACATCTTGTTGGTCTCTCAGATGTATCGTAACCTTGACTAACATGGATTTATTTTTATTTTTTTTAACACGTGTGGATTATCTGGATTTTAACGGAAAGAAAATTGAAACCTCAAATCAGAACTTTTTAAAAAAGAAATTAGAGCTAGTAGAATAGATGGGGGCGGGGCCAGTCAGAATTTTTACTACCAGTTCTCTGAACTACTCAAAATTTCCGCTACCGGTTCTCCAGAACTGGTCAGAACCTGCTGAAACCCATCTCTGGAGTAAAGCAATCTGGGAGAAATTTGGTACTTTTCATTGGCAACTTGTTTCTCAGAAATGAGTCAGTGAAGCTCACTAAATATGGATTTAGAATTAATATAATGGTAACAGAGTTGGAAGGGAACTTGGAGGTCATCTAGTCCAACCCCCTGGTCACGCAGGAGACCTGTATTAGGGATTCGAACCGCCGAACTGTCAACCTTTCTAGCCCAGTGCCTTAACCCCTACACCAATCTGACTCTCTTAAGTGGTGAAAACATGCCTACAGAGGTGTGTGAAAATTTCCACCCTGATCCTCTGAGGAAACATAACAGAGAACATAGAATTATTAGGTTAGAAGGGACCTCGGAGGTCTTCTAGTCAACCCCCCTGTTCAAGGAGCCTTACACCAGTCAAATAGTTATCCAATCTGTTTTTGAAAATCTCCAGCAATGGAGCATCCACAACTCCGGGAGACAAGTTATCCCATGGATTAATTGTCAGAAAATTGTGATCTCTTGAACAAAGTTTCCACCCATTAACATAGCTTAATAAGGGAATTAGCCCAAAGGTTAGAAACCGAATAAAACTGCAATTATTTTTCCCATATCTCAAATCACAGGTATGACTGAAGGGCAGGCTCGGCTTTTTCGGTGCTGTGCCAGTATTAGCTGGATTCTTGAACCTGACTATATTCTCTTTCAATAGGGGTTATTTTTTAACTGCATTGATTTATTGTTATATTCTTAGCACCCCCGTACAATGACTTTGTTTTTACAAGGGACTTGAGTTTGCCTAGATAGTGCTTAGATTTCTGAGACAGGAAAAAAATATTTTTAAAGTGTTTACACATCAGGCTATTCCCCCCCCCCCATATCAGTACAAAGTATATATAGCTCAGAGGTGGCTGTTATTGGTTCTTGGCATTTGCAAAGCTCTGGACTCAGTCTAACTAAGCTCAGAAAACACCAAGAACTTAATAGACCAATGTTTCTCAATCTTTGTTGTGGCCCGCCAGCGGCCTGTGCAGCTAGTAGTTGATTCCGACAGCGAGGAGGCTGGTGTGGTGCTGCGCCAGCAGCCTGTGCAGCTGACACTCGAGTCAGACAGTGAGGAGGCTGGAGAAGATGTGGTGCCAGAGGCGGGGATTCAGCCAGGGCCTTCAGAACCTCCAGAAGCTCCCATAAGTGAAGAGGAAGAAGAGGAGGAGCCTCTTCTCGATGCACGGGCATGCAGAGCTGTTAAAAGACAGGAGTGGCTCCTCAGGAAGAGGTCTCCTCAAGAGTAAGGCTTGGGGCTAATTGGCCACTCCCCTAGCCTATTTAAGGAAGGACAACGACTGTTGCAATTTGCAGGAAACAACTTCGTTCAAATACCTTCGCGTCTTGATTCCAGAAACGTTTTGATTCGGCTCTTGTTTCTCTCTTATCAGTTTTCCTGCAAATTGCTTCTGGGCATTCTGCCAACCACAGTAAGATTACGGTTATCTGAAATACTGAGAACTGAGTTATTGTTCTTTGAATTCTTGTCGGCTGTTAATGAAGTTAAATTAACAGCCCTTGTTCAGAAAAGACAGATTTAAAATTGTACTTGTGTGTGCTGCGTTCTTTGGGGTCCGTAGCTGGGACAGAACAACCTTGGGAGCTTTCAGAAACTTCAACTCCCAGAATTCTCTTCATGGCTGGCTGGAGAATTCTGTGTGTTGAAGTCCACACGTCATAAAGAGCTCAAGGTTGAGAAATACTGATACAGACCGATCTCTGGGGAGATCCCCAAAATCAGTCTCTGGGATCTGAACACCTCTATTGGATGATGTCGGCAGTCTGGTTTGATTCTTTCCATCAATTCTTGTGGGAATTTTAAAACTGGAAAATAGATACGATCGGCTCAGGAAAGCCATAACAAACCCGCTTGTCAGCTTTTTGAGGCCGAGACATAGTTTGAAATAATTGCATAACCCCCCAAAAGAGGGTGGGTTTGTTGCCTAAAGTGAGCGGTACAACACCTGGGATCCATAAAAAAATTTATTGTTGGGAAGCTGCATGGGGCTATAATATGTCCCATTTGATTTCAGCATGTTGCATCTTTTTGGCCAAATGTGGCACTGTCAACAAGCTGGTTTTGTTCCTGTGTGAAATCTGTGAATGTCTTATTGGTAGCTAAAGAAAGAGACTGAGGATGAGTCCTAGCCTTGAAATCCTTCTAGAAGTCCATCAAAACATGCTTGTGCCAACAGGCTAGGGAATCTCAAGGAAATAGTGGTGGCCAATCCTCTCTCCTAGTCTTTTCAATAACAACACACGTCATCATCATCATCATCCTCTTCTTTTAATTACCCCATAATCCCTTGTTGGGTGGAGCCTGGGCAACGGAATGGAGCCAATGTTTACTGGCCGGATGCCCTTCTTGTCACCAATGCGGAGTTTTGTTCAGCAGATAAATTCTCATCGTGCCGAGAGAGAGAAATATCTGCCTCTACCTAGGATCGAACTCACAGCCTCCTGATTGTGAGGCGAGAGCTTTCGCCTCTAGGCCACCTCACTACGCCCTTCGATAACAACACTGATGTTTTTTTTTTTTATTGTAGAATTGGTTTTGTTTATTTCGTGGAACCCCTTTTATTGTGTTAGCACCCTGAGTCAGATTTTTCGGAGATGGGCGGCTTGTAAGAAATACGACAAAGAAAAAGAATAAATTAAATGCAAATAAACGATGGCAGAGATTCACTTTCCAGTCTGTCTTAGGCAGATTTTTGGGTCAAGTGTGCATTGACACATTGCTGTTCGGTTTGGGTATTTTGCAAACTGAGCCGCGGCACATGAAATCTAAGGATGGGAGGAATTCGGCTCAGCTGAGGGGTGTGCTAAGGGACCAGAGAGCATCGGTGACCGACTGATTTGTTTGATGCTGTGATTAATTACTAGGCTGTGGTTGGGGGAGATGGGAGATGCAAAGAGAAGAAAGCAGTTACTGAACAACCAGGAGGTCAGAGGTCATGTGTAGCAGCTGGGGCATGTTTTTACAACTCCTTTTCCTGGGGGGGGGAAACAAAAGTATTGCATTTTCCTCCCCCCAACTCCAGCCTTACAAACAAAGGAGAGACCTCTACTCTCTGCCGTAGTCTCTCCCCCCACCTCCATTAAAAATAACTCCTGAGTGACAACAGGACCGATTTAAGCTTGAAAAATCCAATTTGCAGAAAGATTGATTGCTAACTTTTGCCCAACTTACGGAAGGAGGTGGGGGGGGGAATGAGGAGGAAGAGGTAATGCAGGTAAAAAAAGAAAAGAGTGCATCCTATGAAGGTGAAAATGAATGAGCCAATTAGCTAGGTAAGGTTTCCTCCATCTCTGCTGAGAATTTTGTTTAAGGCATTATTAAGAATCTGTGCAGGCGAATGGAATGGAATGAATAGAATAGAATAGAATAGAATAGAATAGAATAGAATAGAATAGAATAGAATAGAATAGAATAGAATAGAATTCTTTATTGGCCAAGGGTGATTGGACACACAAGGAATTTGTCTTTGGTGCATACGCTCTCAGTGTACATAAAAAGACAAGATACATTTGTCAAGAATCATAAGGTACAACACTTAATGATAGTCATAGGGTACAAATAAGCAATCAAATCATATTAAGAAACAGTCAATATAAATCGTAAGGATACCAGCAACAAGGTTACAGTCATACAGTCATAAGTGTATGAAAATCTTTTGGCTGTCCGTGGACTGTGATGAAGATGATGGTGCCATCCATTCAATCGTGTCCAATTGTCCCAGATCCTATGGACTTATTTTTCTCTCCACATTTTTCCGATCTTTACAGCTTCTTTGAGTTGTTTTATCCTCCGGCTAAGGGACACGGTGGCTCAGTGGCTAAGAAGCTGAGCTTGTCGATCAAAAGGTCGGCAGTTCAGCGGTTCAAATCCCTAGTGCGGTGTAACGAGGTGAGCTCCCGTTACTTGTCCTAGCTTCTTCCAACCTAGCAGTTCGAAAGCACGTAAAAAATGCAAGTAGAAAAATAGGGACCACCTTTGGTGGGAAGGTAACAGCGTTCCATGCGCCTTTGGCGTTGAGTCATGCCGGCCACATGACCACAGAGACTTCTTCGGACAGCGCTGGCTCTTTGGCTTTGAAACGGAGATGAGTACCACCCCCTAGAGTCAGGAATGACTAGCACATATGTGCGAGGGGAACCTTTACCTTTACCTATCCTCTGGCTGATGTGGGCTTTGATGGTGTCACCTTTTACTGCTGACTTCTTCCGAGCATAACTAACTTTTCCTGTAAGTTTGATCGCATAACATGAAATAAGTAAAGTGGAATTTTGTGGGTTTTGCCTTCAGATGATATGTCTGGCTTTATATGCTCCAATATTTGCTGGATTGCTACCTTTGCTGAATCTGCAGGAGCTTTCTCCAAAACCACACCTCAAACAAATCATCTTTGCTGCGGTCTAATTTTTTCATGGCCCAATGTTGAGTCTGATTTATCTGGCCAACAGAGAAGGCTTAGGGAGGCATGATAGCATCTTCCAATACTTGAGGGGCCAGAAAATACTTAATACTTCCAATACTTAAATGCCAGAAAAGAGGCATTTAATTTAGTCTCCAAAGCACCTGAGGGCAGGACAAGAAGCAATGGATGGAAATTAATCAAGGAGGAGAGAACAAACCTAGAATTAAGGAGGAATTTCCTGGCAGCGAGAACAATTAACCAGTGGAACAGGTTGCCTCCCAGAGTTGTGGGTACTTCATCCCTGGAGGTTTTCAAGACAAGATTTATGATTGGTTAGAAAAGAAATATGAATAAGGATATAGAAATAAAATAGATAGAGAATAGATGGGAGAAAACAATTAGAAAAATAGATACCCAGACGATGTCAAATAAAAGGAGAAAGGGGAGGGAGGGGGCTAAAAGGGAAAAAAGTGAGATATTATAAAAATGTACGCAAATGATGAAATAAAAATAAATAATAATTGAACAAGAAACTGAAATGAGAATAAAGATAATTAGAAAATCGGGGCTGCACGAATACCACTTTAGATTGAACTGAAAAGGGAAACAACAGGAGTAGAGAGAGAGGAAGGGAGAGGAGAGGAGAGGAGAAAGAAGAAAGGGAAAAGGAGAGGAAGAAAAGGGAGGGGAAAGAGGAGAAGGGGAGAAGAAGAGAGGAGTGGGGGGAAAAGGAAAGAGAAGGAGAGAAAGAAGACCTGTAAGACCTCCCATCCCTTGGATTTGTGATTACAGTAGTTACTTGGTACTCAACTGTTTTGAAACTCATCGAATTTGGTACTCTGCATATTTTGATGCAAAAAATTTTGTCCCGGTACTCATTGTTTGTTTGGTACTCAATGCACAAGCTATGTGTCAATGTTGGCTGCCTTGTGACTCACTACATTATTCCTTAGAGGGGAAATTTGTTTGGTGCTCATTGTTTTTGGCGCTCATCACTTGTCCCAGAACCAATTAACAATGAGTACCGAGGTATCACTATATATAATTACCTATAGTTCATTCTTCCTGGTTTGTTCAGCCCATCCAGAGGGCATTGGAGTGTCCTCAAATGACACTAAACTCAGAATTGCAGCTGTACTGGGTTTTTTGGATACACACCTATACACTTTAACTCCAGAGAGCAGATGGTACTCTCCCTTACACACTCTCTGAGGGCAACAACTCTTTTTCAGAACCTTCAATTACTGAAAAATTAAGGAAGTCACCTGAGCTTTGATCTTGGAAGGGGTGGTTTTTTGGGGTAAGATTTACAGGTTTTACATTCAACTTCTGTTCTTTCTATCCACTGAATTCTGAACTTCCGCATTATGATGATTTGGTATGCAATACACTTATAGGCGGGATGCGGTGGCTCAGTGGCTAAGACGCTGAGCTTGTCGATCGAAAGGTCGGCAGTTCAGCGGTTCGAATCCCTAGTGCCGCGTAACAGGGTGAGCTCCCGTGACTTGTCCCAGCTTCTGCCAACCTAGCAGTTCGAAAGCACGTAAAAAATGCAAGTAGAAAAATAGGAACCACCTTTGGTGGGAAGGTAACAGAGTTCCGTGCGTCTTTGGCGTTGAGTCATGCCGGCCACATGACCACGGAGACGTCTTCGGACAGCGCTGGCTCTTCGGCTTTGAAACGGAGATGAGCACCGCCCCCTAGAGTCGGAAACGACTAGCACATATGTGCGAGGGGAACCTTTACCTTTACCTAACACATGATAAGATCGTTCTCTTGCTTTCTAATAGGTATGTTTACCAGTAGTAAAAAAAAATTTGAATCCAACACTGGTTATGTCACTTTTTTTTTCAGTTGGCACTGCAACTTTGAACAGTCACTAAATGAATGGTGGCAAATTGAGAATTCTGAACCATTATCTTTTTACAAACAGACAGGAGGGGGAAAAAAATCCCCTCATATAACACGTTCCATATTTCAACTCTTCCAGCAGAACAAATGCTCGGCAGTCAAACTGAGGAAAAATTACTAGGTTTTTTTTTTCCCCTCCTTTTCTTCTCTATTGCCTCGTAACTACAAAAAATTCAAAACAAAACTTGATATGGGAGACTCTTAATCCCTCCACTTTGGAAAGGCTGTTATTTATGGTGACCTGTGTATGATGGTCATTTCATCCTGTTCTTTTGGTTGATTTATTGTATGGAATTCTTTATTTACTGTTAGGTTAGCGTAGTACAGGCTGTTCTGCAGGTCTCTAGCTGAAAAATGCTGAACAAAAGCTGGGTTCATAGCAACATTGGAAAAAGAGGATTTGGTTGGGCAAGAATGGAATAGTTGAGAATAATTTACTATCATGCGTACCACTTGATAGACAACAATATGTACCCGTAATAAAGACATTTCCAGATCTTTGGCATCCTTAAATTTCTCATTAGAATCATATTAAACCAAAACAGCACAACGAATAGTTTGAATAATTTGTAGATATTGGATTTTTTTTTTTTTTAGGATATAGTTTCTTTTCTTTACAGTGTGATTTATAGAACGATTTATGACATCGAGATACACATGATACGTAAACATTAGTTTACTAAATTGGTATAAAAAAAAAAGGATCCAGTATTTGGAAGTGGCTTGAATGATTTCTTCTTTTTTTTTTAAATCAAGTTTTATTGGTCTCTCCCTCCCCCCACATTCGCCCACATCTTTTTTGAACATTGGCCATATCTTATCTTATACAATTTATCAAATTCAAATACATTTTACTCAATTTTTGCCACAATTTTCTTTTTTCCCTTTTTTTAATCATATCTCAATATTTCTTTGCTTACTTATATATACAACATCTTCATTCGCCCTCAAATTCTAATTTTCCTGCTTATTCCTATTTATTCTCTTTTATTCTTTAACAATTCATTCTTTATCTTAATATATTTGTGTTTATTCGGGGTTGCCTTTCTTCCATTTCATCTTTTTTATTGTACAGCAATCTTTCTCCTCCAACCTACCATCTCCCTCTTTTCTTTCTTTCCATTTCTTTCTTCCCCTCCCCTTCTCCTTCTCCTCCTGTCTTCTCCCCTATCTTCCCTTCTCTCCTACTCTAATTTCCCTTCCCTTCCTTCCTCCCTACTCTTCCTTCCCTCTCTTTCCTTCCTCTTCCCTTCCACCTCTCTTCTCCTCATCTCTCTCTATTGCTGTATTCATCTTCGATTTAATGTTTTCCACTATGGAGTCCAGGCAACCCGGATCTTCCGTTTATCAAGTATATTTCACACAATTCTTCTTATCTTTTTAAATTATAAACAATATATTTCATCTTATTCTATTTTTCCCTTTAAATTTTTACCCAAACAATCTTCCAATCTTCTTTGGCTTGAATGATTTCAACTGACTAAAATGTGCTTTAAAATTAGCTTTGAAGTCCATGTTTTCCATTTTATGTACGAGTTTCAATTCTGCTAAAAATGAATCTAAAATGTGGTACATTTCTGTTCCTTGCTGCAGAAGAGAAGGAAGGAATGATCCTGGGGCCGAACCTAGCATTTTTGTTTGTTGCCACTCATGCATGTAATCCTAAATTATAGTTTACTGTTACATGCATGTACTTGTCTCCTGATTTACTGTGTACAATATCATTCCATACCTAGGTTTGGTAGGCTTCCATATACCGGTAGTTTAATTACAGCCCTTTAACCACCTTTAGCAAACAGAAGCTGAAAAATCAGTAAATGTTTATAATCTTAAAAAGCCTAACCCCTTTGGAAAATTGATCGATGGAGAAGAGAACAAAAATCAATCGCAGATACTATCATAGGGCTTGGATAAAACATCAATCACCTTCATCATCATTACCACTACCATAATCCCCATCACCCTGCTTTCTGGAATTAAGGAGAAAATTCCTAATGGTTAGAGCAGGTGTCTGCAACCTGCGGCTCCGGAGCTGCATTTGGGCTCTTTGGGGCCTCTGCTGTGGCTCCCTGTTGGATGATCCCACCACTGGCTGGCCCCGCCCCTCACCCTCCCCTCCCAGTCACTCCTCACCTGGCCTGAGAAGGTAAGGGCGATGGCGGGGGATGGAGAAACAGCCAGGGCAGAGACAGAGAGATACAGAGAGAGGGGGAGAGAGAGAGAGACATAGATAGAGAGGGGGAGAGAGAGAGAGACATAGAGAGATATTAAATTAAAAGATGCTTGCTCCTGGGGAGGAAAGCTATGGCAAATCTAGACAGCATACTAAAAAGCAGAGACATCACCCTGCCAACAAAAGTGCATATAGTCAAGGCTATGGTTTTCCCAGTTGCAATGTATGGCTGTGAAAGTTGGACCCTAAGAAAGGCTGAGCGCCAAAGAATGGATGCCTTTGAACTCTGGTGCTGGAGAAGATGCCTGCGAGTCCCTTGGGCTGCAAGGCGATCCAACCAGTCAGTCCTAGAGGAGATCAACCCTGACTGCTCTTTAGAAGGCCAGATCCTGAAGATGAAACTCAAATACTTTGGCCACCTAATGAGAAGGAAGGACTCCCTGGAGAAGAGCCTCATGCTGGGAACGATGGAGGGCAAAAGAAGAATGGGACGACAGAGAACGAGGTGGCTGGATGGAGTTACTGAAGCAGTAGGCATGAGCTTAAATGGACTCTGGGGTATGGTAGAGGACAGGAAGGCCTGGAGGAACGTTGTCCATGGGGTCTCGATGGGTCGGACAGGACTTTGCAACTAACAACAACAACAACAACTTTCAGACTTGCAAGATTCTGTTCATGTAGCCTTACAATGAAGTGGAATTCATTCATCTAACTGCGTTTCCTGTCTGGGTTAACCCAGCAGGGCTGACAGTTTCCTTCTCCACCCTCAATATGCTGAGATTCTAATATAATATATTATGATAATCTATATGAGGTTTCTTGAGGCAGGAGATACGGATGCTTTCATGCAGACTTCATCCTGAATTCCAATTTAGAAGGGGAAAATAAACCAGTAGGTTCTTTAACTAAGCTATGGCCTGTCCACTTTCAGTTTTAGCGTAGCAGCAGGATGCTATTTTAATAAGTAATCCTCAGGTTTTGGAAACGGCAATGTTTCTAATGATTTGTGGGCAAGAATTAGAGAGATTTGGGAACATTGAGTTATCCAGGGACAAGACCCAGCAAAATCAACTCCTTGGCACCGAGAAGCCTGACAGGCTCCACACAGTCTCAGATTTCCAGTCAGAAAGGATGTTGCCTTTCAGTTCATATAATCATCTTTTAGCCGGCATTCCTTTTCGGAGGGAAAACAAAATAGTGAATATTTCTCAAATTATCTTTGACCAGGTCTTTGTGCAGGAATATTTGTACCTTGGAAAAGTTTTGCAATAAAACCCCCAATTACAAAAAAGGTTGTCTTTGCAGGACTCATCCAAGGCTAATTTAACTAGTTGTCCGTAATTTAATTAATCAACCCAATTTTCTATTAAGTGTAAAGGTAAAGGTTCCCCTCGCACACTGGGGATTCGAACCGCTGAACTGCCGACCTTTCGATCAACAAGCTCCCTTACTGTCATGTGTTAGACACCATTTAAAAGGACCCCTTCTGTTCTGATCACGTGTGCAAGGCAGCGTGTGGTAGGTTTTGATTTTCCATGTTCTGCAACCTGACGCTCTCCAGATGTATTGGGGAGTTCAGGAAGCACCATTGTGACCCATCCAGAGTCAAGATGGTAGAGAGGTTTCTCTATAACCAGTGGCAAGAGGAAGGATCCCCAAAATGAGGCAATGCTGAGGAAGAACTTAGCTTCATCGGGTGACACAGTGGTCGGAATGCAGTATTGCAGGCAGACTCTGCCCACTGCCAGGAGTTCGATCCTGACCGGCTCAAGGTTGACTCAGCATTCCGAAATCGGTAAAATAAGGACCCAGATTGTTTTGGGGGGGCAATACGCTGACATTTGTAAACCACTCAAAGAGTGCTGTAAAGCACTATGGTATATAAGTCTTAAGTGTGATTGTTATTGCTGTCTGAACCACACTCGTCCAACTGTGCTTGTAGCTTTCATTCTGGTCCAGCGATCGCCACCTTCCAATGCTAGTGAACACAACATGTTAGGAATTGACTATTACCTAACTTGTTGGGTTGGCAATATATAAACCATCAGTGTAGCTTTAAGACTACTGTATTACATCATACTGTGTCCTGATTGGTTAGCTCTGTAGCCAATGTCCTTAAGAGGGAGTAAGAAACATGGTTTGTTCTCTATGCTGTTCTTGCTCTCTGATATCTCTGTATGCTACTGTTTAAAATCCAGAAGAACTGTTTATTGTGAATGACTATGATGACTGGTAAGAAGACTTTGTTATTGGATTATCCTTGGACTGTCATTTTGGCTATCTCCTGCTTTATATGCGTATGACCTGGACTGTTTATTGGACTGTGCCTTACTATTTCCTGAAAGTAAACACAACTCAGTGTATCTGTGTGTTGACTGTGTTTATTCGTAACTACTCTCAATCGCTTTCATGTGCACACCCTTGCTACTCAAGGGTTACTCTGCGAATTCCTTAACACAACAGGTTGCCCTTCCGTGTATCTTTGAGGGCATTGAACATCTTTGTTAACTTTTGGCTTTAATAAGCTGGAAAAACTCGGACTGGGTTTGGGGTCCGGCTTGGGAGAACGAAGAGAGCGTTGTCGTTTAGAGAAGGAATAAGGAGCAACTTCAGCTGCTGCCCACTGGTACCCCTCCCACCCGCTCAGCGGTCCCGAGTTCAGCCACTGAGACTGTTTGCCAAAATAAGAAACAGACTTTGCACAAACGGCTTCCGTGTAACAGGATGGAGAGAAAGCGATGGCTAATACCTTCAGCGCACCACCCCGGCAGAACTGATCCTCGCCAGCCTTCAAGAAAGGCCAATTAGAAAAGGGTTCCCCCCCTCCTCTTCCTCTTCCCCCACCCCAGATAAAAAGAGACTGATCCCCAGAGGCCCAACTAAGCACTTCCTGTTGGGATTAAGGGATCTGAGGTGGCGGTGTGTACATGCGCACATGCGCACGAATGCACATACATTCATTCTCTCTCTCTCTCTCTCTCCCTCCTTCCCTCCCTCTCTCTCTCTCTCTCTTTTCAGGAAATACCTTTAGTAAGCCCTGGTGGTGTTTCTATGGCAACCGCAGAGGGGACCTGCTGATCTCAGGCATTCTGTTTTCTTTTGTTTTTTTATTGTCCTGGGCTTCCTTTTGTGGCTCTGCATCTGCAGGGCTGGCCAATAAGTACCATTTGCCCTTTGGGGGAAAGGCTCTGAATGTAAATGCAATTAATAATAAAAAAAAAAAACTAGCAAACATTCAGAGGGACTCCTCCTGCACAGGACTGTTTGCATGCAACACCTCCCCTCCCTCCATTTAGGGACCCCTCCGAACATCCAAGCAGTAAAGGTTAATCCAGCTGCTGTTCCCCTCCTCCCACTTGCAGATTTCCTGCTCCAAGGCCCAGCTCCCTGTGTCCACCTGGAGCTGGGTTTTGGCAAGCAGGAGGAAGAACTACTACTGGTTCTTCTTCTTCTTCTTCTTCTTCTTCTTCTTCTTCTTCTTCTTCTTCCTTTCCTCCTCCTCTTCCTCTCTTTCTTCTTCCTCTTCTTCTTCTTCTCCTCCTCCTCCTCCTCCTCCTTCTTCTCCTTCTCCTTCTTCTCCTTCTCCTTTTCCTCCTCCTCCTCCTCCTCTTCCTTTCTTCCTCTTCTTCCTCTTCTTCCTCTTCTTGTTCTTCTCCTTCTCCTCCTCCTCCTCCTCTTCCTCTTCCTTTCTTCCTCTTCTTCCTCTTCTTGTTCTTCTCCTTCTTCTCCTCCTCCTCCTCCTCCTCCTCTTCCTTTCTTCCTCTTCTTCCTCTTCTTGTTCTTCTCCTTCTCTTTTTCTTCTTGGTCTTCTTCCTTCTCCTCCTCCTCCTGTTCTTGTTCTTCCACCTTCCCCTTTTTTTCTTCTTCCTCCTTCTCCTCCTTCCACTTCCTCCCCTTCCCCCTCCTCCCCCCTCCTCCTCCTCCTCCTCTTCTCCTTCTCCTCCTCCTTCTTCTCCTTCTCCATCTCCGCCTCCTCCTTCCTCTTCTTCTTCTTCTCCTTCTCCTCCTCCCCTCCCCCTCCTCCTTCCCCTCCCCCTCCCCAAATCTAAGAAGCTGTAGGTTTGCCCTTTGTCCTTGCCTTCCCTACCTAAATTTAGGGTTTCATTTCATTTCAAAGTTGCATTTTAAAAAAAATCAATCGTCCAAACTGTGGCGAAGAACGTTTGGGTGTTACATCACACTTACGATGTTCAGCCTCGTTTCATAAAGCATTATGTAATGTTCCTGGCAGGAGCAGCTCCTTTTCCTCCGCACTGAAAGCTCTGGGACGCCCCCCACCCCACCCTGGCCCTCCTTGGCTCACTCCAGATTAAGATTCTCAGATTACAGCCGCGAGTGCACAATATTAGAGAACTCTTTTCCAAATCTCTGGAGGGACACCATGCAGAGGTTTTTGTGGTTGGCCATCAATCTTTTTTTTTTTTTTCAGTGCTCTGTCACCAAAGCATGCATATTCAGTTTGCCCAGGACAAATGTTCTTGAAGTTTTGTTTATAAACTTGCGTTCCCAGGATCTTTTGTGGTGATGGGTGTTAAAGATTGTCCTTTCTCCATCTTCTGACATTTTAATCTGAAGGCAACAGGGTGGATTTGACTTAAATCGAGTCGATTTAAATCATGATTTAAATCACTAGTAAAAAGACTTGATTTAAATCGACTCGATTTAAATCAAAAATTTTAAAGAGCAACTGTCATCTCTGCTGCTCCTTTGACCCGCTGTTGACTCACCGATAGTCCCAGTGTTGCAGAATATACAGCCTCATGCTACATAACTAAGCTCCATTTCATGCTGAATAAACTAAATTATTTATGTATCTTAAATAGAAAACTATCTTACGATAGATTTTTACCCCAAAAGTTTTTTTATTAAAATAAATTCGATAAAAATCAAAAAAAATCCGATTTAAACCAAAAAAATCCGATTTTTTTGATATATTTTTTTTAAAAATCATTGATTTTTATCCACCCTGGAAGGCAACCAAAGCAAAGATACTTTTAAGCCATCCAAAGCCAACTCAAGATCCATTCAGTCCAAGGTCGTGTTTCTGACAACAACCCTCTAGGCCAGTGATGGCTAACTTTTTTGCCGTCGTGTGCCAAAAGAGGGGGGAGCGTGGGGGGTCGTGCGCGCACATGCCCACACCCATAATTCAATGCGCCCCACCTCCCACACATGCGCACGTGACACCACCACCACCCCGTGTGCTCCCCCCGCTTTTGGCACGCAGTAGGCCCGTTTTTCACCCTCCCCAGGCACCAGAGCCTTTCTTGGAGCCTGGGGAGGGCGAAAACAGCCTTCCCCACCCCCTGGAGGCCCTCCAGATGCTGGAAACAGCCTGTTTCCCAACTTCCGGAAGGCCCAAAAATCAGCTGGCCGGCGGGCGCATGCTCGCGTGCCCACCAATATGGCTCCGCGTGACACGTGTGCCATAGGTTCACCATCACGGCTCTAGGTATATACCAGTGTTTCCTGATTACCAACCAAAATCCCTTACTCTGTCAGCCTTGATTGGTTGTCATTTTATTAATTCCTCAGAATAACAGAGATGGAAGGGATTTTGGAGAAGTAAAGGTTAATCCAGCTGCTGTTCCCCTCCTCCCACTTCCCGATTTCCTGCTCCAAAGCCCAGCTCCTTGTGTCCACCTGGAGCTGGGGTTTGGCAAGCAGAAGGAAAAATTACCACTTCTGCTCCTCCTCCTCCTCCTCCTCTTCCTCTTCCTCTTCCTCTTCCTCTTCTTCTTCTTCTTCTTCTTCTTCTTCCTCTTCCTCTTCCTCTTCCTTTTCTTCCTCCTCTTCTTCCCCTTCTTCTTCTTCCCCTTCTTCCTCCTCCTCCTCCTCTTCTTCTTCTTCCTCCTCTTCTTCTTCCCCTTCTTCTTCTTCGTCCTCCTCTTCCTCTTCTTCCTCCTCTTCTTCTTCTTCCCCTTCTTCTTCTTCTTCTTCTTTTTCTTCTCCTCCTCCTCCTCCTCGTCTTCTTCCCTTTCTTCTTCTTCCCCTTCTTCTTCTTCTTCCTCTTCTTCTTCCTCTTCCTCTTCCTCTTCTTCCTCTTCTTCTTCCTCTTCCTCTTCTTCCTCCTCTTCTTCTTCTTCCCTTTCTTCCTCTTCTTCTTCTTCTTCTTCCTCTTCCTCTTCTTCCTTCTCTTCTTCTTCCCCTTCTTCTTCTTCCTCTTCCTCTTCCTCTTCCTCTTCTTTCTTCTTCTTCTTCTCCTCCTCCTCCTCCAGTGATTGAGCACCCATAATTCCTAAAGACAAGCCAAACCACTGATTAACTGTTCTCACTGTCAGGAAATTTCTCTTTAGGTCTAGGTTGGATCTCTCTTTAACAGTCTTCTAACCATTCTTGTCCTGCTCTCAGGTGCTTTGGAGAATAAGTGAATCCCCTCTTCACGGTGACAACCCCACATGTACTGGAAAACTGCCATCATGTCATCTCTAGTCCTTCTCTTTATTAGAACAGACATGCCAATTCCTGCAACCCTGTAACTTTAACCCTCTCAGATCCCTAATCATCTTTGTTGCACTTCTCTGCACTCTTTCTAGAGGCAGGGGTCTCCAACCTTGGCAACTTGAAGACTTGTGGACTTCAACTCCCAGAATGCCCCAGCCAGCAAGTTGAGAAAAAGAAAATGATTCGTGGTTATTATGAAAAATGATATAAACAAGAGACAATCCCAGAAGAAAAAAATAAAACAATATTTAGAAAAGGCTGAATTACCTATTATGCCAGAAACATGGAATTCTTCAGCTGTTTCCTGTCTAAATATCATTCAATCCTGATGCCTTTTTGTTTTTTTTCCAAGAGCAGCCAAATGTGAGAACAACAACCATTTGGGAGAAGTAGGAAGGAAGCATTTGGGCATCTCCCAATACCTGACAACAGTGTCCTTCTAGGCAGCTATGTAGATGAGATGCACAAGAAGAGAGCAAATAAAAGGACAATGTCATTTATTATTATTTCCAGCAGGCTAATAGGTTTGGTCCTTTTACGAGCCCTGAATGGTGGCAGTGATGTCATGCAGATGGCTTTTGAAAAAAGAAGAAAGGGAAGGGAGGAAGGAAAGGAAGGAAGGAAGGAAGGAAGGATGAAAGGAAGGAAGGAAGGAAGGAAGGAAAGAAGGAAGAAAAAGAAAGAAAGAAAGAAAGAAAGAAAGAAAGAAAGAAAGAAAGAAAGAAAGAAAGAAAGAAAGAAAGAAATCACTGAGAACCTTCCTTCTCTCACTTCCTCGGACAAAAGAAAAAAGAAAAAGAAAATAACGAATAAAAATCTGGGAATGAGAGAGGGGTCCTGCATTTGAGCCACTGTTATGGAAATTTCCTGGATGCAAGCCCTTGGTGATGGGAGGCTCCATTAAGGAATTACTCTTTTCTTTCCAAAGCTGGAACTGCCCCCAGGCAACTATCACATCCTTTGCACAATGGGAGCAAACACAAAGAGCCACAACTCTGATAATCTGGCTTATTAAAACATTTGTTCAGAATGGGGGGAAAGGGAGGCGGGGTGGGGTGGGGGAGAGAGGTCAGGCGCCTTCAAGAGCTGCCCCTAAGTGCATCCCCTTCTGGAATCTCAGCCCATCTGTTGGCTGAGCTGCAGTCCAACCACAGTTGCCTCTGGACTTTTTCAAAAGCAGTGATGGTGGCCTGCGGGGATCTTTTGAGGTTGATAAAGAGTCCAGCTGTCAAATAGGGTTTTCCTTATTTGGCATGTCCAAAAGACTTTGGGGTCCTTGGTGCTCTCTGAGCTTGGCTGTTTTCTTTGTAGACCTTTCATTACCAAACTAGGCAACACCATCAGTGTTAGTAAGGGAGTAGCGTTTGCTCTTATTTTATATACTAATGGGTTACCCTGTCAGTAGGAGTAGACTTAGTGTTCCTTGTTTGGCCTGTTTTACTGTTATCTTTGTTTGTCTGGGTTGGTAGTTCCTCGATTGGAGTATTATTTAGTGCATGATTGTTGGTCTGGCATTAATCTTGGTGTTATTCTCGGCGTATTTGGGTGTTGATTGCTGGCGAGGAGATTTTGATACCTAGTTGGGTGTCAGAAAAGTCTGCAAGAAAACTGCCAAGCTCAGAGAGTACCAAGGACCCCAGAGTTCAACCCTGATCTACAAATAACTCTTTTATCTATAATGTCCAAAGGAGGAAGTGACAACATCATTCGTAGGTCATCCCCTCCTCCAAAGGGGGTCCATGACAATTCGCCATGGCCAACTCGCCACAGCTCAAGAGTTACGCTAATATCAAAGAAACGGTGGGATACAGTTATTAAAGAAAGGATGGAAAAGGAAGGACAGAGTGAAATGTGAATGGCAAAAATTAATTTTTTTTTATTTTAAATAATTAAATAGAATTGTTAAATTGTCCCACGATGAGTTATCTTGCGCTGAGTTGGCCGTGACAAGTTGTCCTCCACTATTGGTGAGTTGGCTGCAAGAAGTTGGCTGCAGTGAGTTGGCCGCAGTGAGTTGACTGTCTCATCACACCCCCAAAGACAGAAAGTTTCTACTGTGTTAGGAAATGATTTTACCTAACTTGTTGGGTTGGCAATATATAAACCATCAATATTGCTTTAAGACTGCTGTGTTGCTGTATTGCATCATACTATGTCCTGATTGGTTAGCTCTGTAGCCAATGTCCTTAAGAGAGAGCTAGAAACCTGGTTTGTTTCTCTTTGCTCTCTTTGCTGATATCTTTGCTGTGTTTGCTACTGTTTGCAAATATAGAAGAAGAACTGTTATTGTGTATGACTACAACAACTGGTAAAAAGACTTTGTTATTGGATTATCCCTGGACTATTGTTTACTATCTACTGCTTTATCTGTGTATGACCTGGACTGTTTATTGGACTGTGCCTTACTACTATTTCCTGAAAGTAAACACAACTCAGTGTATCTCTGTGTTGGCTGTGTTATTTCCTAACTACTCTCAATCGCTTTTCATGTGCACACCCTTGCTACTCAAGAGTTACTCTGCGAATTCCTTAACATACTGGGACAATGCAGTAGGAATCATGGGAAGGCGAATCGGAACACAGGTGCAGAGTTGGTCCAAGATTGGTGAAGAAGCAATGCAAATCCTCTCGGCCCAACACTGCATTATCGGTGTTCCTTTTGTTCATGTTTTGACCTTCCCTTGCGTATTTGCAAATTTTTTTTTGCCGTTTTTGCTATTCCCAGCCATTTCTTTATAGGGAGGCAAAAGGGAAAAAAAAGCTTGTTAGGAATTCTGATTTTTACAGATGTCAAAAAGTGCAGCAGCCTTACATTTAAAACAAAAAAACATTGTTCCAACAAAACCAAATTTTAATAGGTGTGGCTTTCCCCAGGGTTCATACTAGTGTTGGGGAAGATTTTCTTGGGATCCAATCTTGGGATCAGTCACTGGGACCAGAGGTTTGGCCTTCTGAGCTTTCAGACTCGTGCTGGAGGAGCCCTTCTCTCCTACCAGAAGATGTGCCATCCTGGGAAAAGAGAGGTCTTGCGGATGCGATGGCTCAGTGGCTAAGGCGCTGAACTTGTCGATCGAAAGATTGGCAGTTCAGCGGTTCGAATCCCTAGTGCCGCGTAACGGGGTGAGCTCCCGTGACTTGTCCCAGCTTCTACCAACCTAGCAGTTCGAAAGCACGTAAAAAATGCAAGTAGAAAAACAGGGACCACCTTTGGTGGGAAGGTAACAGCGTTCCGTGCGCCTTTGGCGTTGAGTCATGCCGGCCACATGACCACGGAGACGTCTTCGGACAGCGCTGGCTCTTCGGCTTTGAAACGGAGATGAGCACCGGCCCCCTAGAGTCAGGAACGACTAGCACATATGTGCGAGGGGAACTTTTGCCTTTTTAAAGAAAGGTTGGGGAGGGGTTCCCCTCTTTCGTAATGTAGATTTATTTATTATTTATTTATTTTTATTAATTTTATTTCTATATCACCCTTCTCCCGAAGGACTCAGGGCGGTGTACAGCCTGATTAAAAGCACAAAGGCAGACAAAATTTAAAAATAATTAAAATAATTAAATGATAGGCTCAATTTAAAACCCCAAATTTAAAATCCCATTTTTAAAAACCCAATTAACATCTTTACCTTCAAATCTTTAGATTTGAAGCCGGGAATTGGGGACGTTCTCTAAAGCAGTTCTCTCTCAAGACGATTTGGCATTCAGAAATCCACCTTAGCCTGACAGCTTATAATTACATTACTAAAACTTTGTATAAAGCTCTCTTTAGTGAAGGGAATGCAGCCGCAAGGGAGTCTAGCTATATGGTGCCTGCAACAGCCGACTCCCTTCCCTGCCACCTTAGAATCTCAAAGAAGTCTCAAAAATGGATTACAATTGGGTTGATCCCTGACTGGTAATCCAGTGGAACTCTTAGGAGATTGGGAGATCACCAGGTGCCTGGAAAGGGTGCTACCCCAGCAGGAGATGGGAAGATTCTCCAAGCTTGGAAAGGAGATCTAAATAGCTTCCCTTCAAAATCCAGGCTCGTTGGGAGAAATGAGTTATGGTAGCTGTCATCCAGCAGCTTCCTTTGGGGGTATAAAACACAACCAAAGCACCTGAAAAGGCTGCTTCGTCCGTGCCTTGCTTTTTAATCAGTGGATGTGCTTTAACTCCCAGTGACGTAATGCAGCCGCCGCCAAGCTTTCTGGCACCAGGGACCGGTTGCAGAAGAAAAATGGTCTTTCGTGGACCGAAAGGGGAGGGGGGATGGTTTCACACCCAACTTAAATCCTGCATATGCACAGATGAAGCGTCGTTTGGGCAGCCTGGTTTCTAACAGGCCATGGACCGGTCCCGGCCTATGGGCCAGGGGTTGGGGACCCCTTGATGTAATAAAAGGAGGGGAAAACCATAATTACCCGTATTTTTTGGATTATAAAACACACCGGAGTATAAGACACCCCAAGATTTTGAACAGGTAAACAAGGGGGGAAAAGGGTTTTGCCCTCCCCAGGCCCCAGGAGCACTCTGCAGACTTCCCAAACCCTCTGTGCATCCCGTTTTTGCAAAAAACAGGCCCGTTTTTGGCCTCCCAAACCCCCTAGTGGTGAAATCCAATTTTTTTTACTACCAGTTCTGTGGGCATGGCTAGGTGGGTGTGGTGTGGCTTGGTGGGTGTGGCAGGGGAAGGATATTGCAAAATCTCCATTCCCATCCCACTCAGGGGCCAGCCACAGGTGGTATTTGCCCGTTCTCCGAACTACTCAAAATTTCAGCTACCGGTCCTCCGAACTGCTCAAAATTTCCGCTACTGGTTCTTCAGAACCTGTCAAAACCTGCTGGATTTCACCCCTGCCCCACGCGTTGCGTTTTTTGCCCTCCCCAGCCCCCAGGAGCACTCTGCAGGCCTCCCAAACCCTCTGCGCATCCCGTTTCTGCGAAAAATTGGCATGTTTTTGGCAAAAACGGGACGCGCGGGGCAGGGTTTCGGGAGGCCAAAAATGGCTGTATTTGGAGTATACAGCCATTTGTACAGTATAAATGGAGTATTTGGAGGACCTTCGCCCCTGACCTTCGCACCTTTCGCCACGAATTAAAAACTTGGTTATTTGAGTCCCCTGGCCTGGACTGATGGGGTTTTTTTATGGGTTTTTAATTGTATCTGATTTAATTAGGCATTTTAACTTGCATTATGGAGTGTGGTTTTATTGTTGTGAGCTGCCCTGAGTCCGTTGGAGATAGGGCGGCATATAAGCACAAACAAACAAACAAACAAACAAACAAACAAATAAATAAATAAATAAATAAATAAATAATAAAAAGATGTACGAACATTTCCACCCTCTTTTTTGAGGGGGGAAGTGTGTGTTATACTCCGAAAAATAAGGTACTTTGTTTGTATCTACATAGCCAAGGGTTGTTTTTTTTTTTAATTTGATTTATATGCCGCCCTTCTCCGGAGACTCAGGGCGGCTTACAGTGCGTTAAGCAATAGCCTTCATACTTTTGTATATTTATACAAAGTCAGCTTATTGCCCCCACAAACTGGGTCCTCAATTTACCTACCTTAGAAAGGATGGAAGGCTGAGTCAACCTTGAGCCTGGCGAGATTCGATCTTACTTTAATTGCAGACAGCTGGTGTTAAATTACAGTGCTTCTGTCTGTTGAGCTATCCAGGCTCCGTTTTGTGACTCCTTGCAGCTAGGACAATGATGTTATGTTTTTTTGAGGGTGGGGGACACCACTTATCATTGGAAGACACGTTGAGGCCATGCTCCATCCTTCAGCTAGCATGGGGCTGTCTCCCCTTTCCTGGAAAAGCTAATGAAGCTCGATATGGTCATTAGCCTGTGAATGGCATCGCTCGGCGTTCCCACCAGGCCTATTTACCAACTTGTGCTCCGGTTGACCAATGGCCATCAACCTGTCTTTGCCCTCTGACTCCCTTCTCTCATCAGCTGGGGCTGGGAGGGAAAGCTTGTCTATCACGGGGAGAAAAGCATCTCTGCCCTCGGAGATCCCATTGGTCATGGCAATTTAATGCAGAACAGTGCCGGGAAGGGGAGCTTTTATTGACTTTGAAATGAGATGACCTGGGCCATGCACATGGAGCTGACGTCTAAAAAATGCTTCCTCCCTCCCTCCCTCCCTCCCAGGGACCCAGAGCTAATAGAAGGCTTGCAAGGATAGGGGAAGGTGAGAGAGAGCCCACCTAATTAAAGTGGCAGTGGGGAGCCCCCAGAGCATTAGCTTAGAAGAGGGACGTCCAATCTCCCTTTTTTAAAAAAAAAAAATTGATTTATATGCCACCCTTCTCCGGAGACTCAGGGCGGCTTACAATGCATTAAGCAATAGCCTTCATACTTTTGTATATTTATACAAAGTCAGCTTATTGCCCCCACAATCCGGGTCCTCATTTCACCTACCTTAGAAAGGATGGAAGGCTGAGTCAACCTTGAGCCTTGGAGAGATTCGAACCAGCAGTAAATTGCAGGCAGCTGTGTTAATAACAGGGTGCGTAGACCACTGTACCATCAAGGCTCTTTTTGAGTTGTGTGCTGGGCGCGACATTCCAGAAGATAAGAGCAGAAGGAGAAATGGATCACAAATTAAAATTGGTTGCATTGCATTCGCAGTTGCATTGCCGTTAACGTTGGCTTCCTGTATGAGTGCACAGTATTCATCTCACTTATTTTGATCATGTCGTGTGGGAGAATTCATTGGAGAAAACTGTTAGGATATGGTTTGAGCCTAACAAGTTGTCCAGGCAATATATGTGTTCTGTAACTTTAATATGAATATGTATTGTGTGACTTTAAAGTTTTACTGCTGATTCATTGTAATGCTGAGTCCTGCTGTAATTAATTGTGAACGTATTTAAGAAAGGTACTGTAAAGTATTCAGTTGATGATAAGCTACCATTGTGTGTGGAGTTGCTAACCATTGTGCTATCATCATTGGATGGATCTGCTACCATCGTGGTTTGTGAACCAGAGTGAGTTTGTTATTCTAACCAACTACTGTTTGTGTGGTAAGAAGAACTGGACTGATTTAACTGGCAAAGACTTGGAATTGATTTAAAGACTATGAGATTGTTTTTTCACTATACAGTAAACTTTTGATAAACCAGTTTGCATATCTCTTATTCATTGCTCAAACGTTTCCTTGTGCATTTACTCTGCTGGTTGGTAACACCACACCAATATTCTTAACAAAAACAATTAACATTTCAGAGAGTTAGTGGCGAAAGGAAACCAGGCTGGCTAAGAACGCAAAGACTGGACACCATCAAAGTTGATGGTCACCAGCCAGAGCATAGAAAAACTCAAAAAGAGTTTTGATAGTACAGTGGTTTAGTGCACCCTGTAATTAACACAGCTGCCTGCAATTTCTGCTGATTCGAATCTCTCCAAGGCTCAAGGTTGACTCAGCCTTCCATCCTTTCTAAGGTAGGTGAAATGAGGACCCAGTTTGTGGGGGCAATAAGCTGACTTTGTATAAAACATACAAAAGAATGAAGGCTATTGCTTAACGCATTGTAAGCCGCCCTGAGTCTCCGGAGAAGGGCGGCATATAAATCAAATTAAAAAAAAAAATGCAGGTGTCAGCGTTCCAAATTATGTTCTCCTCCAGCGCTGACATGAATGAAAGAAGGGAGAAGCTTTGCTTTAATGCTGAGATGAACTTTTACCTAGTTCCCTGCTCTTTAGTAGATAGTGTTACCTGGGTGACAGAGGGAAGGGGGAAATTCCTGTGAAAAGAAAGTGCTTGGGATGAAGAGATGGATCTGCACGATGGCCAATGAGACATTGGGGTTGAAGAACGGAAAGGGAGGGTTTTGGAAGGAGGGGCCAGTTTTGGCTGCACAAAGAGTTCAGGGATGTCGTTCTCCTATTCTTAAATAAAAAAAAGATTCATTAGAGACCTTGCGTTTGAGAATGAAGTTTATTTAAGATAGCAACGAAACCTGACAGCAGGATTGAGAGATGTGGAGAGACCTAATCGACAAAGACTTGGACATGACTGAATGGATAACACCATCATCATAGAACATAGAATAATAGAATTGGGATGGACCTTGGAGTTCTTCTAGGCCAAACTCTTCCTCAAGCAGGAGCCCCTATACCATTCCAGACAAGTGGATGTCCATTTCTTCTTCTTAAAAATCTCCAGTGTTGGAGCATCCACAACTTCTGAAAGCAAGCTGTTCCACCGGTTAATTGTTATCACTGTTCAGGAAATTTCTCCCTAGTTCTAGGTTGCTTCTCTCCTTGGTTAGTTTCCATCCATCGCTTCTTGTGTTTTGGAAGATAGGTTGGCACCCCCTCTTCTTTGTGGCAGTTCCTCAAATATTGGAAGACTGCTATCATGTCTCCCCTAGTCCTTCTCTTCACTAGACTAGACATACCCAGTTCCTGCAACCGCTCATCGTATGTTTTAGCCTCCAGTCCCGTCATCATCTTGGTTGCTCTTCTCTGCACTCTTTCCAGAGTCTCAACACATTTTTTGTATTGTGGTGACCAGAACTGGATGCAGTATTCCAAGTGAGGTCTTACTAAGGCTTTGTAAAGCAGGACTTATCGTGATTGTATTCCCGTTGAACGTTGAATATTTTGTCCATTAAAAATTGCCAGGTTGGTGCTGACTTTTGGAGGGGGCAGGTTGGATCTTCAGTTATAATTTTGGGGGAGCCACATCCAGTCTTGAAACTTCAGGCTTACAGCTCAGATGTGGTGGTGATCCTGTAAAAGGTAGAAGGAGACAAAGCACTCATGAGAGATAAAGGAAGTCTCTTGGTAGCCTATCTTATAAACAGCAAGGTGATAAGAATTAGCCCAGGTGATAAGAATAAACTCTAGATCGGGGTCTCCAACCTTACCAACTTTAAGACTTGTGGACTTCAACTCCCAGAATTCCTCAGCCAGCTTTGTTGGCTGAGGAATTATGTGAGTTGACGTCCACAAGTCTTAAAGTTGCCAAGGTTGGAGACCCTTAATCTAGATGATGGATGGGAGTTCCTCTTTCAGTTTCATACACAAACATATATTTATACACACACAGAGAGAGAGAGATACACATACAATCTTAACTGCATTTTTAAAAAGAAAGATGAAAAACTAAGAAAAAAACAAAGGGTCAGAGAAATAGATGGAGAGAAAAAGAGGTAGTAGGAGGTACTACATGGGATGGGATGGGGTGATGTGAACAAATATTTGGGGAATTGGCATGGAATAAAATACAGTAAAGGTAAAGGTTAGGGTTACATATGCGGTGACCCAGTGGCTAAGACGCTGAGCTTGTTGATCGAAAGGTTGGCAGTTCAGCGGTTTGAGTCCCTGACGCATAACGGGGTGAGCTCCTGTTCCTTGCCCCAGCTTCTGCCAACCTAGCAGCTCGAAAGCACGTAAAAAATGCAAGTAGAAAAATAGGGACCACCTTTGGTGGGAAGGTAACAGTGTTCCGTGTGCCTTTGGTGTTGAGTCATGCTGGCCACGTGACCACGGAGACGTCTTCGGACAGCGCTGGCTCTTCAGCTTTGAAACGGAGATGAGCACCGCCCCCTAGAGTTGGGAATGACTAGCACAGATGTGCGAGGGGAACTTTTACTTTTACCTAAAATACAGTATTTAGATAAAGAGTGCCCGTTTCCCTCCCTCCCTCCCTCCCTCCTTCCTTCCTTCCTTTCCTTTCCTTTCCTTTCCTTTCCTTTCCTTTCCTTTCCTTTCCTTCCCTTCCCTTCCCTTCCCTTCCCTTCCCTTTCTTCCTTCCTTCCTTCCTTCCTTCCTTCCTTCCTTCTTTCTTTCTTTCTTTCTTTCTTTCTTTCTTTCCTTCCTTCCTGCCTTCCTTCCTTCCTTCCTTCCTTCCTTCCTTTCCTTGCCTTTCCTTCATTCTTTCTTTCCTTTCCTTCCTTCCTTCCCTCCCTTTCCTTTCCTTCCCTTCCCTTCCCTCCCTCCCTCCCTCCTTCCTTCCTTCCTTCCTTCCTTCCTTCCTTCCTTCCTTCCTTCCTTCCTTCTCTTTTTTACCAGTCGGGCTCTTTGTTGATTCAGACCTGCATTCAGACCAAGAAAAACATAATAAAGAGGTTGGAGGGCAGGAGCTTTGAATCAATCTTGACTGACGGAGGTTACCCTACAGAAGCCCTCGCACTCTTCTTCCCAGGGGTGGTGACTGGCCCACTCTCAACCAACCAGGTTTGCGCCCAAAACACAACTAGAACTAGTCTCCCCAGCCCGATGATGGCCTTTTAAATGTTAAACCAGCATCTCGGGTTTCTTTATAGAACAATGCAGGAAAGAGAGGCGGTCATCACCGCTCTTGCGTCACATTCTGAGTAACAGCAGGAAATCTTGGCATTTGTTAAGCCACATAATGAAACATCTATTCAACTAAATTCATATCATATGAACTCCGTATCACGGATGATCAGGTGTAGCCGACTGTTTTTGAGTCACTGCCTGTTGCTTTCACACCTTCTGGGCTGTTTTTCTTGTTGTTGTTGTTGTGTTCCCCAGAGCTGAGTTTTGACATTTTAATTGCCCGGGGATTATTTTAATCTGTCCCTTTCTTTGCTCATCACCTCCCATGCTCCTTTCTTTTTTTTTTTTTTTGCTCCTTTCTTCTCTGCTGCCTGCTTTGCCGCTGTGTCTTCCCTTCCCTTCATTTCCTTCTTTCTTGTTAGCTTAGCTCCCCTGTTTGAATTGCTGACTGCACAATAGAAGAGCTGAGCTGAGCTAAAGGGATGTGTCTTTTCTTGCCCCCGGTCATATAACAAACAGAGCACGTATTATTATTATTTTTTTTCTTTTTTTGCTCCGGGTCATCCTCCCACCCTCTTTGCCATGCCATGCTTTACAAAAGGCCTTTTGGGATTCATAAGTCTGAAATACTAACTAGCTTCATCATTTCACCCTCCTAGAAATGCACGTTTATTTATTCATTTATTCCTCCGCAATTCATCTGCTATGCTATAGGAAGGCGGCGGGGGGGGGGAAGCTCTCCCTTGCCATACCTAAGTGGAAACATTTATTTAAATGCAGAAGTCGACTAAAAGCACATCATCGAAATTAAACACACGGCAAGAAAGAAGAATCAGCCACGATTTCAGAGTGAAACCAACACAGATTGTAAACTCGGGTCAAAGAAAGGGTTTTTCATCGTTTTTCGAACATCAAGGTACTTGAAAAGTGGCTGGTAATCTGTTTTTTCCCCTTTTCAATAAAGATCGGTAAAGAGGAAGAAATCAACAAAGAAAGGAATTTTTAGAAGAAAAGTTTGATCTTGGGCTGGACCAATTTACTCCATGTTTACAACATGTAGATCAAAGGTCCCTGGCCTTTTTGACATCAAGGACTGGTTTCGTAGAAGACAATTTTTCCATGGACCAGAGTGGGGAGGAGGAAGTGTGCAAGTTAGAGCCTGTGCATCCACAGTTTCTCTCGCCCACTGCTCACCTCCACCTGTGTGGTTCTGTTCGTGGACTAATACCAGTCCGCAGCCTGTGGATGGAGGACCCCTGGTTTAAATAATGCCAACTTCTGTAACTATGCAGCTTTCTGAGCCGTGGTGGCGCAGTGGTTAGAATGCAGTACTGCAGGCTACTTCTGCTGACTGCCGGCTGCCTGCAATTTGGCCGTTCGAATCTCACCAGGCTCAAGGTTGACTCAGTCTTCCCTCCTTCCGAGGTGGGTAAAATGAGGACCCAGATTGTTGGGGGCAAGAGGCTGACTCTATATACCACTTAGAGAGGGTTGTAAAAGCACTGTGAAGCGGTATATAAGTGTAAGTGCTATTGCTATTCTGCATCTCTCTTTTTTCTTCCAGACTTCCAACACGTTAATGTTTTCTGTCTGAGAGACTTTAAGAAGCGCATTCTGCTTGATGAGGTCCTTTGGGCAACTAGTGAGACAGGGCACATGTGTCTGGAGGCATCAGTTGTTGGAGCAACTGACTGTCGTCTGGAATTGGTTTTCCTAAGCATTCTATCTCCCCGGCTTAATCCTCCAAGCTTCCCGCATTGCACAGTGTCGCATGGACAGGAATGAAACGATTTGCAACCAGTTACTCAATTTCAAATCATAACAATCTTGAATGGCAAGAAAAGACAAACGCCTCTTAATTAATTTCTCCATGGTAATCTACTGAATCTCCAAGTAATCGTACCTAATAGGTGGCAACTATAATAGTCGACAGGTATTTAGAACTAAACTGAGTTTCGGAATGTAATTCAAAAGTTTATAGTCAGGGAGCACTTACCAATTTCAGGATTATAATGGTTCAGAGACCACCCAGCTTTTCCTTTTTTTTTTTCCATACATGCAAAGATATCCATTAAGCTCAATTATGAGAACATTAAAATTGCCATCCTAGGTGCACACATTTGGAAGTAATTATTATTGGATTAAGTAGGAGATTATAACCTAATCTTGATCTACATAAATCAGGGCCCGAAACTTCAAGGAATGTGCCGATTGGATAAGATAATAAAGCATAGGGATCTGTCAGAGTAACAAAAGGTTCTTTGCCCTTCCATATTTCCATCCCAGGGCACCTCTGATTGTGCCAGTTCTTGCTTTCAGTCATGCTTTACTTGATGACGATGATGTTCTTGCTGTCAGGGGTGAAATCCAGCAGGTTCTGGAGAACTGGTAGCGGAAATTTTGAGTAGTTTGGAGAACCGGCAAATACCACCTCTGGCTGGCCCCAGCGTGGGGTGGGAATGGAGATTTTGCAATATCCTTCCCCCAGGAGTGGGATGGGAATGGAGTTTTTGCAGTATCCTTCCCCTGCCACGTCCACCAAGCCACACCACGCCCATGCCCACAGAAACGGTAGTAAAAATATTTGAATTTCACCACTGCTCCCCAGTCTTCTCAGCACAGCTGCAGGGCAACTCAGCCTTGACTCTCTGAGAAAAGAATGTTATTTTGACTACATATCATCTTCACTCCATACAATCCCCCCTCCCATTTTCCCACAGTAGAATTTGTGGCAGGCCTGAAGGCCCAAAGGTAAAAGATGGCTGACACCTTGGTTGACTCCAAGGGCAGGGTCAAATGCATCATCAGTCTGGAGCCCCTAAGCCCCCAAAAGAGACCTAAATCCAGTCCCCCTTGAAGTCTCTTGTCCGTTGATTCTTATCTGGCACCAATTTGCCTTGACCGTTAGTAGATCTGAATTCTTATGTACAGATAGTATGAAATAAACTTCCAGTACTTTTGAACTCTATTCTGGATCCTGATTTCTTGCGCCTGATATTTACGCCTCCTGTGATGTGGGCTTGTCTAAGCCAGAGTGGCCGGCCCAAGTCACCCAAGAAACTTCTGTGAAGTGGAGAGACTTTTGTAGAGGTCGTTGTCACTGCATTTTTTTGTATTTACCAGCTGAGCTCATATTTCTGGACTGTCAGACTTTCCGTAGCTTGCCAAGGTCTTATCAGTAACTGATACTACGTATATCCACATTCCTTCACTCCTTTCTTTCACTTGCTTCTTCACTTTTCTTTGTCAGAGAAGTCCGGCTGCTGAGAAGTAGCCGGTAGGAACTTTGCAAAAATGTAACAGTTTAATTATTTTAGATAGTAAGATGTTTTATTTTCTTCTTTACAATAAATATGAGTTTAATTAGAAGATGTATTCCAGTTTTATTTTTATTTATTATTTTATTTTATTTTTTAAATTTGATTTATATGCCGCCCTTCTCCGGAGACTCAGGGCGGCTTACAATGCGCTAAGCAATTTTTCAAAAGTATATACAAGGAAAATGCCACGATACAGCTCTTGAAAAATAAGAACATGGGTCTCTCCCCATTGCTAATCTAATGCTTTCACTTGTTGGATCACGCTGGTTCTTGGGCTGAGAGAAACATACTGGCCCGAATTCAATCAACAAGCTTCCATGCCTAAGGGAGAACCTGAATCTGGATCTCTCTACTTCTAGTTTTGTAGCTTCATCCGTGCATCACATTGGTTCTCATATCCATCCCTGTGATCATTTGCCTTAAGTTGTAATATGAATCTGGAAGAAGAACATTTTGCCTGAATCCAGTTCTGTAACAACACGGAGAGGGAGAATAATCCGTGTGTCTTGCAAAAAAGAATTACCCCGTTTGGCGTTCAATAAATATTTATGTTGTTGGGTTCAAAGCCAGCTTGTAGGATTGAAGTTGAACCAGAAGGAAGTAATCATGTATAAAGGTTAAGGTACTTTTATTATACAGTGGTACCTTGGTACTCCACTGTTTTGAAACTCATTGAATTTGATACTCAATGTGTT
Organism: Pantherophis guttatus; assembly: GCF_029531705.1. The sequence continues at coordinate 2,048,086 of NW_026844049.1, read as the reverse complement.
TTGATGCGGAAATTTTGATGCGGTACTCAATTGTTTGTTTAGTACTCAAAGCACAAGCTAGAACTGGTTGAAGTTGGCTACCTTGTGACTCATTACATTATTCCTTACAGGAAAAAATTATTTAGTACTCATTGTTTTTGGTATTCATTGCACCTCCCGGAACCAATTAATGATGTGTACTGAAGTATCATTGTACCTAGGGGTGATATTGAGATAAGATCAGTGGATAACAGATATAACAGAAGAAGAGATCGACCTAAAACCTGAAATTTTTTTATTAGGCATATTCAAAAAAAGTAGTAGAAAAGAAATAAAATACATCACACTACATATAATTACGGGGGCCAGACTAACCCTAGCCCAATCCTGGAAATTAGAACAGTTGCCAACAGAACAACAAATAATTCAAAAAATATTCACATGTGCAGAAATGGATAGATTAACTTTAAAATTAAACAACAAGGAAGACTCACAGTATTACAAAATATGGGACAGATGGTATGAATGGATCAGTCGAAAGAAAAAAAAATTAAAGTCAAATACAGTAAGAAATTAAGGATAACAAAATTACACCGTCATTAAGGAATCAAGATTAATGTATATATGTATTTACATGTTTAAATATAGAGATAATCCTGTTTGTCAGTTTTAGTATATATGTATATTTAGTATATTTAGTATATATATATGTAATTTAGAATTGTATCTTCTTTTTTAGAGTTAAGAACGTTTTGTACAATCTTTTATCTCTTTATATTGAATAAAGTTTGTTTTTAAAATCAAAAAAAAAAGAGAGAGATAAGACCAGTGAGTGAGGAATGAAACAAATGATTAGGAATTTAAGACTAGTGTTTATCAGCCCATTGTTTTATTTTGGTTGATTTTGCTCTCGATTAAATTATTTTAATCTAGGCTGTCTCTCTGATTTTAGATTTTTAGTTGCTTTTACGATTTTTCTAGTTTTGTATGTCAGTCCAAGAGTCCATTTGAATTGGGCAGTTAATAAATTTAACATAATGATGATAATAACAATTATGATGATAATATATTTTAGCTTTACATCTGGGACTTCTAAATGTAGAATTATTATTATATTTCCAGTCTGCTGGAGATTATTAGAGTAAGATAAGTCGGAACATTTTTGTCTCTAAGCCATATCTGTAAAATACGCAAACTTGAGGTCTATCCAACAAATTTATTATATGAATGGCCACTATAAAACATTTTTGATGGTTGTCCATGTTGATTAGGGAAGTGACATTTGCACAGATGAACATTCATCTATTTTTGCATGAATCAAATAGTGTCTGGAGAGAGTATTTTAAAACTTTGATTTCTTATTGGATATATTGACAGATTTACCTCTGCAAGGTTTCCACGGTGCTGCTTCTTCTTTCTGTTTTGGTCCAAGCAGTTTTATCATCTTTATCACAGTTTCTTTTAAATCAGGGGTGTCCAACTTTGCTAGCTGGGGAATTCTGGGAGTTGAAGTCCACAAGTCTTAAAGTTGCCAAAGTTGGAGACCCCGGATTTAAATGTATATATTGAGAGTTAATGTTTATTGAAACATTGTCTGAAGTTGTAATTCAGACGTATTGCAATAAGGTAAGGGTTATTTAGTTCAGTTGCAGACCTTGTAGGAGAACTTTTTTGGGTTAGGTGGAGAATTTGTTATTTAAAAGGCCCCCAGAAACTGATCAACTCTAGCGATAGATAATCTACTGTGTTTGAGGGAATTCTTTTTATACCCTTAATCTCTCACAGGACTCCCATCAACTTCTCATGAACAACTTGGGTTCTGTAGAAGACAGGTTGAAAAACCCAGATCACAAACGCTTCGCCTTTTAATAACATTAGATCAACACTATTAAGTTACAGGTTGTCTTAACAGTTTTAAAATCTGTTTTGTTTCTAGAATGTTAGGGTAGCCATATTTTTTTAAAAAAAGTTTCTGTGTATGTGTGGTGCAGAGGTGGGTTCTAAAAATTTTTACTACCTGTTCTGTGGACGTAGCTTATTTTGTGGGCGTGGCTTGATGGTCATGTGACAATTCTTTAGGATTGAGCGGAGGTACTGGTCTACCAGACTTTTAACTGCTTGAAAAGCTGTACCGGTCTACTCATTTATTTTTGCAGGCACTGGTCTACCCATTTGTTTTTGGAGGCACCAGTCTACCCATTTATTTTTGCAGGCACTGGTCTACTCATTTGTTTTTGCAGGCACTGGTCTACTCATTTATTTTTGCAGGCACCGGTCTACTCATTTATTTTTGCAGGCACCGGTCTACCACTGGTGGAACCGGGCCGAACCAGGAGGAACCCACTACTGGTGTGATGTGTGTGCTTTTGTCGTTTCTGTTGTATCTGTGATTTTTGTCGTTTCGGTTGTATCTGTGATTTATCAATCGCTGATTATTCTACTTTAATCGAATCCCATAACACCAGCCACTGAGGAGAAGTTAGCAACATTCAGAATCATAGTTTTCACTTGGTCAAGGTTGATGAAACTTTTGGATGGAACTTGAGAAGGCAAAGATTTGGTAGAGTTTTAAAACAGAAACTGAACAGGGGATTTAGCAGCAATTTGTTCTTATTCAGAAACTTTTGAACTTTCTGGACCCTCAATAGAAACTTGCCCTGTGGGCGGCTGATCAATTTTATAAATAAAAAATAAATAAATAAACTTTCTGCGCGGAATAAGCGTCACGTTAAAGTTGTGAGCAAAGCAGGCTGAACTACAATCCCTATAACCCACACCCAACGGTATCACCGAGCCGATTCTTTGTCCGTTGCTTGTTTTTCTTTCTGATTTAGAGAAACAAGTTGCCCAATTAAGGGCAAAATGGAGCTCACTGAATTGGAGAACCGGAGAAGCCAAAAAAGGAAGGAAAAGGATCTTTGTGCTCCCCAAACAAATGTTTGGTTTTGTGGCAGCTGCTTTTCTTTTCTTTTTCTGAGTGTATATTTGAGGCTGAGATTCTCCGGACAGCATTTTAATAATAACTGGAGGCTTTCTTGAAGCTGACCGTCTCTGGCAATCAAATCTTTTCTTTGTTGAAGAGCTTGCTACTCCCGGTTGCAATTCTGCTGTGGGTGGCTTTGAATGGCCATCATTGTCCAGACTTCTCGTCAGCTGAGATAATAAAAAGTCTCTTCCCCCCCCCAAAGATTTCAAGGGTGGGAAGGTCTCTCAAGTTTAATCACACTAATTCTGGGTTTCAGCAGCTAGGATAAAGGAGGAGCAAGAGTTGACAATTCAGAAGATACTTCAGTCTGATTCTGTGCCTGAGGAATGAAAGGGAACAGATCTCTTGCAAATTCCGCCCTCTCTCTTCTTTTTGACGGAAAGAAAGATTAAGAAAGGAACTACCCTTGGCAGATTCCTTCCATATTTTATTTTATTTTTCATTTTTCATTGGGAAAGGGCTTAAATAGTACTGTGTAAAAGGTAAAGGTTCCCACGCACATGCGTGCTAGTCGTTCCCGACTCTAGGGGGTGGTGCTCATCTCTGTTACAAAGCCGAAGAGCCAGCGTTGTCCGAAGACATCTCCGTGGTCACGTGGCTGGCATGACTAAACGCCGAAGGCGCACGGAACGCTGTTACCTTCCCACCAAAAGTGGCCCCTATTTTTCTACTTGCATTTTTTACGTGCTTTCGAACTGCTAGGTTGGCAGAAGCTGGGACAAGTCACAGGAGCTCACCCCGTTACGCGGCACTAGGCATTCGAACCGCTGAACTGCCGACCTTTCGTTCGACAAGCTCAGCGTCTTAGCCACTGAGCCACCACATCCCCTTTCTTTGTAAAGAACCTCAAAAAGAAGCTGACTGTGTTTCCTGATAGAACAATTAATCAGTGGAATGACTTGCCTCCAAAAGTTGTGGATGCGCCAACACTGCAGGCGGCGCAGTTCAAGATTGTCCGAGCCCAAAATTTCAATCCTGGTGGCATAAGGTATTTTGTTGTGAGCAGAGGAGTGGAGGACTCTTCTCGTGAAATACCTCTGGACTCGCTCAATTGTATTAATATCCGATATACAGTGTGGATTCCAGGCAGACGAGCTGTATTCGAGAATTGGTCTAGCAAAGGTTTTGTATGCCCTAGTTAACAATTCAATGTTATTGGAGACGAAGCTTTGCAAAATTAGGTTAACAACTCTTAATTCCTTTTTGGCAATGCTGTTACAGTGAGCTCTGGGGTTTAGATCGTTTGAGATGACTTACTCCTAGGTCCTTGACAGAGTGAGGGTCGTCTACAAGGTCGTATCCGCCCAGCTTGTATTTAGTGTTCTGATTTTTGTTGCCAATGTGTAAGACAGAGCATTTGTTGGTTGAGATTTGAAGTTGCCAATTGTTCGACCATTCTGACAATATATAAAATATAAATATATATATAAAATATAAAAGGCAGCTGAGCCTGCGTCAGGAATATGAGTGGGGAGAGATACTCAGGTGAGACACCCTCCCTAGTTTTGAGGTTGTAAAGGGGGAATGGTGGGTGGTGGAGAGAAGGACTTTCACACTTACAAGATTCTGTTAATGTGACCTTAAGTTCATTTGGTAATGTTTCCTGCCTAGTCTACCTCATGAGGCTGACATCATTGAGAGAAAATGGGCCTACCATCACAACACTGCCAGAAATGTTCTCTGGAGAAAATCCTTGCCTCAGAATAATCATGTTGTGACTTCCAAACTTACCGCTTGTATTAAATTGTAGCCAGCTTTGCCTTGCTAGGAACTAGGTAAGAGATGCTCCGCTTGTAGCCAGACACTTCTAGAAGCCGGAAGGACCCTCACAAAGTTCTTCCTGAATTGCAATTCTGCACAAAAATAACAATTGTAATTCTGTCTATATCAATGTTTCTCAACCTTGGTAGCTTGAAGATGGGTGGACTTCAACTCCAGAAGCTCCCTTAAGTGAAGAGGACGAAGAGGAGGAGCCTCTTCTTGATGCACAGGCGTGCAGAGCTGTCAAAAGGCAGGAGTGGCTCCTCAGGAGGAGGTCTCCTTGAGAGTAAGGCTTGGGGCTAATTGGCCACTCCCTTAGCCTATTTAAGGAGGAACGCCGACTGAAGCAATTTATAGGGAACAACTTTAGTTCACTCCTTCGTGTCTGGATTCTCTGCTAATTGCTTCTGGGCTTTCTGCCAACCATAATAAGATTGTGATTATTTTGGATTCTTGTAGGCTGTTAAGAAAGTTTATTAACAGCCTTTGTTTGAAAAAGACTGAGTTATTTTAGTAAATTAAGTTTTGTACAGACTTTGTGTGTGCTGCGTTCTTTGGGTTCCGTAGCTGGGGCAGAACAACTACCTGTAGTTGAGAAAGTGAACTGCCCCCCCCCAGCCAACCAACCACTTCTGTCAATGATTTGGAACAAGGATGATAACTTGGGTAGGAATTGCTGAGCTCAAGATGTGAATCCCAGCCAATTTATGGTAGTTTCACTCCATTCCCTCTCAAAGTGGTCTCTAGAGTCAATGATTTCAGCATAGCATGAGATAACATGACCTCCCGGTGTGATGCTTTCCCCTCCGCCCCGTGTTATTTCTGATTTCCAAACAACTCTAAACATTTAGCCTTCTGAAAACGAATGTCGCAACAACGGTGCTTTTCCAAGAAGCAACTGGACTTCCTTGTTTTTCTTGGAAGTCTTTTCATTCCTCATCCAGATGGCTTCTTCAGCTCTGAAACTGAAGAAACGTCTTCAAGAAAAACCAGAAAGTCCAGTTGCCTCTTGAAAAAAAGCACCTTTGGGACAACCAAGACTGAGTGAGAATCTCCGTAGACATTCTGAAAATGAATATTCCTCAAAACTCAATCTTCTAGTCCCCGTGCCTGCCAAAATTTGATAAGCCCATCGAAAGGGCATTTGGAAGAAACTGAGGTTACTTCTCTTGGGGGGCTTTATTGATTATGGTAAGTAGGAAACATCTGCTGATAGCTAAGGAACAGAAGATGTCTCAACTAGATGTCTTCAACTGCTAAGGAACAGAAGATGTCTCAACTAGACAGGAATGCTAGTGGGTTCCTTATTTACAGAGTGATGTTTCTCCCTCAAGAGAAGATGAGATGTTAATACTGTCCTTGAACTATTCCAGGGCAAGTGGATAGGGTAGGTCTGCAGGATCTACTTTCCATCCTGTGGAAGCACTTTTTTTTTTTTTTAAAGCAAAAATTAAACCAGCTCATTCTGTCCCTCCACTGGCATATTGAAATGGCGTGGTCAAGGATTCACTCAACGGATGGTTAGCTTTGTAGAAGAAATTCCAAGCATGGCCACAATAAAGGAAAATATTTATAGCTCAGGGTTGACGTGAGGGGTCCTTGGTGCTCTCTGAGCTCAGTTGTTTTCTTGCAGATGTTTCATTACCCAAGTTAGATGTCTATGGAGATTCTCAATCATCCAGATCATGGTTCTCCCAAAGGTGCTTTTTTCAAGAGGCAACTGGACTTTCTGGTTTTTCTTCGAAGACGTTTTGCTTCTCATCCAAGAAGCCTCTTCAGCTCTGATACTCTGATGATGATATTACCCTGGTCGGGGATACCCAAACTAGGTAATATCATCTTCATGCTAGCACTGATGATGTTACCTAGTTTGGGTCATTAAACGTCTTCAAGAAAACAAGCCAGCTCAAGAGAGCACCAAGGACTCCTCAGAGCATGGTCATTTTATTTTTATTTATTTATTTTATATCAAATTTATATACCGCCCTTCTCCCTGAGGACTCAGGGCGGTGTACAGCCAAATAAAAACATAGACTACAAACATTAAAATACTATGAAAAAGATATATATAAATTGGGCCCCGTAATTAAAAAACAATGACAAACCAATTAAAAATATTTAGAAATATATTAAGCCAGCCCGGCTTGCTGGAAAAAGAAGGTTTTAAGGGCACGGCGGAAGGCATGGAGGTCTTGGATTCTCCTTATCTCTGGGGGCAGCTGATTCCAGAGGGTGGGAGCCCCCACAGAGAAGGCCCTCCCCCTGGGGGTCACCAGCCTACATTCTTTGGCTGATGGCACCCCGAGGAGGCCCTCTCTGTGGGAGCGCACAGGTCGATGGGAGGTCGTCGGTAGCAGCAGGCGGTCTTGCAGATAGCTAGGCCCTATGCCATGGAGCGCTTTAAAGGTGATAACCAACACCTTGAAGCGCACCCAGAAGACCACCAGGAGCCAGTGCAGCTCACGCAGGAGAGGTGTTGTATGGGAGCGCCATGTGGCTCCCGTGACTACCCGCGCGGCCGCATTCTGGACCAGTTGGAGCCTCCGGGTGCTCTTCAAGGGGAGCCCCATGTAGAGAGCGTTGCAGTAGTCCAGGCGAGAGGTGACGAGGGCATGAGTGACTGCACAGGGAATCCCGATCAAGAAAGGGCCGCAACTGGCGGATCAGGCGAACCTGACCAAAAGTCCCCCTGGCCACAGCCGTCAGATGTTCCTCCAAGGACAGCTGCGTATCCAGGAGGACTCCCAGATTGCGAGCCCTCTCCGAGGGGGCCAAAGACTCGCCCCCGATAGTCAGTGATGGAGTCAACTGACTATATCGGGATGCCGGGAACCACAGCCACTCAGTCTTGGAAGGGTTGAGCTTGAGCCTGTGTCTCCCCATTACGTCAACAAGCAATGTTCTACTGATGGCCTAATAAAGGAGTCCTACAGAACAACAGATCATGCAGTGAAGGAGGAAAGAGAGGTTTCGTTCCCCTATCATAGCTTTTAACCCTTGCCTCCTCTTTGTCCTTCCTTGCTCCGTAGGCCGGATGGCAGCCTGCTTACCTGTTGTGCCTGACGTTCTCACAAAGCCGTCTCCTGCTGGGTTGCCCATCCTGATTTGCCATTTGTTTTTGGCTCATCTTGCTCGTTTCAGCCCTCTTTGTTCTTGGTTTCCTAATAACACATTTTTTAATATATATATACATATACATTGCATAAAAAAATAGCTGTGTATTCATTGATAGTGCTGGATCGGTCATTGAAATGAAAAGCTTTGTTGCAGATTCTCGCTTGCCTCGCTCTTGCAGAGACCCGCATGGCAGCTGAAGCTCTCTCCAACGTTTGCATGCTGCCAGAGGAATGCATCTGCAATAAAGCATTCACCACCTTGCTTCCCCCTCTCTCTCTCCCTCTCTTTTTGTTTTTCTCCCCTAACATTTCCAGTTCTCCCCCAAACAAGCCTTGAAGTGGAGTCTTACTCGGCTCACCCTGGCGACCTCCTCCAGTTGCGCTGCCGCCTCCGGGACGATGTTCAGAGCATCAACTGGGTACGAGACGGGGTGCAGCTATCCGAGAACAACCGGACGCGCATCACAGGGGAGGAGGTAGAGGTCAGGGACGCTGTGCCCGAGGACTCGGGCCTTTACGCCTGCATGACCAACAGCCCCTCAGGAAGCGAGACCACCTATTTCTCCGTGAACGTCTCAGGTTTGTAGCAGGCTACCCACCCAGGATGAATGAGAGCTGCTGGGAAAGACACTTTTGAATTGTCGTTGTCAGCCTTACCGTTTTTTTTTTCAACCTTAACTGCCAGTTGCAGAAGATGGGGGACCAGGATTCAGCCTATACCGGGGTATCAAATTCAAGGCCTCAGGGCTGGATTTGGTTCGCGGGGTCCTTAGATCTGGCCCGCGGGGCTGCCCTAGAAACAACAAAGGACTGGCCCGTGGTGCTTCTGCCAATGAAAACGGAGCTCAGAAGGGCTTCGCGCGGCCCTCCCAGGCTCCGTTTTCAGCCGCGACAGCCTCCTGCCACTCTGTGCCAGTGAAAATGGAGCTCAGGGTGGCACATGCACCCTTAGCTCCATTTTCACTGGCAAGAGGGCGGCAGGAGGCCGTCACAGCTGAAAACAGAGCTCAGGAGCCCATTTTTGTTGGCAGAGCGCTTGGGCCACCACGGATGCCCCTGACGTGAGTGATGTCAAGATGGCCACGCCCACCTCAGCCCCCGAGGTCAAACACAACCCTGATGCGTCCCTCAATGAAATAGAATTTGACACCCCTGGTCTATATAGTGTGATGCACAAGGGGACACCACTAGAAAATTCTCTCCAACTGTTCGGTTAAAAAAATTAAAAAGCATTGTCCACATGTTTAAAAAGATTCCTCATATGCTCAGCCCTAGGGCAAAAATGGATCAGGGTTCGAAGTGAGCTCTGGTGGTATGGGTAAGGTGGTACTCCTTCGTGTTTTTTTATTGTTGGGAGAAAATAAATGCTGTTTTGCTTTATTTGGAGCAAGCTATCACGTAACTTTTGTTTCTGAACTGTTATTTTTAATTTTAATTGGCCAGGGGGTTAAATTTTATCTTTGGAATTGTATGCCAATTTGATGAAGGTAAGAGGCCATGCCATGGACAATTTTGGTGGGCCTCCTTCCGTTTCATGGGCCCGCTGAACTTCATTTGGCTACCCATAGATAGAACCAAAAAAAAAAATTGAGGTTGCATTTGATTTGATTTTCCCAGTTTGAAAGTCCTATAGAAACTGACAAATTCATTTTGGTTAGAGATGATACGATGTGATGGATGGAGTGGTGGGATTCAGCCGGTTCGGGCCAGTTTGGGCAAACCAGTTGTTAAATTGCTGACTGGCCCCACCCCTTCCCGCCCTGCCCCTTCCAGGAGTCCCACGTGCCCCGTTTTAGCTCCCAGGTAAGTACAGGGAGGCCTACTAGGCCCAAAATGAGGTGCGCCCACCCCGCAGCCCATTTCTGCTCCCAGGGTATGTGTGGAGGAGGCCGAGTGCTGCCTGTCACAGTCCCCGGCCATGCCCACCATGGCCACGCCCACCCAGCCGGTCATTAGGGCAGAGAACCGGTTGTTAAATTATTTGAATCCCACCACTGGATGGATGGATGGATGGATGGATGGATGGATGGATGGATGGATGGACTGACTGAAGAAACAGTTGATTTTCATTCAAAAGACAACAAGATTCTGAAAAACCTAAATGGCTAAAATTTCCAGTAGCTGAAATTGGAAGCATTAGCACCTGGAAAGCTTTTCTGATGTCTCCCCATCAACAGTTCCTAATCTGCTAAATTGGCCTAATTGCCAAACTTCACGATCCACCTCTACCTTAATGGACAACTGGGAAGACCTACTTCTTGGCCGCTCTGGTTGTGATTCTGAGGTTCTATCAAGTCAACCATTTATGAATGGGCAAAAGGCTTTCCAGGGAGTTTGCTACTTCTGATAATTCAGATAAGAAGAAGGACGTAGGAGGCCTCCTGGGGTTTTAGTTGTCTTTTCTCCCATGGAGAAGCTTTTCATTGTGTGTTTGTAGCTCCCTCTGCACTCTGAAGTGCTTTGGTCCGGGCGCAGCCCTATCTGGTGATGAGCTGTTGATGGAAGAACTAACTCATGCTAAGTGACAGGCAGGGTATTCCTTACAGGCTTGCCAAATGGTTGACTTAACGACAAACCATCCACGCATTTTGTCCTGCTTTCGGAGACAGCCAACATGATTGCTTGTCACCAGCTCTGCCTCTCTCAGGAGAAAATCTAGGGATAGTAATAGTGACATCTGAAACATATCTCCAGGGTATCTCCAACATTTGTCTGAGGACAAGAACTCTTCCTTGCTTCGCTGAATCTGAAGAAAGCTTATATGTCAATAAGATCCCAGATGTTCAGCACGGGATGAGCAAGATTGCCTCCTCTTTTGTAGGCTGGACTTTATCACTGTAGGAAACACGTTTGCCAGTGGCAAATGTTTGTGTGAACTGTTCTGATCAAAACAATCAATATTAGCTTCCTATTGACTTTGTCTACCCTTCCGTTCCCACCTCTTGTTACGCCGTGCAATAATAGCAATAGCACTTATATACGGCTTTACAGTGCTTTACCGCTCTCTAAGCGGTTTACAGAGTCAGCCTACTGCCCCCAACAATCTGGGTCCTCATTTTACTGACCTCGGAAGGATGGAAGGCTGAGCCAACTTTGAGCCTGTGAGAATCGAACCGCTGGCAGTGGGCAGAATTAGCCTGCAATACTGCATTCTAACCACTGGGCCACCACGGCTCATAACATCTGATTCCTCATAATATCACATTATGAAGGATCAGTATTTCCAATACTCAGAACCAAATTTCCTACAAATGTGTTTACCTTAAGTGAGGACTACCTCACGTAACAACCACAACTGAGGCTGCATTTTCCCTCATAAATTATGGTGGTCATTATACGGATCACTACAGTTAATTTTACAACGGGTAAAGCATGGTTGTTAGATCACATGGTCGTTGAGTGACTCCGTTCTCCCGAATGGACATTTTTGGCCAGAAACCAGCAAAGGAAGGGGACAAATTATAATCATTTAACCTCAGGATGCTGAAACCGGTTTTAAATATAGGCCAGTTGCCAATTGCCCAAAATGTTGTCTCTCTGTGTGTGTGTGTGTGTGTGTGTATGTGTGTGTGTGTGTGTGTGTGTGTGTTTGACTTTGAGGACAGGTCATAAGTAACTTTTGGGAGGTAGTTGTAACTTTGAACGGTCGTTAAACGAGACTGTCTATAATAAGGCAGTAAAAAGAAAAAGAAGAAGACAATTCTGTCCTTTTTTTTAATTCAGTGTTTCTCAATCTTACGGACTTGAAGAACTATGGACTTCAACTCCCAGAATTCCGTGGACTTCAACTCTCAGAATTCTGGGAGTCCACCTATATCAGTGTTTCTCAACCTTGGAAGCTTGAAGATGGGTGGACTTCAACTCCCAGAATCCCCCACCCATCTTCAAGCTTCCAAGGTTGAGAAACACTGAGCTATATTAAAGTTCCCGAGGTTGAGAAACACTGTCTTATCTCAATGGGAAAAGCTCATTTTTCTCAACTCATATTTACCATTTCTATCCTCCTTAGATGCTCTCCCCTCTGCAGAAGATGACGATGACGATGATGACTCTTCCTCGGAAGAAAAGGAAGCAGACAATTCCAAACCGAACCGTAAGCATCTCTTTTCCTACCTTGTTCAAAAGCAGCCAAGACATCTTGCAAAACCCCAGTGGGAGATTTTTTTTTTTCCCCAAGCAATCCGAATTTTGTGTAGAACATTCTTTTCTTTTTGCAGGGACTTAAAACTAGAGGCGTCTAACCCCCATGGACAGGGTGGACTTGATTTAAATCGAGTTGATTTAAATTGTGATTTAAATCACTAGTAAAAAGACTTGGTTTAAATCCACTCGATTTAAATCATAATTTTTAAAAAGCAACTGTCATCTCTGTCCCGCAGCGGCTCCTCCTCTGGTCCGCTGTTATTGTTATTGTTATTTTATTATTCATATTTCTATGCCGCCCACTCTCCGAGGACTCTGGGCGGCTTACACCAAAGACAGTATACTAAATAGCATATTGTCCCCTAACAATCTGGGTCCTCATTTTACCCACCTCGGAAGGATGGAAGGCTGAGTCAACCTTGAGCCGGTGAGATTTGATCCGCTGAGATTTTGTGCCTCTCTCTCTCTAAGCCCAACCCACCTCACAGGGTTGTTGTTTTTTATTTATTTTATTTATTTTTATTTAGACTTCTATACCGCTTCATAGTGCTTTCCAGCCCTTTCTAAGCGGTTTACAAAGTTAGCATATTGCATATTAGCATATTGCATTAGCATATTGCCCCCCAACAATCTGGGTCCTCATTTTACCCACCTCGGAAGGATGGAAGGCTGAGTCAACCTTGAGCCGGTGAGATTTGATCCGCTGATCTGCTGAACTAGCAGTCAGCTGAAGTAGCCGCAGTACAGCACTCTAACCACTGCGCCACCTCAGCTCTGTTGACACACCGACAGTCCCGTTTACTTTAATGGGACGGCTGGTGATGCAGCAGTGACACAACAAGGTGAGGGACATAGCGGGCAGCAGGTAAGTGGATGCCCGCTAACAGGCGCTGCCAGGATGGCTCTAAAATGACAGGTGCTCTTTAAATGTAAAGACTCATCCTTTCTGGTCGTTAGACTCTTTAATATTATTATTTGCAAACAAAACGAAAGTTTCCTGTTTAGCTTGAACATCTTGGATTCGTGGAATGAGTTTATCCAAAATGTAAGCACTGCAGAATATACAGCCTCATGCTACATAACGGAGCTCCATTTCATGCTGAATAAACTAAATTATTAATGTATCTTAAATAGAAAACTAACGTGTTTTGAGTAGTTCAGCGAACTGGTAGCGGAAATTTTGAGTAGTTCGGAGAACCGGTAGCAGAAATTTTGAGTAGTTCAGCGAACCGGTAACGGAAATTTTGAGTAGTTCGGAGAACCGGCAAATACGACCTCTGGCTGGTCCCAGAGTGGGATAAGAATGGAGATTTTGCAGTATCCTTCCTCTGGAGTGGGGAGGGAATGGGGATTTTGCAATATCCTTCCTCTGGAGTGGGGAGGGAATGTGGATTTTGCAGTATTCTTCCCCTGCCACGCCCACCAAGCCACACCCACAGAACCGGTAGTAAAAAAAAATTGAATTTCACCACTGCTAACGTGCAACCTATTTGTTGGTTCTCTTGCAGAAGCCATCCCACCTTACTGGACCTACCCAGACAAAATGGAGAAGAAACTCCATGCAGTTCCTGCTGCCAAAACTGTGAAGTTTAAATGTCCTTCTAGTGGGACACCCACCCCTTCACTCCGTTGGCTGAAGAACGGCAAGGAATTCAGACCTGATCATCGCATTGGTGGATACAAGGTAAAATAATAAAGACCTGTTGTGTTTGGCTTGCTTTTAAAATACCGTATTTTTTGGAGTATAAGACGCACCTTTTACCCCCCAAAAAGAAGGTGAAAATCTGGGTGCTTTATACTCTGAATGTAGCCCTGTTGGGGCAACCCCTGAGATATTGGAAGACTGCTATCATGTCTCCCCTAGTCCTTCTTTTCATCAGACTAGACATACCCAGTTCCTGCAACCGTTCTTCGTATGTTTTAGCCTCCAGTCCCCTAATCATCTTGGTTGCTCTTCTCTGCGCTCTTTCTAGAGTCTCCACATCTTTTTGACATCGTGGCGATCAAAACTGGATGCAGTTTTCCAAGTGTGGCCTTACTTAACTTCATTTCACAAATGGAGCGGGGTGGGTTCTACTTAACTTTAGTACCAGTTCGCAACAAGATTGCAACAAGAAGCTTCTGCACATGCGCAGATAGCCGATGACGACATCCGGGGCGGTGGGCGGAGCCTCCTGCCGAATTTACTACCGGTTCTTGCGAACCGGTCTGAACCGGGGGCAACCCACCACTTCCCCAAGATCTCTTTCAAGCCAAGCAAAGACATTTAGCTGACATTGAGGAGTTATTATGGCCTTTGGCAACAGGTTTGCTACTTGTTTCGGATGTCTCATCCTTTTTGCCTCTCCGTTGCACAATTTATTTCCATCCGGAGTGACTAAAGCACCCTGCCTGGCCACTCCGTGCCTCCCACTGCAAATGCAGGCCAGGCTCCTGGGTTAATAATAAAACTCCTTTGAGCACCAGCCATGGTGACAGACAAATGGCATCCTGTTTTGTGTTTTCCTTTTTTCTTTTTTTCTTTTTTTTTAATCTTCATGGCTGATTGAAGAAGTTTCACCCATAGAATCAAGAGCAGCTTTGATGAATCCACAGCCGCCGGCGGTTGTGTTGTGTTTTTGTTTTGTTTTTCCTTCGTTCTGTGCTGGATTAGCTGAGCTCTTGGTCACTTGCACGAAGACACGGAACTTCTTTTGCGGGAAAAGTCGTGCTTGCCGCTTGGCGAAGAGAAAAAGCAGTTTGCTGAAAACTGTGCCCCGCATTAGGTTGAAAGTAAAAAAAAAAGGCTCAGATCTCAGGGCTCTAAAAGTTTATTATTGTGGTTGATCCTATAGAAATCGTTGTTTAAGAGATCATAGATATGGGAAATGGGGATAAAGAGAGGTGTTGCAACGTAGGTCATCCACTCCATTCTGGATCCTTTTCCCATCACTGGTGATATATCCCTCCCTCCCTTCCTCTCCTCCTTCCCTCCTTCCTTCCTTTCTTCCTTCTTCTTTCCTTCTTCCTTCCTTCCTTCTTTCCGTCCTCCCTCTTATCTCCTTCCTTCCTCCCTCCCCCCCTTTTATCTCTCCTCTCTCCCTCTTATCTCTCCTTCCTTCCTTCCTTCCTTCCTTCCTTCCTTCCTTCCTTCCTTCC